>VYXH01009299.1:100106-128585 GCA_013397275.1 Burhinus bistriatus | reverse complement strand
CTGAAGTCCTTTTTAATTGCTCTGACCTGCACTCCCAGTGGATTTGGGGCTATGAGCACACCCAGTTTCCAGCTGTGAGGAGTGCAAATCTGCTCTGCCAAGCTTTCCACATCTCTGCCAATTTTTTCTCACAGTTCAGATGGTCGCTTTTTATGACTTGCTATAGCTCTTCTATTTTTTAAGGCAAACCAATGTCTTAAAAAAATGCATCAGAACTTGCATTTAAATGAATGTGTGTGCTCAGGTAGATACAACCAATGCAATAGGAAAATAAGGCTAGAGGTGATTTGGGGATTTTTCTGATCTTCAGCTGGGGAGGGTCAACTCCCCCTATATACAAGTCAGGAGAGTATCTGACCTGATAAGTACTTTAGGGCGCTACATATAAAAAAGCACATTTTGTAAATGGCTTTTAACCTTCTGGAGCTGTTGACAGGCACTGTGTTGGGTTTTAAAAGTGATGTGGTGCTTGAACAAGATGTGTGGCTTTGAAGTGATGGTCTTGGAGGGGATTAGATGCTTGCTGCCATGAGGGAAGGGCCATGCCAGGGAGCAAAAAGTATCACCTTTATGGCTGAAATCACTCAGTACACCCATTGATACTTGTTCTTCCTGCAGATAATTGTATTTCGTGTGTAAGTGCTCTCCTTTTCCCACAGCTTTGTCACTCCTGTGATTATGGAAATAGCACTTTCTACCCAAGAAGAGCACAGAAAGCTGGTGATTCCCAGGCTGGGGAATAGACCACAGTCTGTGAAGCTGTGGCTGTTTTCAAGTAAGAGATGATCAAATGCACTCGACAATGTAGCCTGATTTTACAGAGCTTATCACAAAACCAATTTGATCTCCACACACTTGGCAACACACGTGTTGGAGGCAGTGCTTTGGCTGGATTCAGCAACAGAGCAGACTTGTGCCAGAAAATGCAAACCAGGAGGCTGGAGCGTGATGCGAGACCTGCACTGCTGTGCTACAGGGCTGCCTTGATGGGAGGGTCACTGACCAGCTCATCAAGTAGGTGACCAGTTCATCACATGTGGCTAGCAGCAGCCACAAGCCCCGAATGCAATTCCTGCCCCCTTGGTTTACAGAAAGCTACAATGAATACTAACCAAAGGCACTTTTGGAGAACTCACTTGTGGCTGAACTCCATCGGTACAGGTTTTTCTTTATGTCCACAACTAGTTTCATAGAATCATAGAATGGTTTAGGTTGGAAGGGACCTTAAAGATCATCTAGTTCCAACCGCCTTGCCATGGGCAAGGACACCTCCTACTAGACCAGATTGCTCAAAAGCCTCATCCAGCCTGGCCTTGAACACTTCCAGGGATGGGCCTCCACAGCTTCCCTGAGCAACCTGTTCCAGTGCCTCAGTACCCTCAGAGTGAAAAATTTCTTCCTGAGATCTAATCTAAATATACCCTTTTCCAGTTTGAAGCCATTACCCCTTGTCCTGTCACTACATGCCCTTGTAAAAAGTCCCTCTCCAGCTTTCTTGTAGGCCCCTTTCAGATACTGGAAGGCTGCTATAAGGTCTCCTCGGAGCCTTCTCTTCTCCAGGCTGAACCACCCCAACTTTCTCAGCCTGTCCTCATAGCAGAGGTGCTCTAACTCTCTGATCATCTTTGTAGCTCTCTTCTGGACCTGCTCCAGCAGGTCCATGTCCTTCTTCTGCTGGGGGCTTCAGAGCTGGACACGGTATTCCAGGTGGGGTCTCATGGGAAGTGGAGTAGAGGGACAGAATCACCTCCCTCGACCTGCTGGCCATGCTGCTGGGGATGCAGCCCAGGATGCGGTTGGCCTTCTGGGCTGTGAGCGCACATTGCTGGCTCGTGTTGAGCCTCTCATCCACCAACACCCCCAAGTCTTTCTCCTCAGGGCTGCTCTTGATCCACCCTCTGCCCAGCCTGCATTTGTGCATGGGATTGCCTCAACCCACATGCAAGACCTTGCACTTAGCCTTATTGAACTTCATGAGGTTGGCACGGGCCCACCTCTCAAGCCTGTCCAGCTCCCTCTGGATGGCATCCCTTCCTTCCAGCATATCGACTGCTCCACACAGCTTGGTGTCGTCAGCAAACTTGCTGAGGGTGCACTCAGTCCCTACATCCATGTCTCGCACAAAGATGTTAAATAGTACCAGTCCCAGTACTGACCCCTGAGGAACACCACTTGTCACTGCTTACCACTTGGACCTGTTGACCGCAACTCTTTTGAGTGTGACTGTCTAGCCAGTTCCTTATCCACCGAGTGGTCCATTGGTCAAATCCATGTCTCTCCAGTTTAGAGACAAGGATGTCATGTGGGACAGTGTCAAATGCCTTGCACAAGTCCAGGTAGATGGCATCTGTTGCTCTCCCCTTATCCATCAATACTGTAACCTTGTCGTAGAAGGCTGCCAAGTTTGTCAGGCATGATTTGCCCTTAGTGAAGCCATGTTGGCTGCCACCAATCACCTCCTTATTTTCCATGTGCCTTAGCAGAGTTTCCAGGAGGATATGCTCCATGATCTTGCCGGGCACAGAGGTGAGACTGACTAGCCTGTAGTTCCCTGTGTCATCTTTTTTACCCTTTTTTAAAATGGGGGTTATGTTCCCCCTTTTCCAGTCAGCGGGAACTTCACCAGACCGCCACAACTTCTCAAATATGGTGGATAATGGCTTGGAAACTTCATCCGCCAGTTCTCTCAGGACCTGCAGATGAATCTCATCAGGTCCCATGGACTTGTGCACCTTCAGGTTCCTCAGCTGGTCCTCGGCCTGGTCTTCTCCTATAGTGGGCAGTACCTTATTCTCCCAGCCTCTGGCTTTACCTTTTGTGACTTGGACAGTGTGGTCAGTGCCTTTACCAGTGAAGACCGAGGCAAAAAAGTTGCCGAGTACCTCAGCCTTCTCCGTGTCCCAGGTGACCAGGTCTTCCATTTCCTTCTTGAGTGGGCCCACATCTTCCCCAGTCTTCCTTTTGTCCCCGATATACCTATAAAAGGCTTTCTTGTTGCCCCTGACGCCCCTGGCCAGATTTAACTCTGTCTGGGTTTTAGCTTTCCTAACCTGATCCCTGGCTGTCTGGACAATTTCTCTGTACTCTCCCAGACTACCTGTCCTTGCTTCCACCCTCTGTAGGCTTCCTTTTTCTGTTTGAGATTGTCCAGGAGCTCCTTGTTCATCCACACGGGCCTCCTGGTGTTTTTGCCTGACTTCCTCTTTGTCGGAATGCATTGCTCCTGAACTTTCTCCTAAGTTTCTTTTGATGCAGCCCAGGGTGCAGTTGGCTTTCTGGGCTGCGAGCACACATTGTCGGCTCATGTTGAGTTTCTCATCTACCAACACCCCCAAGTCCCTCTCCTCATGGCTGCTCTTGACCCACTCTCTGCCCAGCCTATATTTGTGCATGGGATTGCCTGAAATGGAGACAACTCCACATGCATCCCATCTCTTGTTGAGGTTGTAACAGTGCATTGAAATATGCAGGTGGAAACAAACTTGTCCACATCTGTTAACTGCAGATCTGGCCCATAGATTTTTGACCGTTTGTGCTAAGTTTTTATTTCTTCTCATCCCTCTTGGATGCACGTCCTGGTCTGAGGTAAAACAGAACTAACTTTCTGTTCAGTAATTTTACTTTTCAGCTAAGTCTCTTCTAACTAACTGAACTCTTTGAAATTAACGGCGTATTTTCCAGACAGTAGTCCGCTTCCAGAGTGATAAGACCTAATGTTTATGGTTAATACCGAGGGATGGTATGCAGAGAGGCTCTTTCTTATACCTACTGCTATAATAACCAAGGTCACCTAACCTCATTACTTGCCCTGTTGCAGGGTTGGAAGCAGAAAAGCATGGAGGGGTCACACCTGCAGGAGGAGCAGACAGGAAAAGTGACTCAAAACTGACCAACAGGGTATTCCATCCTATCTGCCTCATGCTCAGTATAAAAGCTGAGGGATGAAAGGGTCAGGCCTTCTTTCTTCAATGGCTGGTGTCAGAGGAGGACTCTGTTCATCTGCCTTTGATCCTGATGCATGCATTCCTGAATCCAGATGTGGAATCTAGTTCCCATCTGTCGCTGAGTCCAGTCTAGGACTTCCCCAGTGCCTGTCGGCGATGTGATTGTCATCCTGGGAACTTGACACTGGTTTTGTATTTATTGTATATATTTCATTGTTTTCTTTTTTTGATATTATTATCTTTTATTTTTGTTATTTTATTATTAATATTTCATTAAACTAGTTTAGTTTCTTTTCAACTCATAAGTGTCTTTCTGTCTCATCCTTCTCTCCCTGAAGTGAAGGTGGAGAGGTAGGGGAGAGCATATGTCATTAATTTCAGTGGCCAGTCCGGCCCAAACCATGACAATGCACTACACTTGCAGTGGCTCATGCTCTCAGACAGGCAAAATTCATGGCACTTTGGTGCTTTTATTAGCAGCCTTTTTTCCAAGGAGAAGGATTGGAGGTGTTGTGCGATACTAGTTGTATCCAACTCTTTGTCACTGTGCCATAGGGAAGCATCTCATTAATAGCTAAATGGTTAAACTAGATTTAGACTTCCTTGCTGTGATTTGGGGGTTTGCTGATGACTGGGAACAGTGGCAGCAGTGTACAAGTGTGGGTGGAAGGGTTGGAGTTGCTTTGTTCACCAAGTGATCGTGGTGCGGTTTTGTTTACGTGGTCATGCACTTCAGTAATTGAGCTTAGCCTCTGTGCAGTGATCAAGCACCACAAATTCATCTCCCACTGCATCTTCTTATACAGAGAGCTTCTGCAGGCAGCAGGCAGTGATACTCTGCACTAACAATCTGGTTGCCTTCATCCTTGTGCTTCCATATTAATTGCTAACAAGCCTTTCTGACAAAGGCTTTTGAAAACAGAGGCAACAAAAAATTATGAAATTGCAGAGGATGGATTCGCTGGTGCTGTTTTCAAGCTCTTCTGCTCACTGCTGGGGTCTGTCCTGGGCCAGGAGGGAGAACAGGGCTTCGAAGAAGTTTGATTCATTCTCTGTCCAAGGCCAGTGGTGAGTTTCTGGGTAGAGCTGTGTGCCTGTACAGAAGGGACAAGCTGGACTATTTGCAAGTGCTTTTGCTCACTGGCTGTGGGAAACATTATGTCCTTCCTTTACTCCGGAATTTTTCCCTTCTGCGGTTGAGAAAAAGATCTTCATTCCTCACCATTCTTGATTACTCCCCTCCCCAATGCCCACCATGGACAGACGCATAAATTTGAAGGGATAAAGAATCAGCCTGGCTGTTATATATAGAAAAGCTGAAAATACTGTGTCTGTATGAGACTGTATTTAGTGGGTGCGTCCTGGGGTGCTGGTGCACTAAATTACACATGAACAAAGCATGACTGGCTCTTCCCAGTACTCACGCAAGGGCAGAGCCCAGGCACAGGTCCCTAATCCTTCCTGACCATTGCCAGTGCCACTTTTGAGGGACTTGCTGGAGTTCAGGAGCAACTGCATTACTGGGGTCGATTACACTGTTTGACCTGGAGCACGCTGAACTATGCCTGGCAAGACAAAATCAGAGAGGGACTGGATTTACAATCAGTAAGGGAAATATTAGAGCTTATATTAAGCCATAGGTAGTTAGGGTACAATATACTTTATCATATTTTAAGTCTGTAATGTAAACAATGATGGATTCTTCTTATCTGAGTGCTTCCAAACAAGATTTTGATCACACCTAGCAGGTTGCTGTTCCAGCTGAGGGGGTAGGAAATCCAAGATAAAATGCTGAGATGAAATGACCTTCCCCTCTCTCTCCCTATAGATGATTTACATTTAAGCCCATATGCAAACCTAGATTTCACAGCTGGTTTTTAGCATAGACTAAACCAAAATCTTGGATCCAAAGCTTGGCAGTGTTCGAAGTGCACTAAATTATATCAAATCTTACTCTTCTTTCTGGTGTATATGAGGTAAAGTGAAGTTTTCAGACAGAATTCAGCGTAAAGTGAAAAAAGCTCCACAGAAATGCTGCGGTTCACTGGAATATATATTTATTTCTTCCACTTCTTGAAACCTACATGAAAGTCAGGGAAGGCAGAGATATTGTCCTAGTGAAATTGGCAACACTAATTGTAATTAAAACAAACCATTTAAGTTTTAAACAAAACCATTTAGAGTTCGACCACAGTTTGCAGAGGTTAGTTCTCTTACTTTCTTACAAGGCAGATATATTTCTGCTAAAACGTTATGTGTTTAGCATTGACTTCCATTAAAAAGACATTAAGACTATAGGAAGTTTTTTTTTTCACAGCAATCAATCGCTAATAAGAGCTGTATGTGAAATATCAGGACAAAAAAGGTTGTTCCAAAGTTTGAGGAGTGCCAGGACTAGGCACACAACATGTTTTGAAATGGTAAAAATAATAGGATCGCTACAAGGCTGCTTCTTGTTTGCTTATTTACCCATTTGGTGCTGCTGAGCAAAGGGCTGTGCTGCGGCAAGGATTTTCCTGAAGACCTGGGGAAGGGACTCACACCCCGGCCAGGGTGATGAGTGATTGCAAACATGGGACTGATGGCCATTACATGAAAGAAATTACATTAATTAGCTCCCCACAGCTTGTATGGAAGCGCTGGTGTATAATATGTCCTTAAACCAGAAATGTGACATCTCTAGTGTTATGAAAGCCGTTGTCTTTACTATGCTTCCCTTCTTGCAAAACTCAGGAGAAGTCATAACAGCTGCCTGTTCAAAGGCAGAAATATTGGTATTTTCAGTGGTAAAACCTTTGGCTTCAGATTTTATTTCCTCCACTAGTCTTGAGGATACGCAATAAATCTTCTCTAGTTATTTTCACTTGAGGCAACGATGCACCAGAGTGATATGTTATAGCCTACCCCGGTGCAACAAATATCTTCAATTTACTTTTTTACAAGTCTACTAATTTTTATTGATTTCCAGAACTGTTTATGAACTGAGGAACAGCTGTATGATGGGAAGGAAGATTAAAAAAAAAAAAATAAAAAAATAATAATAAAAAAAAAACAACCCAAACCAAGCACAGTACCTTAAAAATATCTGCACTGAACAAGCAGACAGACCGATGCCTTTGTATCTCAGAAGGGAGTGACATCCTTCACAGATGATCCTTCATCCGCTGGCACTGGTACTGGACAGCATTGCTGTCTACACAAGCTTTCAGCTCCAGGAGCAAAGATGTGCGATAGACATTCCCCAAATGCTGCTTATGGTGGGCTCAGTAGCCTCTGAGACAACAGACATAGGGGCTGTACAGCAAAGTTCATCTTCAGCATGAGGAAAGGTATACATGGGGACTCAACCTCGCTCGTGAGTTGCTGCCATGCGATATGCTGCCCTTTGGATTTTAACTATATTTTTGAGGAATGGGAGGTTTTCTGAACTTTGATTGATGGCTCTGGTCCCCTGAGTGACTGGACAACTTACCATGGCCCAGCACAGCTGCAGAGGACAGTGAAACTGTCTGAGTGAGTGAGTGGCTTGTGCTGTCAAGATGGCCCAAACTTAGGCCACATCCAAAAGTTTTATAGGTGGCCAGTGGTCCCTGGGTGGCACTTTGTGTCCTTTAGTCCAGATTTGAGATTTTTGCTCTAAGACCTTTGAGCAAAAAGGAGATGAAATATGGCTCCTTTTTTGCTCAACAGGGCCCAAAGGTCTTGGAGAAAAATCAATTTACTTGACAGACTTGGCCAGGAGAGCTCTCAGCTGGTGGCTGGCCTCTGTCCCTTACAGGGACATGCAGGATAATTTAGCAGATATTGTTACAGAAGAATGGGATAACATATTTGTGAATGTCCAAGTGACTGAAGAGCTTAATGCATAACCACTTGGGAGTGAAAATCTGGTGCTTGCTTTTTCCTCCTGTTGAGCAAAGGAATGTATTTGACCCTGTTCTGTGACAGGCATCGGTTCAAAGTGACTTTGAAAAGAGGCAATGCAAAGCATTGAAATGATCCACAAATGTTTCAACATTATGATTTCTCTCAAAAGTACACAAAATTTCTTCCCAGTCCGTGGATATACCATGACTGGTTAGTTTTATCAACAGCTGGTCGAATTTTCCATTTTTCATCAGCTTTTTTCGTACTGCTTTAACTTTTTAACCTTCTTATCACCTCTAACTGAGTGTGTTTTGGGTGATTTAAAATTAAATTTCAACACCACTCTTTTTCAAGAAAAAACAGTGCTGTTATTTTAGCAGCCTTGAAGACGTATAGTTATTACTGCTATAACACAGTAATGGAAGAATATGACTTTACTCGAACCCTTCTGTCTGTTTGTTTTTCCTATAACTTTAAGTCTTCTTGGGATTTAAGGATCTCTGAAAGCCTTCCACGTGTGCAGCCACGAGTAGGAGCCATTGCTGTGGTGTGGTGGAAGAATGAGCTTTTCAATTCTTTCCAAATCTACAGTAGCTGTGATAGGAAAACCAGGAAGTGGGAAAGGGGAGAGGTTGGCACAGGCTCTTCCCACTCTCCAGCTCCCGCGCGTCAGCCCCTGACTTCAGCTTTGCAATGTGAACACGCTTTGTTGTGGTGTGGAAGTGTTGCATGAAGCAAACCCATTTGTTGCTATATCTGGGGGTATTTTACATGTATCCTACGGTTTATATTGCATTTGTCAGACGGAGGCTGGTTTAAATTCATTAGCCTTTCATTAAGAATATTCCATGGGGCTTTATTCACTGTTGCCTTTAAGCCGTGAGGGACCGAAATAAATGAGAATCCTGGAATATCAAAAGAAGGTTAACACAAGGATTAAGCATTTCCTTGTTTAGCAGGGAAATGATAAAATCATTGTGATAGTGTGGAAGGAAAATTACAGAATGCAAGTTGTAAGTCCTAAATGCCTAGACTCATTTCTAACCTGTATTTAGAGGAACCATGTGGTTATCCTGCTTTGAAGTCTCAAACACCAGAAAATTACTGGTGCAAGGGGGTCCACTGCTGTCCTGCTCAGCTAACGCTAAGACTGCACACAGCGAGCGGCAGGGAAAAAGAGTTATTCACGGGAGAGGTATTAAAGATCACACTCTGGCATTGCAAATTTAAGGCCTACTGTTTGGTTTTTCAGAACAGTCTAGACAAAAATAATGTCAGGATTGATTTAGCAGAGCTGATCCTGCCTTGGGAAAGGGAGTAACTGGCCTTGTAGGATCTCTTCCTGCTCTCCTTTCTATGATACTGTTACTCTGGTCCTCCGGGACCTAAAACCGTGCAGCATTTTGTATCTCAAAGTCAGCCTGAGAGAAGGCAAAACCGGTTCAGCCATGAGTATTAGAGATGCATTTGCAGAAGTCATTGATATATTATTATTTGACATCATTAACTTGAGGTTTTAACCATAAGAAATGTGCCAGAAAAGACTTCACGGTCTCTTCCCCTTCCCTGGTCAATGATGGCTTCAGGACATAGAAGAAAAATAACTCAATAAAGCCCTTTACACCCCATTTCTGTAATAGATGCAATAGGTTAACAGATTAACAATGAGACAAGTACTTTACAGCCTCCCTTCACCTCCCACTGGCTGCCGCGTGTTCCCCTGTCCCTGTATTACATGGAGAGGACAGCCCTTAGCTGCCACCTCTCCGATTCTACCAGAGCTATGCCAATTAAATAGACTTTTCTGTATTTATTATGGAAGAGTTACTTATACCTAGTGGCATTTCTGCTGACTGCTGTTAAAATTCCCTCTGCTTTAAAGTCAGCAGCTGCATCTTAAAGTGACAAACAGAACTGTTACTGAAGAAAATGTCTCCTGAATTGCTGCATATAAAATTGTTTAATAGTAAATAATACAGTCTGCAAAGGTATACTGGGAAAATGGACTAAAAGGGGAAATCAGTTTTAATGTACTCTGTTTTTTTGCTTTCTGCAGTTAGACGAATTGATAATGCAGAGTTAGTGAGAAGGGTAAGAAAACTCGGGGGAGGCACAAACACCAGCACATATGCCTCGGGAACAAAAGAGCCAAAGGATTTTGGAAAAATGTTCTTTCTTTTACTTTCTAGTTCTGCCTATTGTTGTTGGTTGGGGGTTTTTTTAGAAATAATACATTTCTTTTATCTCTTCCCCTTTCTTCTTTTTCCTCTTCTGTCTTAAATTTCTCATTAGTTTCTGCTATAGATTTGTGCAAGATCAAATGTTGTCAGCCTGCACTGATAAGTGTCTATCTGCAAACGTTACATAATTCATCCCAGCCCCAAATCAAGTTAGTGCAGAAACAGCACTTTACACCTTTGAACTGCCAATCATGCAGCAAAAAGCAGCCACTGGCATTGTGTGCCATGCCAGGGTTTTGCCAGCACAGGCAGGAAGACATAGCACTAAGTTTTGGGATGTAGAAATGAGGCAAAGCTTGTGCCTAAATGTGTAATTGCAGCCAGGCTTGTCCTAAATCATATTGAAAGTCCTATACCAATTTATCAACTCTGAATCTGTTGCACTCAGAATCTCCTTTTTCATGATGACAAATGCTGAAAATGTTGCGGGGTTTGGGTCTTTTTTTCTTTGCATCTGAAACTCGTTAGAATAAAGCAGTGACTAAACTTTGGAAGAAGAGTGTGTTGTTTCTGGGGCAGGCTCGTGCTGGCGGGTGTCCTGTTCAGGCTCGCATTGCCCCTGCTTCAGTGGTGCTCTCAGCTAAAGGGACGGGCTCTGTAATGGTCTTTATAAACAAGGAGCATGAAGCTCCTTCTGAGCCCCATTCACTCAAGATGTTGCTCTGCTCTCAAAACTACTGTCTTTTAATGAACTTGCTGTGACTTCAGTAGATTTACCCATGGGTCAGAAACAGCTAAATTATGCCCCTTTCTGACAGTCTGGTGCTAAACTGGGCAGTTTCATTTCAGAGTTTCAAAGATCAGACCGAATAATTAGTCTTAATTTTTCTAGCTCTCCATTGAATCTGTCATTTTTCCTGGCTAGCACAGGGGAGATGTCTCAGTCACAGATGTGTAATCCCATTAAATACGATGGGCCAGATTTTCAGCTGCAGCCATCAGGTACATTGGATTCCAGGGACAGGTTGCATTTGCAGCAGTGTAGGATGCAGCTTAGTCTGACTTTATCAAGATGCTCATCCTATGTGTTACATGCAGGAGCAGCTATGGTAGTTAGTGCATTCAAAACAGTCCACTTCAGTGAATGGGGGACCTGCCAACATTCAGCTTTGTAAATAATTCATGGGTCTACTGATAATTGCTATTTCAGTATTTCTGTCTCATTTATTCTACAAGAAAGGCTGACAGGGCTGCAGCTTGGTTTTTCTTGGTTAGACAAAAAAGCGTTTGCTGGTTACATAGCATCCTTAGGGAATCCCTCAAAACCAGACAGGGATGCTCATTATATTCCGCTGGCCATGACCACTGGTCTGTGTTAAGGCAATTTATTGTTTTCGTGTTTACTGTCAGAGAAGAGTGAGTTTGTTTTGTCTTATTTTAAACCTTCTTGAAGCCTGTGCATAAACATTCACCTGTTGCTCAGTGGTACCTAAATAAGAATTGAGCCTTTTGTATGCTATGGGAATAAGATGGAAATACTGCACTGAGGATGCAAACAAAAAAACCCAGGGTTATTGATCTCTTGAAAAAATGTATGTGTGTATCTACTGGACCTCCTGCTGTGAAATGAGGAAATCTGAGCAAATGCACACACCTGAATCTGTCCCCATTGCTACTTACCTTTGATAATTTGGTTCCTAATATGCTAAGGTAGCAGCAGCAAAACGTATTAGAAAAAAATACTAGTGAGAGCTGCAATGAATTAAAAACTCTTGGAGATGATGTAATCTCCAGAGCAAAATGTGTAAGAGTAAATGGTCATCTCCCAAAATGGGAGTCTAGTTGCAACTGAGGAATTAGAGAGAAAATAAGAAAAGTGTTTTACATGGAAGGAATCCAGGGAAATCACATGCTACAACTTTTTTGCAGGCCAAGCACTGATTTAATCACAGGAGATAATATTTCTCCTATTTCACTGCAGGACGTAGAAAGATTACTGACTCCTGTATTTCAGGGTTTAAGTGCATGTGCATAGATCGTATTTTATTTTCCAGATGCTTCCTGCAAGCAGGATATTTGCACCTTCTGCATGGTAGAGGCCTGACGATGGTTCAGGAAAGCAGCCATCTCCAGTCCAAAACAAGAGGAGGCCTTGGCGGGGCTGGTTTGGTGTAGGTCTAGATTTCCAGATATTTCAGTTTTGCTTGCTCTGTTACATACCAAGGGACCTGCTTTTCTCTTTCCTATTTCTGTATGTGTTGTGCCCTTGTCTCTCACAGAAGTCACTAGAGAATTGCTAGGTAACACATACACACGCACACACATATAGAGATATATTCTTATTAAATGAAGAAGGACTAAGTAATTGACATTATTGACTTAACTGGCTTCTGAACATGCAGCTGTATTGCTTTCAGATCTGGGGGAAACCCAGCTTTGGACATGTTCTTTGCCTGCAGGTCTTCTCGAACATGAAGGAGCCTTTCAATTAGAGTTGCCTTTACTGTGAGGTTACAGTTTGTTGTGTCTGGTCTGGTCAAAGCACATTTACTGGAATAAAAAACACAGCACAAGTGCTGTTTTATGAGGTACCCATCAGCTCCTTAGTGCAGACAGTGAGAGGAAGCTGATGGACACCACTGGGATACTCAGGAGTAAAAAAACAGTGACATGTATTTAAGACTCAGGAGTGCTAAGGGGAGACAGGAAAAAGAGAGAGAAAGAGCAAACGTGGCTGATTCCTCAGTGCTAATCTTCCTCAGATAGTGCAAATGAGTTAAAGGGAAATTCAACCACTTGAAAAGGAAGTTTCAAATAGAAAGATTACCAAAGGCTGTTCAGGAGGCAGATGAAAGAAAGTGAGGACCGGCAGAGCAACGCCCCAGTCCCACGCTCCAGTCAAGGGGATGCTAATGTCGGTCTCAGCTATTCAAAGACAAAAAAGCAATAGATGAGGAGGCTGTATTCCCTAGGGAGGGATCTTCATGAAGAAGGGAAAACATCTGTATACTACACGTTAAACCAACCACTCTGTGCAATTTCTTCAAGCAAAAGACAGAAAGGAAAGAAACTGGAAATTAGAATATGCAGTCATGAAGAGCTAAGAACAGGTCAAATCTATTTTTAGTTTCCATAAAATTATGGTTCTATTTAGTGGCAGAAAACTTGGTGAATTCCTCCTTGCCATCAGGCAGGGGTGAAGGAAAGCTCGAACATTTCTCTCTTACTTCTCATTTTCTAAAATCTCCCTTTTCCTCATCTGTTTTCCCCCATCTCTGTTAGTCCAGTCCAGGTCTAAGAAATTAATACCCGCTGGGTTTTTGTTATATGCTAATGGTGTTTTCTCTACTGTTTATAAGAAAACGTGGAAATGGTCCTTCTTGCAGACAGCTTGCAGTCTGTGGCACAGGCAGCACAAGACATGGCACCCACCTGGAATAACTGGGAAGTTAATGTCTTCTTTTTGTCCTTGTTATTGAGTGCTTGGATTGGTTTATTGGAGGTGTCAGGAAATAAATCCATTTTTAAGGTGGGGTAAGGTACAGACTGACACAAACACTGTGATGAGGAGGGCATATAGCAGGAAGCAGGATTGTGAGAAACATGGGAATGTGACTCTGAAATATCCATAGGGTATTTAGCAGAGGGGATGGAAGGAGGAGTCTGCAAGACAGCATTGCTGCTGTACTGGACACTCACCCCTGGAGGCCGTAAGAGGCTTCCTGGGGATGGAAAGAGCTGAGGTGGCTTCAGGACTCTTTACCTCTTCCTTGTGTGGTATCATCTCGCTTGGCACTAAACTGCTGCATTTGCATTTTCAGCCTTCAGAATCTTTACTGTGATGTTCTGAATACAGAATCTCTGCAGTCAAAATCTATAACCATAATTGACTCTGAACAGTTGTACTATTAGTACAACTATTGCCATTACAGAAACATTTACATGCCCTAACTATGGGGACTACTATGTGAGGCACCATAAATAAAATCTGGTGAGCAAATAGCTGCAGGAGCTGTGTGTGTCCTGTGCTGGTTGCAGCCTGTGGAACTGGCAGCTCAGACGGGGCAAAACGCCTCCAGGTTTGGGCAAGGCAAGTGGGGAATGCAAAGCCCATGGGCAACGTGGCGTCCCTACTTTGCTACTTCTCATTCCCATTTTTGCTTGAATTCCTGCTGAGCCCCTGAGTCTTTTTGCTTTGAATATGTTTGGGTCGGCTTCTGCCCTCAATTAGATGTTGGTTCAATTCTTGCTTTAAGCAGGTTTTCATGAGAGCAGCTGAGGGCAGAAACTGGCCCCAGAAAGCTGCTGGAAGTAAGAACATTTACAAATCTTGTGTATTGTATAAGCAGAGGGGGTAAAAAGGAGGGTAATCACAAGAAGAACTCTCTTCCTTGTCTTGTTGAAACAGACATCTTTTCTTCCAGGACACAACCGTTACTTTTTATATAGCAAATCGGGTTGTTTTGTTGTTTTAATGGATTGATAAATTGAATTTGCTATTAGCAGTGACTCCACTATTGTGATGTTAAATGGCAGGAAATTGGCCTGCTGTATTGCAGCCACCTCTTATCATAAGTACCTCTCCCCGCCTCTTCTAAGAGTCTTCATTTTTAAAACCCATGAACAAGGACATCATGGAGAATCTGATTCAGTTCACTTTAAAAGCTAAATTAGAGCAATTGATCATTTCATTCTGGTGATCAGATCCTCCCAGTGGAAAATTCTGAAACATCTGTAATAGCCAGACTTGCAGAATAACAATAAGTGAATCAGAACTGTTTGGAAACTTATTTTTCAGCTCACTGGCAGTTACGAATGTCATGATAAATTTCAAAAATTTTCAAAAATAGCTTCAAGTCAAACTAAAATGGAAGGTCTTGATTTGATTGCAAGAACATTTTGTAAAAAACAACAGAAAATGGACATTTCTAAGTGAAAAGCCACATGAACTTGAAAGTCAAATCCAAGTCTTTATTTAAGAACATCAGTAGAGGCGTTTAGACTTCTCAAGAGAGTTTTTTGCCTTTATTTTCAACACGGGACTTGGAGCTATAGGCAGACTTCTGTGACATGATTTGAAGTACCTTTGTTCTTCACAAACCAGACAACTTGCCAAAATATGTTGTTTCCGAAAGATAATGCTTCCCGAAGTCCAGCAGAGATCACTGATTCACTTTATTATTATTAGTTATTATTTCTTGAAAGGAAACAGTTGCATTTGTGAACGAATAGATGCTCCACATAGGTTGAATTTTAAATTAGGCAAAGTTTCCATAGAGTTGCCCCATTGCAAAAGAGACATGCATTTACTGAGCCCAGAGATTTACTTAATGTCATTATCAGAGCAATGGGCTCCTCTGTGAGAGACGCACATTATGGCAAGGATAGCAGTAAGGTCAGTCTAGAAAACTCTGTGAGCCGAAAGCTCCTTAGGCAAGAAACATATTGCAGAAAAGTCAGGGGCAAACTTCAGTGAAAATATCAAAAGAACAGTTGAAAAGCCAAAAAATAGTGAGGAAGTCTTCCAAAATGCATTCATCTGGAATTGCGACTAATGCATTGTTCTGTTACTCAGTAACGGAAACCCCAATTTTGTATTTATTATATTTTCCTTTGCACATGTGGTTTTCATAGGTGCTGGAATGAAAATATGAAGACGAGCCTATAAACCCCTCTATATTTAAAGTTAATCACATGGAAATCTCAGTATAGGTGGTTTGCCAAGAAAAAAAATCATGTCCTGCTCATCTTTACTTTTTGTCCTTTTTTGTATTATTTTGCGTTCTTCGACAGTTTTAGTTTTAAACCAGTTCCCAGTAATTGACTATTCATCATTCCAAAACTGCATATGATTTCAGCTGACACTGACATTAACAGTCTCAGACTCCATAGCACTAAGACATGAGCAAAAATAGAAATAAAACTTACCTCTTAGCTGAGCAGGCTTGTGGCTAATGTATTAGGTATGTGCAATTGCTACCAATGTAACACCTATTTTAGTGTTACTAATGAGCTCATTTTGTGACTTCTTGTGTGTTTTCCTTGAAATCATGCTCCAGAGGCTTTTGAATCTAAGATGAAATTTTCACAAGAAAAAAAGCAAACAAGTCTTTGTGTTGAAAACAAATTGATAACATGACCTGAGTACTTTCTAACAGCTCTGAAACCAGAGGACAAAGAAGTCATAGTGTGCATTTATCTTGGTCAGCTTTTCTCTAAAGAAAACTCTTTTGCCTCTCTGCTGCTCCTCTATAGGCTTATAACTTTTAAACTCATTGGCCAGTTCCAACCAAAGTTTACAAGGAAGAAGAGTAGAAGTCTCACAGATTATTACGTTGATACAAATTTCATGAAACTAAGCAGATTGAAGTAAGTAACTCACTAGAAAAGTCCAACCCAAATACAAGACTCTAGTAAGGATTTTTACTAGAGACCAAAAATCCTTTTTTGGGAAGCTTGATCAATGTAGCTGGGGAAAAGGCTCTGCTGATATCTGTCAATCCACCACAAGATACAAATCAATATGAAACAAAAGTTGACCGGGTGTTGAAACCATGTGGTCCTGAAAACAGTGTGTGTTGCTGTTTTGCAAGTCTTGTGGGTTTTCCCTTTTTTTTCCTTTTTTTTTTTTTTTTTTTTTAAGTAGGTAATATCATTGTATTTCTGGGAATTGTGAATGTTTAGGTTTGGAATGTTTTCTGGTTAAAATCACAAAATTATTTCAATCTATCAGGCTTTCCATCCAACAACCTTCGCAGGAAATATGCCTGCAATTAGAATTAATTTACCAAATGAAATCACCTCTGTAGCAAGCAGGGCTTTCACAGCCATGGGCTATCCATCTCAAACACAAAATGCAGGCATACAGTTATTATAACATGATGCAGCTTTTGAGAGAAAAATATTTACTAAGGAGAAGGGGAGAAGGGAAATTATAGCACTTATCTGAGTTAAAAGAAATGTGTGTAAATAAAAATACCTTCTGCTTCCATAACCTAATTATAATATTGATGTGCGTGATCTGAAAATTATATGCTGTGAAAATAACATACTGTTATAGATAGGCATCTGACTGGTTCTCCTTGATTTCAGACACATGTAGAGTAATTACATGCTCCAACATAGATCTTAATTTGAATTGTTCCAGAAGAAAAGCCTTTATTTCTATAAAGCTATTTTAATCCTAGGGCACTAAATAAACAAAGCCTGTGAGGGAGTGATAGCAGCAGCTCCACTGGGTGAAAACGGACCTGCAGAAGAAGGACTGAGACGTGTTCTTGTGTCTCAAAGCACGGTCCAAGAGGCAGTGCCTGGCCCGTTTCCTCACGCGGTGAGGAGCAGGTCTGCCCTGGTAGAAGCCACATGGTATGAATAAGATTTGGGGAAGAATGGTCTTTATCACATTGTTCAACACCAACTTGCAAGGTGAAAACACCGTGATAGAAGACACGAGTGTGGTTTTTGCCAGACCATTTGTGAGGTAACCTGCGTGAGCTCAGTCATAGGAGCATCGCTAGGAGCTTTTGTGATTTTGAACACACTGATAGCCTCTGCATCCATAGGGAAACATCAGGCTCAATTGCAATGGGTGAGTTTCTGTGCAGAAAAAAAAAAGGCAACAATAAACACATTAACTCTATTTTTTAACTAATTGCCATTATCAGTTCTCTGTGTTTGGGGCAATGGAAAACTTTCCTTTCAGATTTTGTATTTAAGCCCTGGAAATACGGGCCAAAGACTGCTGTTACTCTGTTAAAAAAATCTTTTTAGTGGAAAGCAGAAATAGTTGCAAACATCCCCAAACAAACTAACCTGGCAAATGGTTGTGTAAATAATAGGATTTCTGGTTTCCAGTGCATTTATGAGCTGCCTGCAACCCCAGGGAGGGGCCAGCCCTGTAGTGCCACATGTCTGGCAACTGATACCTTGAAGACTGCCGCTGTTTGGACAGATTTTGTTGAAGCTGAGCACTGAGCTGAAAATTTGGTGAGGAAAATAAATGGGTCAGTTTTCTATGTGATGTATTTAGATAAACATTATTTCTTTAGGATAAGGGGCTAAAAATGAAGCAGTGGTAATTATCTCTTGTGTGCACGCATACTCAGACACACAGGCAATGGAGGAAGGGAGGATTAAACCAAAATAGTCACCCAAAATTGTGGAGGTACTCTGATTTTTATCAAAGCCAGGTGCTTGTATGGGAATTTAGGCTGTCAGGCTGTATTTTGGTCTTAGAGTTTTCAACTTGCCAGCTTACTAAGGCTGAAGAGGTTTTTTTAAATGGAAGAATAAGAAAATTACTTTGTGCGATTACTATCAGACATCACAGTAAAGCTGAGAAAGTATCTTCTGTAGGCTTATTCAATTTTTGTGGTAATTTTGCAGGCAGCTTTATATAAGCATATCCGAGCTACTGTTTTATTTGCAAGGCTACGTAGGACTGTATATTTTCTGACTATGGCAAGGGAAGCCTTGAGAAGTTACATGCCTTAACCTGACGTTTTCTGAACATTGTTGGTATTGCCAAATTATAACTTTTGGCAAACAAGCTGAAAGTTCAGCGTGTCTTCTGAGTTTTTTTAAAGCTCTTTTCAAGCACCACCTTTCTGTTCCCCAACAGAGACTGCTGTTAAGTTAATGTATGACAAATTTGGGAATGACTCATCAGCTGTTTGTTATTGTGCATATATTGTATATTCATTACCCTCGCCATACAAGCAGTTTCCAGATCTAGCATGCAGTTGTGAGCCAAGCTGGTATTTTGAAACGAGGGAGTTTTGTGGGGAAAATGAGCGTGCCGGCGGTACTGTGTACTGACAAAAGGCTGATTCTTCCAGCGGCTCAGGAGAGAAGCTGCTGCATAATAAGTTGCCACTGTTTGAACTCAGGAGAAAAAAGCATCCCAAGAACCTAATCAGAATATTCAATTCACCGCTTTTATAGACAGGCCTGACTCAGAATGAACGTTCTAGCCTTAAAAGCACAGGTTGAGCTCAGTTATATGAAAGATTCAATTGTATTTCAAATCAAAAGAATAATTTGAATAAATAACTCCAAAGTTGCCGCCCTATCAAGCACTAAGGCAGGACTTGCACCTGCCTGAATCTGTCTATGTGGGATGTGTCTTTCCATCTCCTCTGAGCATTTTACTTCCTTCCTATGTGGAAAACCACTTAGTAGTTAACATAACTGTGGCAGAGAGTATCACTTTGGTTGGTTTGCTCTATGTTAAAGCAGAGGTCAGGCGGGACCTTATGGCGAGGGGGGAGACCTCCTTCCATTGGAGAGTTATGGGACTTGCTCAAGAGTGAGCAAGAAAATGGGAGATTGCTGCGAGGTGCAGGTAGCAGTGGGGCTGGTTTCGTAAGGGATGGGAGAAATTTCCCATTGATGGGTGGGAATAGTGTATGTATTTGTTGCCACTCAGAGTATTATGGAGGTGGCTGGAAAGGACGAGCTGCCTGTGTGGCTGCAGTTGGTGGAGAGCAGTGCTGTCTGGAGGGTACAGGGAAATAATGCAAAGCTTGTGCACCAGAGTGCAGGATGAGGCCCGTGCTTTCTAATGTGTCACCTTATCTTGGAATGTACCTGATAATTTCCTACTTTCTGTTTCCCAAGAAAATGCACTGTGATCGCGGTTGGACACAATCCTCTTTGAACTGCGTGACCTCTAATGAAAGCTGGGGAAGTTTAGAGGAAAACAGCTTATCTTTTCCTTCTCCTTGCTGGATGGATGCCCTTATTTTGTTTCAGATCATTCAGCTTTATTTTTGCTAGGGAAATGTTATTTATTCAGCTTTCAAATGTTTGGTCAGCTTATTAATTTTTCATATGCAGGAGCTTTGAATATTTCTCTTTGAAATGCCACAACTAACCTCCTTTTTCTCTGGCAACGTACTTGGCTCTCCAATTATGACCTTCTCCCAAAAGTTGCCTAGAAAAATAGCCAGGGGCAGGTTCCCCAGCACATGGATATCAGATGGGACTGCTATGATTTATGAAGAAGTTCATATTACACAAAGTTAATGAGCAGAAAATGAGCGACAGATACTGGAAGGGATGGACATGCAATATTTAAGGATGTGAAGGATGCGTGTCTGAGAGAGCACCCAAGACCACAGTGGTCAGAGGGAAAACCAAGTGGCCTCTGCTGTCACGTCTTCCTTGTCCAGCCCTGCTGTCCTTGCAAATCTGCCCTCAACAGTGCCACTCTAAACTGAAAATAATCCGCTCGAACCCATGGAGCTGCAGAGGTGGTGACATAAGGGAAGTGGATCTCCTTCTCCTTTGGCTGAGGATGAACCATCTTTCCTGTCGCTTTAGTACAGTTATCATTTTGTTTCCTACTGTTACCATTGCTTTATCCTTTGGTGTTGCTTTAACAGGCACAGGCATTTTGCTCTTTAGGGCAAACTCTCTGTGATGCTGAAATGAACTAAATGTGGAGGTTTTTGCTTTGTTTCTTGTATACAGTATTTTTCTTGCTTTGCTTCAGGCTTGCTTCCAGTTCTTTTTCCTGTATGAAGAATGTAGAAACAGCACCAGCATGGACTTGCTTTCCTTGCTTTCCACCAGACCACATACTGCCTCTTCCTTACAAACTTTTTTGGCTGAATTTACCCTTTCCAACTTCTCTAGCCTTCATTTAATATTAATCCTGAATTATTTTTTTCTTTAGTTGTTCTCTAACAGAGTAATTTTATTTCACCCAACACCCTTCATTACACTGCTGTTTTCTAAGTTTCATAGCCTCCTTTTTGAGTTCAAATCCGCAGGCTCCAGCTACCTCCTGTAATGAATAAATGAAGGTTCTCTTGCTATATGGTATGAATTGCCATTTCCTCCACTCCCTATAACCTGCTTCTCCAGGCAATTCATTTCACACATCTTTACATGTGGAAGTTGGGAACTGTATTCTAGATCAGCACTTATTTATTGACTTGTGTGCTGTTATTATTTTGACAGACATGCTTTGGTGTATTGCACACCCACCCCAGTTATTTTCTCTTACCAGTTTATTACCCCTGTGAGCTTTCTCTTCAGTGTTTTACAGTGCTCCTCTCCAGGTGGGGGAAACCATGCCTCATGGAAAGCAATAGGATATTGGTTGTTGATGTTAAGGCAGCAGAACACAGGTAAGTGAGCACTGGGAGAGAAACACTGTCAAAACACAGTTTGGTGAGAAAATCAGCCTTTACAAGATGGTCATGAAAGGACAAGAAGCTCGTCTAACAATCCCTTCTACTCCATGCAAGTTGATGAAATTCCTGCTTTTTAAAAGTGTCTGTGGGACTTGATATACCAGCTCATGTTTGTGTTCAAAAGTCTTTGTAAGCCTCAAGTCTCCTGACTTTCAGCTGTTTATATCTTTCATGTGCTTTTCTTGCTTGTACTTTGTTACTTTAAAAAATTAGACAAGACCAGAGATCCATGTTTGGGTAAGCCTGAAAGTGTTGCCTGATTTTACCATTAATGCTTTTTCACATCATCAGCATAGAAACTGAGGAAGTGGAGACAAAGCTGCAGCTCCAAGCACCTAAACAGACAGCAGAGGGTGTCCAAGCTAGCCAGTTTTTTTTGGTGTGACACATTGCAATAGTGGTTGCCAGCCCAAAAAATAAATCCCCTGTTATTTTGTGTTTTGTTTTGGGTTTTTTTTGGTTTTGTTTTTTGTTTGTTTGTTTGTTTTTGTTTTTTCTTAAATGCTGTTTCCCAAGCTCTTCTACATCAGTGCAGCTCTGCAGAGCAGAGCGTGCTTTCCTTGTGTGTGGTGAAGGAGAAGGGAGCATGCAAACATCTGCCTCTGAAGCTCCAACACATGGCAAAAACATGTTTTTGTCACTGTCAGAATTTATTGTTAATATCTGCAAATTCTGGCAATATAGCAGTAAATTTAATACCATCCCACCACAACAGAAATTTTCTATGCAGACACAGATTATACTAGGATATAATTGGTATCTGTTGCTCTGCTTTCAAAATACTGCATTCAAATATATTCTTACAGAAAAAAAACCCAAACCCTGATGAATTTTCAATACCAGGAGGGTCTGAGACCATCAACAGACTTTTAATATGAGGCTGCATTTCTTTTCTTGTAGTGCTGCTAAAACATGGTCTAGCCCAGGGGGACACTCAGGAGCCAATACATTTAGAAAAATGAGTTTATGGTACCAGTGGAGCGAAGTATGGAAGAAAGAAAAAACTGGTGCTTAAAAACCCTGCCGTGTATTCAGAAAACAGGCTGATGGAGCTGGGCAGCGACAGGGCACAGGAAAATTAGGTGTTCAAAACTAAGCACTGTGTGTGTGCTGGAGCTGGTGAGCTGGAACCTCCTTCTTAGAGGGGTCTATAGTTTCAAAGCTTTGTGAAGGGATCATGGGAGCAGAGGTAGAAATATTAACTGATAATGTGCTTCCAGAAGGGCTACATTGTTCTTATATGACATATCAGTGAATGGCACTTAACTATGCATTAACAAATAGATGGACAAAAATACTAAGTCTGTATTTATTAAAAATAATAAATGTGTTTATCACCTTGCAGCCAAAGATCTCAGGTACTATGGCAATATAAATGAATTCAGTCCAACAACAGCATGTTTGAGATATAGTACTTGTGGCCCAGTTTAGTACTTTACAACGCTTCTCTTGTGAAATGTTTAGCTCACAGAAAAATGGCCTTAAAAACCTAGAAAGATACGGTTGACATAAACTTGATTCTATGATTTTAAGGCCTTATCTTTAATTTTAGTTTTTCTAGTAATTTTAAATAGCTCTTGCATTATATTTAATCTCACTGTATCTTGCTGTTTTGTGGGGCTTTGTGGTGTTTTCAATTTGTATGTCTGTTTGGAACTGAAGGAAGTGTTGGAAAAATTCCTCAGCACAGAAGTATTTTGGACACATTTCAAGGTTCTTTTTCTCTCCTGACTACCATACACACCTCAACATCTTCTTTTGGATTTCCAGATACTGAGACATTCTTGCAATTCATTTTGTACATTTGTTTACAGCCTAAAAAAAATTCCATGCATTATTTTTTTACAGCCCAAACCGTACAGGTGGCTGGTAGCTTGGTAAGGCATTCTGGATCGATGAAGTAAGTCAGCTCACAAAAGGTGCTGCATTAACCATAGCTACCGACAGAGCTGTTCTCACAAAGTGTCCATGTAAAGCTGGTCTGTCTAGACAGCAAATATGCCTTGAATCTCAGTAAATTAGGCCATCATTCAAAGAAAAAAAAAATCCTGAGTCATTTTGCTGCTCTTTTATTAATGCAAATGTCATTCCTATTTTAATTCACAAATTCCCAACTAACGTTTAATTAAAACAGGTATTCTGGGGTAGCTGTTTTTAATTTTCTTCTAGCTGTGCTTCAATTTCTGTTGTTGCTTCACTGATGATTTTACTTTCACAATTGATTGGAAAGGTTTATTCTTCCTTTAATGTTAGTCTTTAAATACTTGCTCGCAATAGGGAGTCTCAAATGCTTATTATATTGGACTATGTGATGAGAAACAGTCTGCAATGCTGAATCTGGTGGATGATCTCCTCCTGCTATGTATATCTCCACACAAGACACATATGCTTTCAGTATTTTTGCTACTTGTCTTACATTATCATTTTTATAATTATTTCTTTCATTACAATCCTACCAGATATCACAGGAGCCACGCAAAGTAGCCATCAGGAAAAGATTGTTTCCTTGATAGGTGCATCAAACAGTCATGTGTCTTTGGCACAGTAAGTTACTGAACAATGCCACCACTCAGAATCCTGTGAATATGGGTTAGGAATGAATTTAGGCACATGGAAGCTGTATTATTAACCTGCCATGTCATCATTGTCCAGTGATTTCATATTTCCTATCAGCAAATTTAATGTGCATCATGCTGACTAAAATAGAAATTGGGAAGTCTAGCACAAGCAACACAAGAAATGTTACCTGGATGGAACTAGTTAAAAAAAAAAAAAAAGGAAATAAGAATGGGTGTCATGATTTAGACTAGTGCAACATTGTTTGCTTGTGATAATATGGCATACTTTTTCATTTTATCTTCATCAGAATGTCTACCATATTTTATTATGAATGCTGACAACAAAGTTGGATGAAGAAACAACTGAAATTCATTAAGATATTTTTTACTTTCAAACCACTTGGTTTAATAACACGTGCATCTAAGCCACCCTCAGTTTAGGGCCAGAATTGCCCTGATCCTTAAAAATCACAATCGAGGGTACATGCCCTTTTCTGCAGGGAGGACAATGGGGCTTGAACAGTGCTGAGCACAAGTTAATGACGCTCCAGCTCAAGGCCAGGAGTTTGCCCTGGTTTGCAGTGGTTCAGTGAGAGGAAGACCTATTAGGCCGTGAAACTGCAATACTTGGCAGTAAAACTGAACACACACACACCCCCCCCCCACTGGTATAGATAACACATTTTCAAAATAATACCTTTATTTTTAACAGAGCTTGGGGTAGGAGAAGCAAGACATTTGTTACAATTTGTTGAACTGGCATTTTTTTTAGACTTTTCCCTTCATTTTGGTGTCTCAAATGGCAAATTCAAAGGCAAAAATGTCGTTTTGTGTTGAAACCTTGATCAGCCAACAGTCCAAACTCTTCTCTCGGGTGACTTTCGTAGCATTATTCCAGAAACAAATTTGATTAGTGTCAAGAATGGATAAAAAATCCCAAAGGTCTGAGGTCTGTTACCTCAGTGTTATACTCATTTGCAACTCCTTCAAGGTCTCCCCTTCCTTAACAGTGGTGTGGAACGTTCAGACCCGGGATGAAAGTGACAGCTCAGTGCTTGAGAAGGTCTTTGTGTTTGTCTCTTTGATGGCCAGTTCATCTTCTTTTTCCCTGGGTGCGAGATCACCAAGTGAAAGTTAAAAACACTGTTTCCCCTTTCGTCTCTGTAGCATTGTACAAATATGAGCTTTTCCCATTCTTCAGTTTGAAAAATTGATAACTTTGACATGTGAATCTGAAGTATACTACCTGTGGTAACAATTCAGCAGTCTTGTTACCAATGCTCAGATCATTCGCAGAAATGTCAATAGTCTCTCTACAACTTCCCATTCAGAAGGGTAAAAAAATGTTCTGATTAAATAAAACCCCAATGGCCCCACAACTAAACCTTTACACACTTTAACAGCCAAAATGGAGCTGTCTTGGTGTGTTTCTTGCACACTTTGTGTTCACAAACCTGACTGCAGCAGAAACATGGCCCTTGACCTTCTGCTGTTTCATGCTTGTATCTATAAAGCTGCCAGATTGTCCGGAGACGAACCCCAGAGGCTGTTTGCATTTTTCAGAGATTGAGTGGCCAGGGCAGCCAGAATGGCTGAAGGAACGAGGAATATTTATGAATACTTGAGAATCTGAATTCTTTTTCATTCCCGTCATCAACTGAAAAGAGTCTGGAGATAGTGGTATGTAGAGGAGAGTGGTTAAAAACCAGAAAATGTAAGCAGTAGGAGAGAAACGTGAAGCAAAAAGTTTTGTTTGGTGCTCATGAAATATTGGAATAAACTCCAACATGTTGTGTCTGTGTGCTTAGGAAAATACAAATAGTATAAAGTCACACCAGGCAGCCCTCCTTATTATTCTGATGGGAGACAAGGAAGGGAGTGGAGGGGGTGATACTTCAAGCTCATCACCAAAGACCTGCTCTACAAATGGTAATCTTCCTATTAAAGCAAAGGTCAACCTGGATGCCAGATAATAATGAAGGTGAACTGCAAACCAGCTTAATTTCTCAAGAAAATTTTATCTCCTTCAGATTTTGTTAGTGGGTGGATTGGTCCAAGTGAAGAGGATTGCCTACCCTGCATCTGAACCAAACTACCCAAGCAAATCACGAATGCAAATAGGAAGGCTCTTACCTCATAACTGAGGCTTTACTAAACACCAAGGAGACCCAGGAACATGCTCTTCAGGGTCATTAAAGAATTTATATACAACCAGGAAAGAACCAAATTGTTGCAAAATTCCTGTCCGAATCCCTACATGGATTTTTGAGGAAGCTTTGATCTTTATGACAAAAATCGTGGAACCATCCAGCGCGAACAGACCTCAGGATGTTACCAAGTGCCAGAGAAGCATTTATTTTACTTGTGCCATCCCGACAGACATCTTTCTAACCTCTTAAAGGCACATAAAGACTTTACAGCTCTTTGTCTCAGCGATTCACTGTTCTTACAATTAGAAAGTTTTTTCATAATATCTTACTTGAATTTTCTTTTCTGCAGTTTCAGTCTGTTACTTTCTTTGGCCTCTGCACTGTCGAATGCTGATGCCTACAGACCACTCCCTAGCAGGCTGGAGTGGCTGCCTCTTCAAATTTTGGTAGTCTTTCCTTTGACTAAAGCATATGATAAAGACAGTGAGATTAGCATCTAAATTATAGGGTAAAATGCTTTTAAGGTGTGTAACGCACATAGGGAAAAGGCATTATTCAAAGCAAGATTAGCTGTTGGCTGTTGTTTAAATGATCCCAGGAAAATCCTTGGTTTCTGTAAAGAAGAATGAACGCTCCAGCACAGTTAAATACAAGGACTGGTGAACACTGCAAGAGTAAGCATCACTTCCTGTAAATAGTATAGCTTCTTCTAAAAGCATGAGATAGTTTTTGTGTCTTTCATCCCTGCAGATGTACTTTAACTTATTACATGTTAAAAGGTCAAATATGCTTTTTTGTTTGTCATTATGTAGATCCTTGCAGTTCTTTTGTAAATGCAACAGTCTAAATAATTCATAAGAACAGAGACGCCAGCTGTCGGCACCACAACCAGGTAAGTCCTAATTCATGACAGTCTTCTCTTTCTTGAAGAACACAAAGGATGTAACTGTGCACTAACTACACCAAGTTGTGGTATGTTGCTGGAGGCTTGTTTGAATTTCGGAGTAAATCTGGCAGTTGAAGACAAGAATAAAATAGGCAGAGAAAAAATATTGATCAAAGGGCATTTTCCTCTTGACATAAGCTGGAAAGTGCACCTTAGGTGCCTAATTAGGATCAAACCAGGTAGAAATTATATTGGAAAAAAAATATTGACAGTATATCTAAAAATAGGAAGACAGTGCCTCTTGTAGGAGCAAGTTCGGGGATGTCAGGCGTAGCAAAAATCAATGCTGTAATAAGATAGACTGATGGCGTATCAGAATAGCTACTATTATTTACTGCCTCATGTGGAACCTGACAGTCAGCAAATATTTGAGAATGTCAGCTGTTCCCGAAGTTACAAACATTTTTATCTGAAATGACTGTTGTTTTTGGGAAGGAGCTTGGCCGCCTCCTCAGCTAGGATGTCAAAGTAGCTGGGATTCACTGCTAGCCTGTCCCTGCCATGGTATTGTCCTTGGAGAAGCTGTTGTGGCAGAGACCGTTTGCTAGAAATCTGTCTTGAAAGTTATGAGCTGCCTGGAGCTGCCCGTTCAAGAGTTTTGGACCCATCCCCTAGAGCACAGTCCAGTGACAAAAATGTGCAAAATCAGAAATTCTGGAGGTAATGGGCAGTCTTTCACTCTCTTTACAGGAAGGCCGATATGCTCTTCATCTGGAAGATCTTCATCTTAACACACTGAAAGAAATTATATTGCTGTATGAGCTAGAAGACTTGGGCTTATCAGTCTTTCTTTAATTTTTCCTGCTCTCTCAAGTCTGTGCAGGTCTAACTATAAAGGAATCTGGAAGAGCAATAGGAACAATGTAAATTCTATTTTTTATCTCCTCTGATTAACAGGGAAAATGTAATGTCTAACTGCCAGGACTGATTAGCACAGTTTCACTGCAAACTTATAGCAGCTGTTACATTATCCAGATTTTGCGTACTTTGTGTCTATTTGCATACAGATTTGACAATGTAATTGTCTACTGACATAAAGCGCATTGAATGTAAAAACATGAGTGAATTCAGAGAAGAGAGTTCTTATGATCTGCTTCTGCATTTCAGTCAAAATTAGATATCTAATTTTGCAGCAGAAGTTGACTTTTTTATTCCATAGAGCATACTTGGCCAGCTAGAAGCCTTGGAGCCAAATTTATTCTATCTCTTGCAATGTAGACCCAAAGTAAACCCACTGTACTGAAAGAGTGAAGGTCAGCATTTAACAATAGGCTTGACATGATAAAAAATAATCACAGAATCATGGAATCAAGGAATCACGGAATTTTTAGAGTTGGAAAGGACCTCCAGAGATCATCTAGTCCAGCTCCCCTGCTGACGCAAGAATGCCTAAAGCACATTACTCAGGACTGCATCCAGGCGGGTCTTGAAAATCTCCAGAGAAGGGGACTCCACAACCTCCCTGGGCAGCCTCTTCCAGTGCTCTGTCACCCTCACTGTAAAGAAGTTTTTCCTTATGTTTGAATAGAACTTCCGATGTTCCAGCTTGTGCCTCTTGTTCCTCGTCCTCTCACTGGGAACCACTGAAAAGAGTCTGCCTCCATCCTCCTTCAACCCACCCTTTAGATACTTA
>VYXH01009299.1:32329-99437 GCA_013397275.1 Burhinus bistriatus | reverse complement strand
AACTGAGGGAAAATCTTCCTCTCTCCAGACCTTCCTCCTTGCCTCCAGGATCTGGGATTCATGAGGGACAACTTTAGCAGTGAAGACTGAAGTAAAGAAGGCATTCAGTAACTCCGCCTTCTCTGTGTCTTCCACCACTAGGGCACCCATCTCATTCATCAGTGGGCCTACATTTTCCCTAGTCTTCCTTTTTCTATTGATATACTGAAAGAAACTCTTCTTATTATCTTTAACCGCAGTGGCCAAGCTGAGTTCTGGTTGGGCTTTGGCCCTTCTAATTTTCCCCCTGCATAGCTTCACTACGTCTTGGTATTCCTCACAAGTTGCCAACCCCCTTTTCCAAAGAACGTAAACTTTCCTTTTGTTCCTGAGGTCCAGCCAAAGCTCTCTATTTAGCCAGGCTGGTCTTCTTCCCCGTCGGCTCGTTTTTCGGGACATGGGGATGGCTGCCTCCTGTGCTTTTAAGAGGTCCTGCTTAGAGTATGACCAGCCTTCCTGGGCACCTTTGCCCTTCAGGACTGTCTGCCTTTCCTCCAAGTGAGGAAAACATGAAGAAAATTAATATAACCACATTTACTGTTAATGTGTTTAATTTAGAAGACTGTAACAGCTTTTCACATTGTACAAGCTGACCCATTCTCTATTGGTATGAGACTCAAAACCAAGCAGGGCTTTGACTTCAGGATGGCAGCCCGTCTCTGCTAGCAGTGGAAGCAACGCACGTCTTAGTACTGACTGCAGTGGCAAGCATGACTGTTGAAAAATTTCCTCTGCCTGTCTGCCCTACTTTTCTGTTTCATCATAATTTTAAAGCCTCAGCATCAGGCTGATGTTGGAGGCAAGGAACTGTATCTGATAGGAAAATATGCTGGGGAGAGAAAAAGCTGACTGTTTCTCTTGAAATTCTGTCCTAAGTTGTGATTTCTGTTAGAACCACAGTATTAGTCTGAGGTGAAGTGAAAAGAAGTGGGTTAACAGTAATCTTTTGGAGAGATTAACAAATCTGGAAGGGAGCATAATTTTTTTCTGCTTCATTTAAGGCTACCTGACTTAGAATTAAAAAAAAATACACGCATGAAAAATCATCATCGTTTCTGGTACATGTCCCGTTTCCCTTTTTTTTCTTATGTAAACAGTTTGGTGCTGAAAACGTCTGCCATGAATCCTGGTACCATTTCTTACAGTTAATGGCAAGGTTTGTGTAAGCTGGTGGGCCCACAAAGCAGCTTTTGGAGGAATACTGGTGTGGTCCCCTCCCTGCTGAGGTCAAGGGGAACCAACTAAGGACAATGGTAAACTGCAAAGTCCGGGTCAGCTGGTGGGACTGTGCTGCCCAGGGGGAGCAGAAGTAAATTAATTTATGAAATTGTGTCAAGTGCTGTTAACAATGGCTTTCCACACACACAATTAAAGTAGTGAGAACCAAATTTAAAGATGAATTAGATGCTTTGAACCTGTCCCTTACTTGAAACTGATGACCCATCTGTTCCTTGGCTAACACCCCGACAAGCATTTTGACCAGTTACATGGCAAAGATGCGAATATGAATCAGCAGAATCTCTTTAACCAGACACAATATTGGAAATGGTTTCTTTTTCTGTGTTTCCCATTCATTTTAAATATCACTCCCATCACACTAGAGATGTCAAATAAATGACAGGCAGGAGATGAAAAGAAAAAATAAAGCCAGACTAGAAGTGTTAATTAAAACAGGATTTAGAATAATCAGGAAGTTCTCCTTTCATATCTATTGCAAATAAATCTTCATTTAAGACCCATTTTGATTTGATTTACGTGGCTATTTGTAATGATTTCTGGTGGATATTTCACTGTGATAAAGTGTCTGAAATGTAATCTATTTGTGATAAAACTTCGTCACTTGTCGTAAGTCACTGACTGCACTGCTGTGCTGCCATCAATATTGTGATCTCACAGACCTGTCATTAACATACATATGCGGAAAATTATGGCTTATGACTTGGAAATAAGTGTGTTATACAATACCTATCTGTTGACAATCATGGGAATGAAAGTAACCGATGCACCAAAAAAACACATTTGCTTTGAATTAGCTAGCAGTTTTTAGAAGTGATTGACAGTCTTAACTTTTAGAAAAAAGAAGCCACATTAATATTTACAGTATTGCTCGTGAGAAGAATACCTAATTGGTTACTGAGTAGAATTTGATCCCAAATTGATATGACTTTTGTGTGTTTATGAACATAAATACATGTTAGTGTGTACATATAGATATGTAGAGATATAGCTATAGGTATTTTGGAGTGATGTGCATGTGTATGTATATGTATGGATATCTATATGTGTGTTTCTGCATATGTATCCCTGTATACACTTACCTCCAGGATGCATTTCTATTTATTATCTAAATATTTAATAGAAAAAGTTATGCAATTTCATATCAGTCTAGAAGCCGCCTTTGATCTGAGATAGTTGCTGCCAGTTGTTGCAAATTATTTTGGAAGCTTTGTGAGCTATGCATATCAAGCTATCATAACTCTAGCTTATTTTTATATCATTAAAATCTTTAAGCCCTCAAGATCTGTTAAGCTGGTGTTTTGTTCTGGTTTCCACAAATTAAATCCCCTTGAAAAAGCTAATTTAGCAACTGAAGTGGATCATCATACAGAGCATTAAGACCATAAGTGGTAATGGCAAACAATAATGTTAAAATTTAGTCACCAGTTTCCCTTGTGATTTGTTTTGTGTTACAGCTTCTGCAGAACTTCATCTCACTCGACACACAGGCTTGTGAAGGACCAGATTTACTTCCTTGCTGACATCCACTGGTGCAGCAGCAGCAGCAGCCATGGGGAAGACAAAATTGTCATCATCCACCAGTGACTGTTCAGTGGAAGGTGCTGGCTGGAGTCTTCCAGCATGTGGCTTCTGGTCAGATTAATTTCTTCCCCTTCCCCACTCTCCTCTCTCCCCATCTGGACTTCAAATTGAGATCCAAATCCAAATTATAGCCACTATAAAGTGTGTTTTCTATAGTTTATCTTCAGTTTTACAGCTAGTGCTGTGGTTTAACAGCAAGTTGTGAGCTAGAATATAAATATTGGCTTTTTCCTCCTGGAACACATGCACTTGCTAGAGTAATTTCTTTTTATAGGATTGTAGTTTGACATACTCTCTTAAAAATGAGTGAACTGATTGAATGATTCTCGTTCCCCGATGTAGGAAGGCCTCACAGTACCAATTCTGGGTTGAACAATCTACTCTGCCCTGGTGGGGCCACGTCTGGAGTACTGTGTCCAGTTCTGGGCTCCCCGCTTCAAGAAGGAGAGGGAACTGCTGGAGAGGGTACGCCAGAGGGCTACAAAGATGATTAGGGGGCTGGAACATCTTGCTTATGGGGAAAGGCTGAGGAACTTGGGTCTTTTTAGCCTGGAGAAGAGAAGACTCAGAGGGGATCTCATCAATGCTTATAAATACTTAAAGGGAGGGTGCCCAGGAGGATGGGACCAGTCTTTTTTCATTGGCGGCCAGTGATAGGACAAGAGGTGATGGGCACAAACTTGAACATAGGAAGGTCCATCTAAACATGAGGAAGAACTTCTTTACTCTGAGTGTGGCAGAGCACTGGAAGAGGCTGCCCAGAGAGGTGGTGGAGTCTCCTTCTCTGGAGACATTCAAAACCCGCCTGGACGCCATCCTGTGCAACGTGCTCTAGGTGACCGTGCTCTGGCGGGGGCGGTTGGACTAGGTGATCTCCAGAGGTCCCTTCCAACCCTGGTGATTCTGTGAATGTGCTCCAGCGAGCAGCATGCCACCACGGGTATGTCTGGAGTGAAAATCTTTATCTAGGTAGGAAAAAGCCTCAAACCTTACCAAGGTTAGTAAAGGAAGGGAGATACCAGTACATGATTCTCATTTTACCAGAAGTTTAGCCAGGACAGGAGCAGGAAGCAGCCAAACACGTATGAAACACTGTAAGAGCATTTCCTTATCAAAATGTTTAGGATTTGGGAAAAAAAATATTGCACGTTTTCACCAAAAATTTTTACCAAGCAACCCTCCAAAGTGTTTGTTGGGTGGAGTTTGCAGAATTATATCCTTTGGAGTTCTTATTATTGGAAAGACTGAACTGAAGGCACATGAGATTCTTGGCAGGGAAATTTCCTAGGGTATTTACAAATCCATCTAATTTTTGAGCTTTCCTATTTGCATATTTTTTTGAAAATTGTTGGTGCTACCCAAAACATTGCATTGGCTCTTTACTTGCAGAATAATAACATTACAGAAAATAAGGTAAGCCCAGAAAAAACATATTAACAATCTTAAAAATTGCAGATTTTCCCATTTGCTGTGATTGATCTACCTGAAGTGGATGAACTGATGAGACAAGGTGGGAGGTTTTAGTAAATACTTCAAACATGAAAATGCACAAATAACTTATTCTGTAACACAAACAAAACACTGTGCTTGAGTGATAGAAATCAGGAAAACGAATCAATTCATTTTTCTCTTTTTCTTTTTTAAAGTAGCCAGTCATTGGTGGTGGTGGTGGTGAATTCATAAATCTCAGGCATAGATCATCAAAAAAATTAAGCCAATCTTACTTTAGATACATTCTAACATCAAACACTTTGCTTATTCCATCCTGATTCTCTCAGTCTAAAAATTAGAAGAACATTGTGCTTCCAACATAGCTGATGTTATCTCAGTCTTGTTTGAGCTGGTGAAACTCTTGAGGAGAATCTTGGCGCCATTTTTCACGTGCTCTGGGGTCCTGCTTTGGATTCTGGTTCAGGTAATTTTTATTATCAAAGAAAAGGAAAGCACATCTGTTTAGCCGACTGTGACAGAGAACAGACTCACTTTTTCCTGATCTCTGAAATACAGATTTGAACAGCATGAATGTGTCCCTTATTGCCTTTACCCAGGGATGAGTGACAGTAGGGTAGATGCAAGGTAAGTGAAGGCAAATTTAACTAATCCCAAATATCATCTGTCTGTTGTTTCTGTGGCCCTTTGGAAATTCATATCTATCTAGATTATTTATTTATACAAAATCAAAATTGTGAACTCCACCTCAACCAAACACAGTTCTAAAATACTCATGTCCTAGTTTGAGGTAAAACAGAACCAATTTTCTGTTCAGTAATTTTACTTTGCAGCTAAGCCTCTTCTAAGTACTGAAATTAACAGCATGTTGTGCAGAAAACTGTTCGCTCTCAGAGTGATAAGACCGATGTTTATAGTTGATGCCAAGGGATGGTATGCAGAGAGGCTCTTGCTTATACTTATTGCTATAACCGCCAAGGTCAGCCAACTTTGTTACTTGCCTTGTTGGAGGGTCAGAAGCGGAAAAGTGTAGAAGGGTCACACCTGCAGGGAGGAGCAGACAGGAGAGGTGACCCAAAACTGACCAACAGGGTATTCCATCCCATCTACCTCATGCTCAGTATAAAAGTGGAGGGATCAAAGGGTCAGGCCCACTTTCTTCAATGGCCAGCTTCAGAGGAGGACTCTGTTCATCTGCCTTTGATCCTGATGCATGCGTTCCTGAATCCAGATGTGGAATCCAGTTCCCATCTGTCACTGAGTCCAGTCTGGGACTTCCTCAGTGCCTGTTGGTGATGCGATTGTCATCATGGGAGCTTGATGCGGTTTTGTATGTATTTCATGATTTTCTTTTTATTTCATTATTAATATTGCATTACAGTAGTTTAGTTTCTTTTCAACTCATAAGTTGAAAATGCTTATAGCAATGCTTATAAATACTTAAAGGGAGGGTGCCCGGGAGGATGGGACCAGTCTTTTTTCAGTGGCGGCCAGTGATAGGACAAGAGGTAACGGGCACAAACTTGAACGTAGGAAGTTCCATCTAAACATGAGGAGGAACTTCTTTACTCTGAGTGTGGCAGAGCACTGGAAGAGGCTGCCCAGAGAGGTGATGGAGTCTCCTTCTCTGGAGACATTCAAAACCCACCTGAACGCCGTCCTGTGCAACCTGCTCTAGGTGACCCTGCTCTGGCAGGAGGGTTGGACTAGATGATCTCCAGAGGTCCCTTCCAACCCCTGTGATTCTGTGAAGTCTCTATCTCTCTCCCTCCTCTCGTTGAAAAGAGAGGTGGGGGAGAACATCTGTCGTTCGTCTCAGTGGCTGATCTGGCCTAAACCATGACAACTCATTTGGGTTTTTCCTCAGAAAGCCCTGCATGGAATTTTGAACTTAGGCTATTTTCCACTCCCTTTCCTGTTAACCTTCTTCTAAATGATACCTGCTAAACTGATGGAGGTCCTCCATTGTAATAACTGCCTTGCTGAAAAGGAAAATTTTCTCCTATTGCTTGTGATGAGGATTCAGTTGTCACCCATGAGTCAGCATCAGTACAGTCTTCCCTCTTTGTAGCCCCCTTATTCTAGTGGGCAGAATCCATCATCTCTTCATTACATTTTATTATATTCTGTTGTGCTCTGTTGGGCCCACAGAGGTGTGGCCCTGGTTTCTTTAAAGGACCTAGATTTTCATTATATTGTAGAAAGTTGCAGAGAATTTTTACAGCATTTCAATGCAGCCTTAATTGTATGTGGAAAATGCAAGTGTAATTACAATTGTGGAGGAAGCTCTACACAAATAGTTTGACTATTTAGGGGCATAATTATCCAGATTGCATTCACAAGAATAGCAGCTATATTTACAAATCAGTCCAAATGCTTTCTAAATAGCTTCTTCTAGTCCTCCTAACCTTTTTCACACAATGAAAAACATCTTGAATGGCATCCAGTGATGCAGCTTGCCTTGCTGAGACTTTGTGCAGGAAACTGAGCAGCAGCACATAATCTTTTGAGACCAAAAAAAAAAAAAAAAAAAAAAAANATTTTAAAAAAAAAAAAAAAAAAAAAAAAAAAAAAAAAAAAAAAAAACTGAAAATGCACCAAACCGAAAATGCACCAAACCTTTTGTGTGCGAAGAATTGAACTTTGAGAAGGTCCTCTGTGACTGCAGGAGGCCCCCATTTGGATGCAGGTGCGAGGAGGTGGCACAGCACTGACCAAGCCTGTGGGGAGGGAGCTGTGGGATGGATGTTCCTAGTGACGCAGGTCAATGAAAGTTTTTAGACCTATTCAATTTTCCTGAATTGATGGAAATTACAATTTAGGGTTAAGGCATGGTCCACTTACCTAAGTGAAATACATTTCTTTTCTCTAAGTCTTAATTCTGTCTTCTTGTACAAGTACACTACAACAGTCATAAAAAATCAGACTATTTTCAAATTTATACTCAAATATCTCTTTGAATGTTCTAGACCAAAGAATATAATTCAAATACAACTTATACTACAGGACACAATTAAAAAATAAATATAACCTACATGGTTTGACCAGCTCCTTTGCATAAATCAGCTCACCCAAAAAAGGATTGTTTTATTTAAAGAAGGGTAAAAAAGGATCCAAGAAATTCCAGAATAAATACTAAACACAGATTGACAGGACAGACATGAGCTTATCTATGGATAGCCACAGATATCCTCCTGGTTCTGCTCAAACAAGCTTTCCCCTGGGCATGTATGGAGCCAGCACTTCACAGAAGGGTTTTAATGGCAAAAAGATGAAACCTCTTCAAGGCTTTGGGATGTTAAGTGGTAATATGACTGGGTTTTGTCAGTATTATTAGCTGGGGGAAGATGGGCTGGAAATGACTTTGAGGCAAAAATAAAGAAAAAAGACATTAAAAGAGGATGCAAAATAAGCAAAAGAAAAAAAAAAAGAAAAGGTAAAAAAGGTTCTTGTAGGAAAAGGTTGGTCAGAAGGGGCCAGAGGGCTGTGAGTGTATGGCTGCAGGTGGGAATGTGCACACACCTGTGTGTTTTACTTGTCTTGTTATTTAAATGACAGGCCAGTTTTTGTGTTAAGACCATAAAAAGAAAAATTAAGTCTGGAAGATAAAATTTTTGAGCAGTGGAAATTTCTTCCTTGGTAGTGTTTTACCTCTGAATATGTATAAAAATGGTGGTAAAGAAGTTAGAGGTGCCATGCAATCTGTTATTCTGAAATCATCACTCATTTCCACTGGTGTGATCCTCTCAGGCTTTATGTGAGAAAGTGCACACTATCACGGTTGCGTTTAAGTATCCACGTTTTCTGTTTAAATAAGCCTTAGCTATAACATTACCAAACAGTACTAAATATAGGAGGAACAGAACATTCCTGACTGTGATGTTCATCAGTTAAATCAGAGGATGTAGTGACTGAGTTGTAAGAACATTTTGAATATGTCTATTTTTTAATGTTTATTTTCTGTGGGCCTTATTCTGATATGACAGTGATGTAAATTAATTGATTCTGCCAGCCAGATTTATAATAAGAATAGTGCAATTAGGTGAAGGCCTTTTGATAGCCAAAAAAGTGTTAAAACCTTCAGAGAATGACTAAATGATCCATTATGTTTTGGCAACTGCAAACTCATTTCCTACCTGCTGTTCATTTTGTGGTTGCTATGAACCAATTATTTCAGATAATGTGGGAAACAGTCCATTTATGAGAATCCATCAAGAAATCATTATTCCACTAGAAGCAACGTACTGTTTTTTAAACAGACTTGAAGGGTATGGATTCAAAAATGTTTTCTTGCTTTCTTTAGCCTTTTTTTTGAGGGGGAGGGATAGGGAGGAAGGAGCTGGAGGGATGTCACCTCATTCTCCAGAATCCTGATTGACCAGTTGTCTTGTCTGAGACACGGTAGCTGAGGGTGTAGTACAATATACAGCGTTTTATACTACCCCCAGCCATAGGTTACAGCAGCATGGTCAAGAGACCAAAAGTGCTGACACCGGAGGAGAAGTTCTGCTCCTCAACAGCAGTTTGGGCTGTTACGTATGAGAGAGAGATATATATATATGTATATGTATATGTATTTAGCTAGCTATAATAGCTATATCTGTCTTACCTAGCTCTTTATAAAATACGCCCCACTGCCTTGCACAAGGCCAATATTTGTTGTTACTGCTGCACGCTGGCTGGGGGGAAAAGAAAATGACCTGGCTCTGAAAACCAGGTGTAAGAAACCTATCAAGTCTAAATTGCTCAGAAGGAGGGCAAAACCATGCTGTGATCCAGCCCAGGCGCCATTCGGCTGGGCAAACTGGATTATCATCTAAATGACAAGGTCACCAAGGAACTAATGCTGCAATATTTCTTTTGCTGTAGTATGCCGTAATAATTTTTTTGAATTGTTGGCTTATTCTGATCACTATCTCATGATTTAATATCAGTGAGCTATGTGGCAGAAATAGCTGGTTGTGTGTGTAGGGATGCATAGGACAACGCGGGCACCCCCTGCTTCCTAGCCAAATTNGAGTAAAGGGAGAGGATAACCTCCCTCAACTGCTCTAATTTTGAATACCACTTTTTATCATTGTTTATTTATTTTACAAACCAAAATATTCCAGATATGTTTGCTTTCTAGAAAACTGTAACTCTTAATGACTTCCCCCGATCAGTCCAATCAATTTATCTCCCCAGTAATGTGGTGGCTAACAGTAATGTGGCTCCCATGTCATTTGTTAGCAGCATGTCCCTGTGTGTGGAGTTGGCCATGAAAACTTGTGATTATAGGATGAGGTGACAGTAGATAAAAAGAAGTGATAGTTTTCTTTTCCTCATCTCTTCATCATAGCTGAAGAACGAGTAAAGTAGAAAATTTTTGTCTCAAAACAAAAATAGACTCTGAAAAAAGAGCATTACATGAAAAAGTTATATAGATTAAAGCTCCCACTTCTATTAGCTGCTACTTGAAGAAGACTCAGCACGCTGCTGTAAAAATCACAGAAAATCTCCTCATTATTGCTGTTTCTCATTTTTGTTGCTGTAGCTCCTAGAGGCCTCTGCCAGAGGTCGGTCATAGCGCCTTTGCATCAAACACTATATGAGCACAGCAAATGAATATTTTTTTCTCGGTTTCCTCATTGAGGGGAAAAAGAAGGGAGAAAGCAAAAAAACCCCAAATGTACACCTGGGCTTTAGTTTACCCATAAGAGAGTTCCTGTTCAGACTGTGCATCTATCCCTTGGGTGTAAAATGGAGTTGTGGACAGGAGCAAGGTCAAAAGCCAGTGTTGGTGCAACCAGGCACTAAAACTGGAGAGGTGCTTATGCAAAACCAGTGAGAGTCAGCAGGGTTGTCCTTTCTGCTCTCAGATTTGTTCATTATGCTGCTTGCTTTCTTTCTCTCAGGCTTTAAACTGAAGAAGCTGCATGCTGTAATGTTTTTTTACCCAAGATCCATTGCTTGCTAGAGCCAATTCTCCAAACATCCCCCTCTCACACTTTCAGCAAAGACAAAGTTTGCCCAAGGCTGAGCTGCCAGGGCAGATCTGGTACCCTCCTGCTCTCAAATGAGTGCATGTAGTGAATGCTACTGACTGTTTTTTCCCATACCTTGATACAGGGATGAATACACTGGTTTGCCTCCTGGAGGGACTCCTTGCTGAACTACACTAAAACATGACCAGAATAAATGACTACAAGCCTCCCTGTGCCACCAACGGCTTTAATCTGTACAAAATGGCACTGCTAGAAACCTTCCTGATGGTAAATCAAGGCAACACAACAACTCAGTCATTCACTGCCTCTGTTATTAACTGAAAGCTCACTGGGTTTTGGTTTTTTGGTTTTTTTTTTAGGCTATTGCTTTGTGATTCTGCTATTTTAACAGGCTGAGAAGTCAGCTGTGCCCTGGGGCAGTGGTGAAGGGAGCGCAGCAGCTGACCTCTGGATATGTGGAAGGTATCAGGTATAGCTGAACAAAACACTGTGGCTCTGAGACCTTGGGATTTAACTTGGACTGAACATGATTAGGAGTCTGCTTCATGCTAGTGCAAACCCTGAATAAAAGCGAGTGCAGCGTAAAGCCTCTGTAGAGCCACATGGGAAACCAAATAATTATATAGTAAGAAATGTGCTGGAATACCTTTTTTTCTAGAGAAAATCACTGCTCAGCATAAATAGCTGTAAAGATACTCGGAGCAGGATCATGTTGTCTTCCGTCCTGGAAGAAGTACAACAGCCAGGCTGGGACAAAAAAAAAAGAAAAATTTGATGATGAATGCACATCTTCCCAAAAGCGTTTTCTCAGAAAAGGCAACACAGCCAGGTGCACACCACAGCAAACAGCCCCTTAGGTGCAGCACACAACCCCCTAAAGGCTCCTTTCTCTCATGGAAACAGGGAGTCCTGTGAGGTCCTTGAAAACAGGTTAATGCATTTATCCATGTGCGACTCAGAAAGTACAAATCTTAGTACCTGGAATACACCGTTTCCTTATACATTTGTTTCTCCTTCTAGTAGACTGGTTCTTTTAACAGAACGAAAAAACATGAGCCTACATCACTCACAGTTGCACCATGTTTTCTTCAGAAATCAAACCCAATTCTTGTTAGGGTTTCCTGTCTGAATCCATAGTTTGCACACGTGTACTCAGATAGAACAAGAAATGCATACACAAATGAAACAAGAAATTAAGTCTTTTTTACAATGTTCCCCCTTCCCTTTTAATAAGTTTTGTCTTTAATTTGAGAAAATAAATGTATAGCGCCTTAGCACTTCAGTTTTTGCCAAGAAAACTTTATTTTCCTGTGGATATGAATTATGCGTGCTTGCAGAAAAACTCCTCGATAAAAACCAGTTGTTTAAAAGACACAATTACTGCTGAAGAAATCCTGTAGAATCTGAACAGTGGGTTTTGAGCAGATTAAGAGACAGTATTTCGTGAAGAAATAGGTACAGTTCCAAATGAAGCAGATCTTGGTGCTTTGTAAAAATTTTTTTTTTTTATTTTAGAGCAGCAATAACTTCTATCTGCAGACGCAGGTAAGGAAGCCGGGAGTGGCGAGGCATGTATGTCACCAGTGCTCTGTGATACATTCAGCACAAGATTTATAGCACTTTCAAGCTGTGAATGCAGTCCAGCTGAGTAGCAAAAATTTCCCAAAGCTCTTACCAAACCAAGGTGTTGGAATTGCAACTTGAGAGCAGACATCAAAGAAATTCCTTTTCAGCCCAACACAGAACAAAACCAAGGCACCAACAATACCCACAAAACAAGAATGGCCTGTTCTGGTCCTAGTGAGTAGTGTCTTAGGGCGTATGTGGCATGCTGCCCCCCCTTTTGGTGGTAGAAGTTGATTTGGTGTCATTCTGTAGACGAGCTAAATTCACTTGTTGGCAGGGCAAGGAGAGCACCATGATTTCCCAGGACATCTTAGCCCTAAACTGTCATCTGGAGCACTAGGGAGCTAATGCAACATCTGGAGTAAAAAGGCTTTCACCTCAGGCCTATCACTGCATACAGACTGGAAGTGTCCTCACCAGCTGGTTCCTACCAGCTGGCTGCCCTTCCCTAGCAGAAGAAACTGTCGTTATTACTAAGAGGCAAATGTATGGATTGGGTATTGCACAGTTGTATCCTAAAGCAAGACAAGAAACTGTCTATAAATGCTTCAAGTTATCACTGAGGATGAGCAGAAGGGAAAAAAAAACCCCAAACCTTTATTTCGAAAGCAGTCCAGATGAGCAGAAGGGAAAAAAAAACCCCAAACCTTTATTTCGAAAGCAGTCCAGAAAAGACAGTGTAGCTCACACTGCTTCAGCTGTGAGCTAAGTTGTATTGCACCCTACATCATCTGTGAATATATGATGGGTGCCCAGCTCACCTAAATACTTCCATTTTGGGAGAAAATACTACTCTCAGTCTGTTGGGGCCTCACAGTGGAGATACCAGCATCTCCAGCTAGTGAAGATGAACACACCACCTTGTTTAGTCAGTGGTATTAAGCAATCTCTGAATTTGGCCTTTGCTGTCAGGACTTCATATGCCAGTGTCTTTTTATTTCAGGAAGAATATTCCTCATAAATCAGTTCTTTCCTAAAGGACTTAGGAAAACTACAATATTATCTCAATTAAACAAAAGTGGTTTTCTGCAGATCTATCACTCCAAATGGAACAGAATGACAGCCATATCAATGTACGTCCTGTAATTCAGAAAAGGCATTAAAAAATGTTTCATCTAGATTAAGACCCTATTCCTCCTGCCAGTGTCATTTTCAGTTTATGGCTGGGGAAAAGCAGGAGGAGGGTGTGTTTGTGTGTTGCAATTAACTATTAGTGATTAGTCACCCATGTTCTTTTTCTCTGTTTATCTCGCACAAACAATGTTGGGTATCTGATCCAAACAGAATCCAAACAGATCCATTCCAGAATCACTGGAATGCTGCACAAAACGTTGGTGTGTTGATGAATGCCTAGTGGTTTTGGTTTTGGTTTGGTTTTTTTTTTACCTTCTTGGCAAGTCAGTCTGGTACAAAGATGGGTGAAGGAAAGGATAAACACACATAAGATGATTTCAGAGAGCAGGTGGATGGATAATTCTCAACACAGATTGTAAACCCCTGTGCCATTTTAATGTGTCATTATAGTAATGGGAGATTTATGCTAGCAATACTTGCTGTTTTTTTGCCAAAAGCACACATTGCCTAAATTGAGACTACTGATGTAGTGCTCTCATCATTTAAGGTGCATTAGAGACACTATAAGAAGCGAAATGTGGAGAGGGATATTGGGATGCTATTAGTGAGTTGCATATGAAATTAAATGGGAAATGAGCAAAAGGCCATCTCATTGTAGCACAAAACTTCTGTCTCTGCATGAAAATAAAATCCTTCTTATTCCATTTGCACTTTGCATGTTCGTAATTTGCACAGCACTGAGTCGTATTATTTGTTCAGCCTGGCTAATATTATTTATAGCATTTTGAAAAAGGTTATTTAATTGCCCCTAGGTATCATAATCTCTGTTCTAAATATCTGCTAAATGGAGGCCAAACAGCATGAACAGTGTAATATTCTACTGTTGGCCTGTGCTATCAGCTTTCTCCTGGAAAACTTCATTTTTATATATTATAAAGGTATATTTTTTAATATATAACAGACATATATATAAACATAAGGATGAATGGAAGGAAGAAATGGAGGGATGGAAGGCCTGTCAGCCTGACCTCAGTGCCAGGAGGATCATGGAATGGTCCATCCTGAGTGCACTCACATGGTATGTGAAGGACAACCAGGAGATCAGGCCCAGCCAGCATGGGTTCATGAAAAGCAGGTCCTGCTTGACCAACCTGATCTCCTTTTACGACCAGGTGACCTGCCTGGTGGATGAAGGAAAGGCTGTGGACTTTAGTAAGGCCTTCGACACAGTCTCCCACAGCATTCTGCTGGAGAAACTGGCAGCCCATGGCTTAGACAGGTGTACTCTTTGCTGGATTAAAAACTGGCTGGACAGCCGAGCCCAGAGAGTTGTGGTGAATGGCGTTAAATCCAGCTGGCGGCTGGTCTCAAGCGGTGTTCCTCAGGGCTCAGTTTTGGGGCCAGCCTTGTTTAATATCTTNGCGTGTCCAGAGAAAGGTAACAAAGCTGGTGAGGGGTCCGGAAAACATGTCTTATGAGGAGTGGCTGAGGGAATTGGGATTGTTCAGTCTGGTAGAAGAGAAGGTTGAGGGGGGGACCTTATTGCTCTCTACAACTACCTGAAAGGAGGTTGTAGTGAGATGGGAGCTGGTCACTTCTCCCAGGTAACTAGTGATAAGACAAGAGGAAATGGGTTCAAGTTGTGCCAGGGGAGGTTTAGGCTGGACATTAGGAAAAAATTTTTCCTGGAAAGAGTTATCAAACATTGGAACAGGCTGCCCAGGGAGGTGGTTGAGTCACCATCCCTAGATGTGTTTAAAAGTCATGTAGATGTGGTGCTTAGAGACATGGTTTAGTGGTGGACCTGGTAGAGTAGGGTCAATGGTTGGACTACATGATCTTAAAGGTCTTTTCCAACCTAAACGATTCTATGATTCTATGGACAGAAGGATGGAAGGATGGATGGATAGATGGAAGGACGAATGGAAGAAAGGAAGGATGGAATAGCAGGAATGAAGGATGGATGGAAGGAGGGACAGATAGAAGGATGGAAGAAAGGACTGAAGGATGGAAGAAGGGAAGGATAGATGGAAAGGACGGAAGGAATTATGAACAGAACAACAGACAGGAAGGATAGATGGAACAAAGGAATGACAGACAAATGGAAGGACAAATGGTAGGGGGCGGAAGGATGGGTGGAAGTACAGAAGGATGGAAGGACAGACAGAAAGAAAGAAGAATGATGGAAGATGGACAGAAAGATAGAATGAAGGGTGGTAAGAAGGATGGATGGAAGGATGGATGAACAAAAGGAAGGGAGGATGGACAGAAGGACAGAAGTCAGGGTGGAGGGACAGAAGTATGTGTGCAAGGAACAAATGACAGAAGAATGGAAGTAGGGATGGACAGATGGAAGGATGGACAGAACAGGTGGATGGACGGAAAGAAGGATGGGTAAAAGGAAGGATGAGCAGAAGGAAGAAAGGACAGATGTATGTAAGGACAGATGGAAAGTACGAATGGAAGGAAAGAAGGGCAGATGGAAGGATGGATGGAACGACAGATTGATGGAAGGGTGGAAGGACAGATGAAGAAAGGAAGGACAGAAGGATGCATGGAGGTATCAATGGATGGAAGGAAGGATAGAGGGAAGGATAGAAGGAAGGACGGATGGAAGGTCAGAAAGGACAGAAGGGAAGAGTGATGGACAGACGAAAAGAATGACAGATGGCAAGAAGGATAGACAGAAAGGAAGAAAGATGGATGGAAAGAAGGGTGGAAGGAAGGATGGAAGGATGGACAGACAGAATGAAGGACAGAAGGAAGGAGACAAGGATGGAAAGACAGAAGGATGGAAGAATAGAACGAATGACTGAGGGACTGACGGAAGGAAGGACAGAAGGATGGAAGTAAGAATAGTAGAATAGAAGGATAGAAGGATGGAGGAATGTAAGGATGGGCAGAAGAATGCACAGAGGGATGGAAGCAGAGACAGAAGGATGGAAGGACAGATGGACAGAAGGAATAATGGAAAAAAGAATGGAAGGATAGAAGGAAGGACAGAAGGAGGGAAGAATAGACAGAAGGACGTAAGTACAGACAGATGGAAGGAAGACAATGGATGGAAGGATGGATAGAAAAATGGACTGAAGGATTAATGGAATGATGGAAGGAGAGACGGAATGAGACAAAGAGGGAAAGACAGATGGACAGAAGGATAGAGTGTAGGAAGGAAGGATGGAAGGATAGAAGGACTGATGTAAGGCCAGAAGGAAGGAAGGACAAATGAAGGAAAGATGGAGGAAAGAACACAAGGAAGGAAGGGCGGAAGGACAGAAGAACAGACAGAAGGATGAAAGGATGGTTGGAAGCAGGGAAGGAAAGAAAAATAGGAATAGGAAAAGAAAAACAAAAGAAGAGAAGATGAAGATCAGTTGTTCAGTAGGTTCGTCAGTCCTGTAGGTCCTGCACCACTCCAGTCTGACAACAGCAAGGGAAGTTCTCTCATTCTGGATGTGATACTTTCAGTTGACCTAAGAGCATGTGCTCTGAGCTACAAGTAGGCAAGATGAATAATTTGAACTTTTCTCGTCTTCTGCACTGTATTCACAAATATTCTCACAAATTAACAAAGCCAGAGTGTTAATGGGAAGGTTGTGAAAAGCGTTTCAGCACTGAGTAGTTTCGGTACCATGTCTGTCATATGACAGGCATTTACTCTTGTGTAGTGTGACACAAAAATGGTTTCAGGAGAGAATAAGCCAGAAAAAATATTTGCCATCTATGCCACAAGCATTACTTTCCCCCAACAAAACCAGAACTTTGCAATCATTATAACAGGTCAAAGCCACCCATGAGAGCTGGTGTCAGAGTTTGCAAAGGAAAACTTGGATCTTGGCCTAAACAACCTGAATATGCTTTTTAAGTGTACATTGTAATTCATCCGATGGATGGTCTAGTGAGAGCAAGAATGACCTTGTTGCTTCAGCACTGAACCTGGGTCTGGAGAGCTGGGTTTCGTTCACAGCTCAGCCACGGGCTAGAATATTGGACATGACATGTGCCCTCTTTTCCCTTCTGTAACAAGAGATTATTACTTCAGTACTTCACACTGGTGAGAAAAGACAGAATTCATTAACCTCCATGTGTTCTCAGATACTCTGATCACGAAGGTCATATATAAATTACAGTGGAAAAGTAACTAGCTATTTTAGTGGGTTAGTCTAAGAGTTAACACATTGTGAAATATTCATATTAAAATGAGCAACTGGCATTAGATCTGGTATTAGTACCTTGGAGAAATTAAAAAACTACCCCCTTTCCTTCACAAGCGCCTTTGTTTAACATTTGTTCGTTTGTGTTTGGTTATGTCAAAGATGCATTGTAGTTGTAAGTCCTGATCCAATCCTGCAGAGGTTTTGCTACCTGTCAACAAACACAACAGAAAAGTGCTTTTGAAACTGTGCCAAGTTTGCAGTTGTCAGAAACCAGCCGACCTGCTGAAGTGAAAAGTGTGCCGCACTGCGTTAGAGGGGGCATTTATCCCCCTGGAAGTACGCTGAGATACTGATCTAAAAAGAGGAAATTGTATTTCTAGCTGTGGAGATGTAAAAAGCATACACGTTCAATTTCACACACATTTGTACTCTTTTAGGTTAAACACCCCTCTGTTGTTGTCCTGATCTCATAACCATTAGCCACTCTCCCTGTGACCTGCAGTATGTTCAGCTACATTTGTTTTATTCCAGCAGGTGATTTTCCAATTAAAGCTAATTAAGTTTCTAACCTGACTTTATTGTTGTCATTCCTTGTGATTTTTAACGTCTTGCAATTTTACTTTCTTCCTGAAAGCACCACTCATGGGATTGCACATCATGGGATTGCAGAGCTATTCCATTTTTATTAAAAAGAAAATCTTTGAAGATATCATGCAAAGATTGAAATGATGAATGCAAAAAGCTAACATCCCAACACTTATTATTTTTTAAAATCTCATGAGTTTTTGATGCTTCAGTCATGATGATTTAATGCTTGGAAGTAGAGGGATTGATGAAGACATCAGACCAGACCCTAGTTCTAGGGACTGCTATATCCAAAACGCTGCGTTTTAAACTGGTTTTGGTCTATGTTGGGGTGGGAAGATATTTTTAACCAAAACCTTTTCTGCTATGAGTAACTATTCAACTAACATAATTTAATGATCATTCCATATACAGGAGTTTCCCAACGGAAAAAAATGAGCACACAGGAGAGAAGGCAGATTAATGATGTATTCTGGCTGTAGATGCTGCAGCACGAGTGCTTGGGGCTGGACTTCCCTTTCTGTGTGTGCCATGCACCGACGCAGTTGCTCAGCCATCAGTCCTTCTGTTTTCCCTGAACCAGGAAGAGTTAGAGCATAGACACTGCTGCTGCCAAAGGCACAGTAAGCAGCACCTTGGGATCATATAAAATGGGTATGATTCACTTTAATAGCAGCAGCAAATGCATCCATAGCAGTTAACTGTGCAACACCCACCTCATGCCAGTGAAAACAATGACACAGAAAGAGTTCAATGGGAAGAACAAAAAAATACACCTAAAAGAGATTTGACCAAAAGTTTCTCACTGGTCTCACTCAAAAGCACTACAATCTCAAATAAGTACCTAGTGTCCACTGCTTACAAGTAAAATTCTCAGTGAAACACAGACTGCACACTAGAAGTTGCCAAGGAAACTGGATTCATTTAGGATGCTACGCGTTGATTATTTCAATCTACTTATTTTTGTCCACCCACGTATACCTTAAAATTAGTGTTGTGGTCTAATTACCATTATAGCATTGCCATTCAGGACATGGAAGTGGATTCACTATCTGAATCAAAGCTTGAGCCACTCATCTTTAAAGCAAGACATCAAAAAACCTCAAAAAGTATTTTGTCAGTAGGTTACTACAAATTTTGTTTTTCCACACTGGTAGCCAAAATAGTCAACGGCAGATCTAGTTGAAGTGCAATAAATACAACATTCCACAACTGTGCTCGCTCTGTAAAACTGAAAGTATGCAAGGAAAAGTTTTGAAAACAATTCCCCTTGCCGTTTTCTTAATTCACAAGTCTCAACATACAGGGCCCTGGCTACACAATTCCAGTCCCTTTAAATTCAGTGCGAGTTTTTGTTATTGACCTCAGTAAAGCTGAGATTTCAAGTGCATTTTAGGGAGATCACCAGCTCCCTATTTAAAGTCAACTGGATTTGGATTACAGTGTCCCAGAGCGGCTGAACTGCTGAGGTGCCTTCAGTCTGCGCTAGCTGGAATGATGGCTCATGTTTTTGTCTTGGTCTCCAGGCTACGTGAATTACAACTGCTCCATAGTTTGTATACGGACAGCTTTTGAATCTTGGGTTTTGGTGAGTATTATGAAGAGTTCCAGATTTAAATCTTATTCCTGATTTTTTTTTTCCCCCTTAGTTTGGTCATAGCTCTAGGCATAATTTGTAGAGACACTCAAAGTGATAACCTTCGAATGAGAGCGCCATATGAGCTAGCACAGCTGAGAGTGATTATTTTTCCCTTCAGTGTAGCTATCAGAATGGTTTTGTTGATCTCTGGGTGTGTTTTCATTTCTCCACTTGTTTTCCAAATGATATGAGAAATGTACCACATGGCAGAATGATGGAGGAAATTAAATTAACAGAAAATGAAAAGCATGAGCTGTTTTACCACAAGAAGGAGATCATCTTGCATTTATCATAACTGCAACTTGCAGTGTTTTGAATATATGAAATCCTCCCCTGCACTCCTACCCCCCTGGTTTCTTTGGAAAATCTAAGTCTAGAAAATCTTGGGTATCTGATCTACCTGTAAAACTTGAGATATGTCCAAATAAAAACCTTGGATCTGAGCAAACATGAACCTTCTGATGAATTTTGACCAACATCCTACCCTGCATCTCCTGATGTTGGTTGAAACTGAACTGTAGGCTGGTTCTTCCAAACTTTGAGAGTTTTACCTGACTGAACTTTACAGCAGGTTCTTTCCAAGCCACATGATGTGTCTTGGTCAAGATGAATCGTGGCCTCTTTGAGGGTTATCTTGTGGCTGGGGCTGATCTCAATAAAGAACAATTAAATAGAATCTGGCAAAGCACCAAAGAAGACACTCTCTTCTTTTAGAGAAACGCGTGTGTAATCAGCTCAAAAATTCAACAGAGACTCAAGAAACACTGCCAGGATGACCAGTCTCAAAGGTACTCTAAATATACTCAAAGGCTTAAGTACAGCGAGACAGAGGACACAAAATGAAAGGCCGTAGGAGCAGAGGCTGACAGAACTTGGTTGCATTTGCGGCCTCCTCTTCTTTGCACTTTAAAGCTGAAAGATACTGAGATACCTACCTGTGTCCCTAAAAGCACAACTCTCCATCTGGACCTTTTTAGAACAACAACTGGTTTTACTAGAATTGGACAAAATAGATAGAAGGAAAGTATTTTTACCTGGTGAGCTGCTGGGTAGCGAAGCATTCGCTGCTGAAAATAGACTTTGTGGATTTTATTATTTTATGAGAATAATGATCAATAGCTAGTGAGAACACTCCGATGAAGACAGAGCTTAAAACCAGTCTCATGCTGGCACAACATGCAGCCAGACAAAAAGCATGCCTGCCCATGGGGAGCACAGACACCTCCAAACCCACCACACACACAGAGGTAGATCTGCCAAAAAAAAAAAATTCCACACCCCCCCCCATCCCCCAATTCCTCCCAGGTTCAAAAACGGCTCAACCAAAAAGCGAAATCATATAGCGCGGCTTGAATTCTGCTGTCCCATCCAGGACCACAAGAGATGAACCTGGAAAAAACCAACATGATAATTTTGGCAATGCGAGTGATGAAGCAAATGAACCATCCCTTTGCTTTGCATGCAGAAATAAATACTGTTGGCAGACAAAATAAAATGTAACGGAACGTGGTGGTACAGTCTGTCCTGGAGGTGTATTTCCCATGGTCCCACCGAGCCTCCGAGTACAGGTTAAGGAATAGCGGCAGGTGCGTGCAGGCCATTTGACCTGCTGAAACAATTCTAGCAGCCAGAGTCCTACACAAGCATTGAAAAAGTGAATTCTGTAACAGTGAGGCACAATTGACTAAAGAAGATAGTTTTGTGGAACTGACCAAGTTTATCAGATTTTAAGTGGTTTTAAAAATTGAATATTAGCAGGTGATCATTATACAGTTATAAGTTCGATTAACTGGCTGGAGAGCTGACAGTTTTTAGTACAGGTATTCTTATACTTCTATTTTTTTCCTACTGCTGCTTAAAGCTAACTAAAACAATTGAAGCCTACTTGCTCCAACTCACGAGTAACTTTTTTTAAACTGATTTTATAGAGCCACTTATATGAAATTTCTTACTCCTATACACACTGATAACCCTCTCAGGAGACTAATTAGCATGCGAAGACAAATAAGCAGCAACATTGTTCATACAGTGGATCCAAACTCAGAAGTCAGTGAGGGGCTGCCAGTGTTTTTGACAGAGGACTCCTGTAGGATCTTGCATAAAGTTGCAGAGGTGAGACGTGAAGAGAGGGGTCCACTGTTGCAGCAGAGGTGACCTTCTCTCAGGAGGCAATGCTCATCGAGGACATGCACCTGAGCAAGACAGTGATAACTGAAAGTACAAAGTGCCTAAATCACATAACATGATATGGTGACAGGAGGTTAATAAGCACTATGACTTAGATCTGTTCCCTGTCCCCTTCACACTAATAAAAAGTACAAATTCAGTTAAATCAGAACAATGGTGCAGAGATCAATATTCTGAGGTGTTTTCAAAGCTAAATATTTATTTCGGAGAATTTCCCCTCCTGAATGGGGCTTCTGGTTCCCTGGTCCTCTTTAGAAATTAATTACATCCCAGGCAAAGAACCTACCCTGAAACCTTTATTTAATCTCATAGGAAAATATTAACCAATGTCTTCCTCCATAAACTTCTATGAGCTCACTCTGTCATCTCTGTAGTAGCTTTCTAGAAAATTCTGGAAAGCACATCCACACATATCCTTCAAAGCTCAATCCTGATAGTTGATTAAAAAAGAAAAAAAGCGGACTTTGCAGAGAAAGAAAGAACATCTTTGCTTGTTGACAGCAATAAAATGTAACTTGTCACCAGAGTTGATATGTTGTATTAATGGCTCTTTTGTGAAAACACAGAGCTGAATGTTATAAATATTGATGTGAGCACACTGTTTTTGGAAGTGTGTGACAGATGAAACTTTTTAAGGTGAATACAAAATTGTCTTCAGCGTTTCCCCAACTTGAAATTCAAACATCCCCTTTTAATTGTAAGTCATTACATTTACTAGCAGGAACAGTTTTTACTGCTGATGCAGCAGATAGAAGAGGGAAAAATGTTCCTACCTACATGTAATAGCCACAGCTGTCAACATCCATAAGGAACGAGGGACATGAGGGACAGATCTCCGAATGAGGTAGAGTATTAATGTATGTTGTAGTGTATTTGGGCTTTTTTTTTTTTTTTGGTATGTAAATGTTTTGATGCTTACAGTGACAGCTTGGTTGCCATGGTTACTTGTGAGCCAGCCTCAATCTGAGGAGCCAGAGTACAGTTTTCTCCTCTGTATTGGATGTGTCCACATGGGCATTCCCTCAAACAATTCAGCAGAGGCTGTGGGATCAAGTGTCGCAAATCAGCATCCAACACTCAGTACGTGTTTACAGGGAAAAGGGTGTAACAGCATTCCTGATACTTCTACAGAAACAAAAATATACATCACCCCACCCTCACCAGCCTTTAAAAGTTGCTCAAAATTTCCTTCTACATAGAAAATGGTAAATTAATTATTTTGATGAAGGTGAGGCTAGATAGACTGTCTTTGATGTAAACATTGAAGTCTCCCTCAGAGCTTCCAAGCCTATGTGCCCATCAAATGGCTGCTCCCCTATCCAGGGAGCTGAAATTGGTCCGTTCCAGCACATCCTCTGGAGTGACAGGTAAACAGGGCTTGCTGAAAATAATGCCTGTGCCAAAAAAAAAGGAAGTCAATTCAAATCCAGGAGAGAGGGAGCTAAAAAGGTAATGCGTGTCCACAAATAACACCAGCTGCTGCCATAAAGGGGCTAAATTAAAAAATAAATAAAATTAGTTTTAGAGAGGATATAAAGCAATGAGGGATTTTCAGTGACTCATTGTGCAGGGACTGAATTGGGACAGAGTAAGAGAGTCCTTCTCCTACAGTCCTATATGGGCACAAGCCTCTTTTAAGGTCAGTGAAACTGTCACAAGAAAAAAACCAACCAAACAAAAACCAACCCAAAACAAAAAACCCACCCAACTTCAAACATTTGCAATACTGTCAAAGAACAGGGGAAAAGAAACAATTTTCTACTCACCTTTCTTTCTGACAACACCACGTTGTGTGTAGCACACCCATGAATACTCTGAGTTGAACGGCGGGGAACAGAGCCATCCGGCACCATCCAGTGAAGCTGGAGCGTGACGGCAGTGGCAGCAATACTGATCCACAGAACACCCCCATATGATTTGCATTATTTCTATAATTCATGAAAAACAAAAAAAAAGAAAATCAAAATAACCCAAGGAAGTCGATGTGAGACTTCAATTTACAGGAAATTCTACCAAATCAATGTGCAGTTTTGACCTGTCCCACTGCACTGTATTACAGTAGAATTTGAAGGTCACAAGCAATTTCAGGTCATGATTACTTTTTTTAAACAGATAAACTCTAGCTTATAATTTAGCAAAGGTAATGCACACCGTTTTGAAAAGGTAAAAAGCACAATGATAAAAAAGAGTCTTCCATTTGTCAAATGCCATTTCACAGCTTAGAAATAGGACACTGAGAGATGAAGCGGTTTGGCCAAGCTCATACAGGATTTGGTAACAGAGCTGGAGACTGACACCGCAGCAGACTGGTCCAAGTTAGCAGCAAGACAGACTATAAACTAGCATCAAGCAGGTTTGAAAGAGCCAGTGTCATAATTTCACTGAAATCTAGAATATAGTCTCCCTCTGAGGAAACTATATTTAGAATACTGGGAGGCAAAATCCAATCCTAGTATATAAATGGGAAAATCCGGTTATTTTATCCTCTCTGTGGGTATTACAAAATGTTTGTTGGCTAAATTAGGTGAGTTTGAGCATCTGCTATTACTATTATAAATGGTAAGGTTTTGTTTAGCTGCAAGACACAAGTGAAAAACCAGCATTTACAGAACAGTAGCAGCAGAGAAAAAGGCACTCCAGGTCCAGAAAAACATGAGTTTTCTGAAGTTTGTCTTCAAGCAACATTCTTGAAATACATACGCAGGAGTTAATCCCCAAACCCTGTTTTCCAAATCTTGGTGTAGTATAAGAACAAAAGACCTGAATTTTTAGTTGGCGTGTACTTTAAAGAGTTTGACTGCAAAGATAGATACAGAGGGGAAAATGCCAGAAAACAAACTCCTTGACCTACTTCCATAACAGAGAAACAGGCACAATGCAGTATTTAAAAAACACAGGGACTTACTCCTACCTGCAACTATCCTCAATCTAGCTATTGAGCTAGGTGTCATAAACCTTGGCAGTGTTTTATTGTACATTTCTACGGTACCCAAACAAAGAAATCAATACATTTTATTCAGACAAAAGCCACGCCACACATTTATAGGACTGTTGCAGATTTGAGAACTGCACCCAGAGGCAAATAAATAACATTTCCCATGACATTACTTGTGCAGCATAGCTCCACGAGCAGACCAACGCACCTAGCCAGCAGCAGTAGGGACAGGAAGCCAGAGAGAGATAAGCGAATCTTTATTTCATAGATTTCCTCTGCCTTGCAGGCTGAAACAGCACCCAGGAGCTAGAGTTAACTTTACAAGGCGATCCCCGTTGCCCCAGGATTTTATCACTTGGTTTGTCAGACTCCAGGACATGGATTTTAATCAGATTCATAACGGGTGAGGACCAAGCTTACTGAGAAGCTTTCAGAGACAGAACCACTCACTTAGCTGCGCCAAATTATCTAAAACCTAAATGTTTGCTTCTCCTAGGTTTAACAGTCGAGGGGATATGACGATCCCTGCAAATGTTGATTAGGAGACAGGAGGCTCGGTCCATCAAGGCCCCGTCCCTTGTCCTGACTTTCAGTCCCTGATCCAAGGATTATATCTTGCAAGCTCCCCACAATTCTCCTTTCAGCCATCGTTTCCTTTGCTCTTCCTGGTCCATGAAACTTGGATTTCCTTAACAGCCCTGCTTCCCAGCACTTTTCTGGGCATGTGAGTCCAAACCACAGGGCCTCAAGAGGAAGCCAAATCCTGCCTTTCTGTGGTTTGAGTGGTTGCTCTAACCGCTGCTTGCTGCAGAGAAAGCTGGGCACCCATCAACCTCCTCCCACCATCCCACATTTAAAAAACTAAACCCAAAACAATGATACATATTTTTAAGAAGTGAGGCAGAATCCTTTTCATGTAACACTAAGGAAGCTGGCAGAAGTGAGTGAGCGTGCGAACTGTGTGGCGAGGAGAGCTCAGATGCTTACTCGTTCAGCCTCTTCAGCTTTGAAATTTATGGCTGGAGACCTCATAAAGATCCTTGTGGCCATCATTCTACAAACTTCTTGTTCAGCTCTGATTTATAGGTCGAGTAAATCCAAGCAAAACAGAGCAGTAAAAGGAATTTGTGGGATAATTTACTGCTTCAGTTTAGGTTAGGAGTTTTAACACTTATTTACCTTTATACTTTAGATAAAGATTTGTGAGTAGCCAATTACCCAAGGCAGCATGAGTAGCTTTGACAGCTGAGTTCAATGGATGAGCTACGCTTAGAAAGTACTGCCTTATTTTCTGACAGAAAATGCTACAGTTAAATATAGAGGCCACAGCCTATATCTTAAAATGGGGGGAAAATGATCAAGATAATCCTCATGGAACATAGCTTTTGAGGATAGAAGTTTCCCAACAGAAGAGGGGGAGATCATTACTGTATATTTATATAAAGCCAGGGCTAGTTTTTTTGTGGGCTCCATTGAAGCTGTGCCAATTTACACCAGCTGAAAAAACACCTCTAAAGAGTTCATTAAACTTCCAACTCGCTAGCGTATTGCTCCAGGATTTGAACATTTTTTCATCTGAAAGATTCATTAATTCTCTTAATCCAAAATGGTGCCTCGATTTTAAGACTGGGTATGAAATGTTACCTGCACCAGCTCTTTTCCCCGCATTTAAATGTACCGCCTTATTCCCTACAGAGCCTGGAAAATTGCAAATGTCTATCTAGCAGGAATGTGGCTAGAGCAAAGGGACATGAGACACAAACTGGAGGAGGCTGCTCAGCAGTGCTTTCTACAGCCCAGTTTGGTTTTTGAGCTCCTGAGCTGGGCTCTGCTGCCCCTCAGAAGGAAGGGCCTTTTATCCCTGCCAGGTTGCTAAAGTCGTAGAAAAGTCAGATGAATAATTTACACTGAGTTTTGATTGATTTTGTGTCTTTTTCTGTTTCCCAGGGAGCAAGGAACCAATTGTAGTTCCTCATTAGAAATCACTTCTGCTTAATTCCTGCAACTACTAAGAAGGCAGCTCAACTTCAAGACGCTAAATCTCAAACATCAACCTTGTTGATCAGATGCTCCAGTCACAAGATATACATCCAACTGGGCGAGCATAACTTGCATTATCCTTGTGGCTGTTGCTTGAACAGTTATCAACTAGGAAGCCATTTTCTAAATAATCTGCAATACTCAAACATTTGTTGCTTTTAGGCCACTGATGAAAAAGGGTTTTGCATTACAGTAGCCCTCACAAAGCAACCAGAAAAGGGACATGAACCCTTAGGGCCATGAATTTCCTCGTTTCTAGTTATTACCTTTCTCCAGCCCATCTTTGCCTCCTTAGACCAGTGCCTAATACTCTCCTGTTCCTGCCACAGCGTACCTTGTCAGCCTGCAGTAGCTATAGAAAATAAAAGCTTTAAAATATTTTAGCATTAAAGCATTAGGCATTTTATATGTTAGCATATATTAGCATTAGATGTCAAGCATATGTGGCTGATCTTATGGAACCTCCCAGAAGTTATACTGAAATTAGCCTCAATTATTTTGCAGATTATTGTCATGACAATATATGTTTGCTGAGCAGACAGTCACAGTTTTTTGGGAACAGTATTGTCTAGCCCTTACGTTCACACATCTTGCTTGAAGATCCACAGCCACACAAATGCTTTACTGGTGGATATTTAATATCACAGTCATAGCTAAGGTTATTATATATCCACACCCACAGTCCAAGTTTTCATCCACACTCTAAAGGAATTTTTCTACTTTTGCTTTCACATATGGGTCAAATCCAGAAATAACATTATGATAAAGTTAGAGAGATTTTAGAGATTTGGGACATGGTAAAACAGCACATAAAAATTAAGCCTGTATTTACAAAATACAGGTAACGGTAAACTATTACAGTAATCCTGTCTAGTCTTAAACTCTCCTATTCCTTTCAAGAGATTTAAAAGTTAAATATGCTTCGTCATATTTTTCTCTCCACTTTTAGAAGAGGCTAACCTGCAAGCTACTTAGATGAGATTTTTTGGCACACTTCTGTCCCCTCCTTGATCTCAGCAAGTGCTGCAGGAATCTTGCATCTTTGCACATTTTGAAATCTGGATTTACATTTTGTCTTCTATGTCGCTGGAAGCGTATCTCCCATCCCTGGGGCAAAACCCAGTGTGATGCTTCAAAAGCAATGCCAGTGCTGCCACCGTTGCAGTGCAGCTACCCCAGCATGTTCTTTCTTCACCACCCAACAGCTCAGCTCAGGGATTAAAGGGGGCTGTATGTCTACTCTGTCCTGGAGGAAATTTCCTCCCTAACTCTTGAAGTTCACAGTTAAAGTTCAAACTGATATGATACATTTTTGTCTCTGTCACTTAACCGTGAAAAGTATCTTCTGATCACCTGCTATAGAGATTAATACATTAATGACCAATTGTATTCCTCTGTACATGCCAAACTGACTTTCAGATATTTATGACATATTATATGCAATACTGCCCAGTCTCAGAAGTCAAGAATTTGTGCTCCTGTAGGGTAATAAGCTATTGAATTCCACTTGGGAAAAGCTCTGCTGTGCTGAAGCAGAGAGAGGGGAAAAAAAAAAAAAAAATCATGCTTTTCAAACAAGAAAGAGTTTGATAGATATCCACCAGAAAGCTTTTAGTCTTTCATATATATTATGACTTTGTATTTTGCTTAGCTTTTCTGTCATTATCTACAATATATTATTCAGGCAAAAGCTGTTCATTTTGGAAAAGTGAAATGCAATATTGAAAAGGTTAGAGACTTCTAACTGTGCCATCCCCATTAGCTTACTATCTGAGTGCTAAGCATATGTTATAAAAAATGCATAATTTAATCCCTCTGCATTTTTTTTAAAAAAAACCCAATGTACTACGAAATAACAGGAGGGAAGAGAAACACATTTCCGTAAATACAACCAACTACTATAAACTACCTAATCAATAACTTTTGTAATACACTGAGCTGAACAAATGATAGTTAGTGAATAATTTAATGAGTTTTGGCAGTTTCTACTCCAGAACTGACCATGAAGAGTTCAGATTTTCTCCAGCACATTTGTTCTGCAAAATTTCTTCTAAATAATTTGTATGAACAATTATTGGTCTTTAGAGCATTTGTGAGCACTTCACTGTGTCTATGATTAAATTTGAGCTCTTTCAGACAGTTTTAATTGGGTGCATCAATCAAATAGCATAATTTCCTTTTCTTGACATAACCTTACTGACCAAGTATCTTTTTTTTCTGATTTGTAATCCATCACCTAATCCAGAGCGATGATTACTAATCTCTATGATTTGTATACTCAGATTTAGAAGAACATTTAGGGACATGTTAATATCTAAACTGGTTAACTGCTTTCCTGAATAAAGATAGGTATGACATTAGCTTTAATGAATCTCTAAATTAGTTTTTTTAGGTCATTAGGAAGTAACAGTGTTAATTTAAAAAGTTACTTCCTCCCTCTGTCCACCCTCTTCACTCCAATTAAAAAACAAGGGACTCTGTGCAAACTGGCATTGATCATTGGTTTAAGGTAATAAATGCATAAGTGAAGCTGCTGATGTATAGGCACGTATTTGATTCTGCCATCCAATTACAGCACCTACAATACTTTGTTACGGGTCACGGTAGCATGGATAGTGGGGGATGCTGAGTTTTAACTCACTACAGCTAAACAGGTGAAAAGTCTGTCACACAAGTAACTCCTCTGAAATATTCAACCTGATTCAAAACCTCCCTCTTTTATTTCACTGGTAACTCTAGTAGGGTCCCATTCATCAGGGACAACAGCAGGTCAGTTTTTCAAGTGAGTGGGAAGTGCTCAAACCCCCTTAAATCAGGTTTTAGGAATGTAACAGTCTTTGTGCCTGTCCATAGGGTACTAAATCCCTTTTAAATCTGATCAAAGTCTCTACGGCAGAGGCTCAGCAGCTGGGAAGCCAGCTGAGCGTTGCTCATGGCCATATTACTTTTTCATCAAGTTGTGTTATAGAGCTCTCCCAGAGATACCACAACAATCTAGTCCAAAAGGTGACGGTATCGTAGGTTGAAAGACTGCAAAACAACACAGAACTCAGCTTTTATCAATACAAATAATATAAGATGTAAAACCATTCCTTTCCTAACATGGACATTCAATTCCATAAAGACAGTGTTGAATCACAGGTCAAGGAGGATGCTTCAGGAAAGGAAAGAACAAATCTTATATTATGTGTAAAATTTGAAATTCTCTTAAGATGAATATTCAGCAAATGTGGCATTGAATATCTGAAGATGAGAATGAACATTGTAATAATGGCTTTTTAGAGGAGGAGAAATATTTGTTTATATTATCAATGTGTATTTCACAAAAAATATGGTACACTCCAAGTGGCAAATTCAAACTAAAGTTACATTTCTAAAACTAGGCAGTTTTTGGCCAGCTATTGCAGTACTTCTAATCTTCCTTCCCATAGATTTGCCATTAATAAATCAAGAATATTTGGAGTACATAGAAAAATAGTGATAGTTGGAAAGGAGAAGGATGTCAAGCTTTTGTTTAACTTTGGAAATCTTGTGCTCTTTAATTCAATAACTTTGTGAGTCAACATCAAACACATGGAATTCGGAACAGAGCTAAAGAGTAGCAGGATACTAAGTTTTCTCCTTTTATGTATGAATTCTGTTAAGGTCAGCAACGAAGAAAAATTCTTCAGTGCTGCTTAAGTGTGGTAGACAGAGAGAAATGAGGCAGCAAATGGATACCCACATCAATATTGACTTCTTTGTTGGCAGCCTCAGCAATGTGGTGGCCCTTGAGACTGAACTAAGACAGCAGAGATATATATCCACATGCACACATATACATTCGCATTACTTTGCAAGTTTCTTAAAGCCATAGCCAACATCAACTGATGGGCCAACAGAGGTCAGCTTGAAGTACCCCTCTCTGATCTGTGAGAAGAACGAATATTTCTTGACCTGTGACCCAGGATATTTTACTGAATATATATTACTTGCATTCAAGACATTTTCATCTAAATAGATTTACAGATCCTTTTCTCAGTTCTACAGAACACAGACAAGTCGAATGATGTAAACAATACTGCATAGGTGTAAAACAATATAAACAAAACAGTGCAAAAAAGGAATAAAGACTGTTTTGAGAGTAGCCTCTCTTGAAAAATTCCATAACATTTAATTTTTAAAGTCTTAATGGCAATAGAAATTCATAGACAACTATCTCCCATTATCAACACCTAAGAAAATTACTCAGACGTGCACATTAATAGGATCCCAATTTTAGTTGACACTGGACAATTGTCTCATTGCTCCTTTCAGCTTACATTATAGTGCATTAGTACATCATGTTTCTTATCTGCTATATGTTTGTTATTGTTTCCAATGATGTGTGAAATTGGAGAGTGACTGAAATTTTCCTCAGTAATCTTGTGTTGTTGAAGGATCAAAATATTGACAGCCTGATTTTATAATTGTAACTCAATCTTGGTTTGTGCCTTAGGGCTGTCATTTAAATTTTACTTCAGGATTATGTTATACCATTTATGGCTTTTCTTCAGTAATACATTGATTGAAGTTGCTTTGGACCCAGTTCACTAGAGCTGGCTGAAACTTTTCAGATTTAATGTTTTCCAACTTTATGTTGAAAAATATCCCTGTTTCTAAATCTAAACTTTCCCCAGATTTATGCATTTTTTTTGATGAACTCCTGCAGGAGACAAAACTTATACTCAAATGTTTCATTTAGAAAAAAAAACAAACCTGTTTCCGTCTTACGGGAATGAAAATTAAATGGTTCAATTATTCAATTCAAAGCAGCTCTCCCTTCTGAAACTCGTAGACTACATTTCAGTGGAGGAGAGGAAAAAAAAATTAAATATATTTATTGAACTAAAGCAACTGAAAGAAATTAGTATCATAGGGAGGAGTTTTGTTTGTTTGTTTTATGCCCATTTCAGGGCAGACACAATTTTTCAACAAGCTTTGCTGTTCACGCACCAGATGGCTTTATTTTTCCAATACTTTATTTTCCTCATACGCATTTTCACTGCAAGTATTTTGCACATGGCAGCAGGATGCGTATGCTTTTTATTAATCTGCAAGCTATTCAACTACACACTAACTCATCCTGGCAGCTGATCAAAAGTTGGTGAACCAGATGAGTCAATGTATATTCCTAGAAAAGAATAGCAGGAACAACCAGATTATTCCCATTCTGTAATTATCATAGCTCAAAAAAGATGTGTTTGCCAACTAAATACCTTCAAGAGAAGTAAGGTCAAGTAATAAATTAAAAATGGGTATCAGCATTTTGTTGAATTTTTGGAGCAATTCCCCATTTAGCAGGCACTTGATTTTCATACTTCTAAGAATGCAATACTTTGGTTAGATGGATCAGTTTGGTTGAATTAAGCATTGCAGAGAAACTATTCAGCTTTTGGAATGGAGACAGATATGTGCTATTAATAAGTATAATATATATACATGTTTGTGTATTTAGTTAACATTTTCAGAACTGCCTTCATTTTCAACCTTGATATGGAGAAACTGTTCAAAAATAGCTGCAGAAAAACAAACGCTTTTAAGGTCTTGCAGATATTCTTAGTATTTATAATATATAAAGTTAGGAGAAACCATCATGTATATGCGAATCCTTTCATGTATGTTGTATTTATCTGAAATCTATTAAATCCCATTTTAAATGAAAGGAGAGAGGAATGCAGTATACATAGTGAAACTTGTGGCCCTCACCTAGGAAAATTTTTTCTAATAGGTAGCCTACCAGTTTTACAAATACTTTACAGCCTTTATTTTGGTTGTCTCTGCAAATTAAATGCTTAATTGCCACTTGGACTACTTTTCTCTCTAGAGACAGTGCTCATTAAAATAATCTACTGAAATTCAGTAGATAACGGAAGGTAATCTGAAACTGGGATGCTACAGTACCCAGCCCACTCCTGGCATAGCTCTACTTTTTTTACTCCACTGAAATTATCCTGAAGGGGCTAAAACAAGTTTCCCAGTTTCCAAAATGGGCTTTTATTGACCATCACAGTCACAAGTACATTTTGCTGTACAGCCTGATTTTAGGAAGAGTCAATCTTCTTCCAGTTTGTTTTAAAGAGAATGCTTCCTTTCTCTCTCTCATATTCTTCCTTCCTTCTCTTCTTTCTCTTTTGCACCTTTGAACTAAGATATCTGTGTGTGCAGACTGCTTTTTTCCTGACAGGGAAGCTCTGATCAGCAGCCATGAGAGATGCCAATCTCTCAAATTAGAACTGATACCAGGGAAATCAAGAACCCCACTCCCAAAAGAGTCAACAAAAAGAAGTGGATAAAAGTAGACGTAGCAAGAAAGATCAATATGACTCTATGCAACGGGAGAAAAATCAAAGGGAAGCAAAACCAATGCTGCTTTTTGGGGAGTGATCTTGGGGAGAGGCAGGCTCGGCCGCAGGTCGGGGGCTGGGCAGGAATGTCACTGTACTGCTGTGGGGGTGGCTGAGTTGAAGAGCAGGTGATGGCTACCTCAAACACGGACAAGAGCCAGGGCTGGATGGAGCGGCTGAGGCCGTCTTACCTCACACTCTTTCAGTTTTAGGATTTCAGACTCCAAAGCAGGGAGACTGCACTGCTGACACCAGCAAATGTAGAAATACTAAGTACAACTTTCTCCAAAGTCCCAGTGCCACTCAGATATTCTGTTTTCTACACACAGTTTTAACAAAATCTACTTTAACCAGTTAGATTTTCAACAGTATTTGGGACAACTTCCTAGCTCCAAAGTGAGAATATCAGATGTTCATATGATTCTTTTTTCCCCTACAGGGCTGAAGCTTTCAGAAATCACATCCCTCTGCTGCTTCTATTATTTCACCCCATTCTGAGACTTCAATAGATGGTATCTTTTGATTTCAATCGCATTTCTAAAGCATATTTTGTTTTGAAGATATATTCCTTGAACCATTGGGGAGGGGAAACCAAGGAAATATATTTTTAATTTTTCCAAGCTATGTTTATTACAGACTGGCCAATAGTTTTATGAGTCGTCTAAGATTATCCTCTTGATTAATCCAAAATATTATCTACTCTCCACTTAAAATTGTTTCTACATCCTATTTGCAGAATACATTTCAGGATATATTTTTACAAGCAAAGTATCTATTATGGCAGTATATTGGAAGACTCAATTATGTTCATAAGCACAGAAGTTAAGTAATGTTCTTCCCTTGAGGATTTATCATTGAATTATTTTGGAGGGATGTTATACTTTTGTCAGTTTCCCATGAGAAGTTTTAATTTCCTGTAAATATTTCTGTCTAAGAGGGAAAATTAAAAAAAATTATTTTGGTAGGGTTCAATAGAACCACTTCACTCTAATTTGCCAGACGCCCTTGACACAGCTTTGGTCAGTCTGGCATGTCATGGCATGGTCGGGCTGTGCGCTGTCTCTGGTTTCTTTGATATAGTCTAGCAGTGGACCTTAAACTGCGAGAAGATTTTTGACTCTTTTTAAAAAAATATTTTTGCTTAGTTTTTTGTAACATGCCTTCAATATTATTATTTCTTTAACATTTTAACCCTTCAAAAATAATCCTATTTGAGGAAAAAAAGGTTATTTCTTTTTCCTACTGGAATGGAAAAAGAGAGTCAAACACTTGTACATTTCCAGATACAAATCCTAATTCTCTCTGTGTGCTCACTACATGAAAATTAAATAACTTCTAATTCTTTAGTAATGAAAACAAAGTGTATAAACTGATTACGAGCTAGTTTTCTTTGTTTACATATATTATCTTTGCATTACCATAACGATGATTGTGTGGAGCCCTAGTCATGGACTGAAGGCCCACCATATTTCACATCAAAGAGCAAAATGGTTTTTTTGGCATCAAAAAGCAAAGAGTTTTTAGCAGAAGGACATATTATAATCAATCATCCAATAGCAAAATCCACATCCCAGAATTTGCCTCTGGCTTTGCAGAAATGTTGCATACCGCTATTGATCTTGTCTAGCATCTTTCTCAACTGACCATGGCAAAAGATCTCTCTCCTCACATTTTCACTTGATATATAGATTTTTTATATAAACTGACAAATTATAAAGCTAGTCATAAACAAAGCCTCACATAAAGGAGATCAGTTAGAGTAACCTACTGATAACTGATTTTCAGAAAAGCTTCAGGGTTGGCAATACAATCTTGTGAAAAAACTCCCCAAGCTACAGAAATTAAGACAGCTTTTCCAGAGATTTCCATTAGTGTAGGCAAAAGTCGCTCACCTTTACATGCCTAGAAAGACTATTTTCTCCTCCATCTACCTAACACAGTCTAACCCATTTAAGGTGCAGGTTCTTCTAGACACAGGTACCTCTTCCTTAAGCCAGGTGAGAGTTCGCTCCTGGTACAAACAAGCCCTGACCTTTGATAGAGGCTTTTGAGCACTACTTCAGCTCAAACTGAATTAAGACAAGATGTGGCATCTGCCATCCCATTACTGGATAAGGGCTCGGTTTCAAGTCCTTACGGCACTGTCACATCATTTACATATGGACCTGGGGAAGAGAGTGGTTTTGAAGAAGGAGACAGATCTTGCTGCCTCAGCATTTCTAACACTACTTGCCATAAACAAGGGAGAAAGTGACTTTAATGAGAACACTTAATGCCAAAATTGTCACAAGTGCTGATGTTTAACTATCTGATGACATTATTAAGAATTTACTCTATTTTGGAACCACAGTTTGATTCTCAGAGGATATATCACCTTCATTAAGGGCAGAGAAAAGCAGAAACCAAGCTTGCAAATGAAATTTAATTTGTCACTGATATGTTAATACAGTAGCAAATACTTAAATTGCATCATTTGCCTGCTTGCTCTATAACTTCGAGGAGGTATAGCTTTTTAATGCATGGGAACCATGTTTTGCTTTAGTCTTCTCTTGGCCTATGGTACAGGAGTTTATTGCTGTAGTAGACCATTCATATAAGCATAAAACAGCATTTATATAGTATGGTGAAATAGGAGGAGAGCTAGATTTAAAAAAATAAAAATCACAAAAGGAGAATTGGCTGAGCAAATATTAATGTTGCTACATTAGCAAGGGTATTTATACACTGAGCATAAAAACACCACAGTGAACTGAATACTTCTGTATACTTCTGTGTCTCAAATGCCCAGTGAAGAGGGATCACTTTTGCTCTCATTTTGAAAGTCTCTGGTTTCTAGTTTCTTGTTTTGAACAGATATTGCACAACACTACATCACAGGACAAAAATGTGCCTCAAATCTCATTTTAATTTTGTGGTCACTCTTTTTCACATGTTCTCCATCTCACAGAACTCATTTCCCCAGCCTGGTGCTGGAGATTGCCTGTCTATAATGAGGCTCAGCCTTCAAAATGTCAAACATAATGAAAAAGAAAAAAGCCATAACGAAATCAGCCGTAGGGACTTGAGAGGGCCTTCTGGTTAAACTTCAGCGAGTCTGCCAGCTCTCCAGCTACAAAGACAAATAGGATCTCTGCCTACATCAGAAGGGCAATTCAACACTACCACAGGATGTGAATAACCCGAGCTGACAGCACGTACACAGCGGAGAGGGCCATATCTCCAGGTTACTGTCACTCATGCAAAATGAGCAACGCCAGCTTGTCAGACTTGGCACCAAAAAAAGTAGGAGCCCAAACTGTGAAAATCATGCTGCACAAGGGCATGCATTTCTGATTTGGGCATTACAGACTACATATATAAAAAAAGGAAGACAAACCAGAGTTCTCATCATGAATAACTTTGTGGAAATCCTGTACATTTTCTTCCTCTCCCTTCCTATACTTTCTCTCTCTTTCCACAGACACACACCAAAGAGGCAGTTCAAAAGGAACACACACCCCCTGGTCCTTTGCTGGTGTTAGGCTTCACCCTCCTAGGGCAGGGCAACCCAGGGAGCTCAGCACTAGAACAGGTGACAGGAAGCCAGGAGACACCAGATGTCCCATGCGCCCACTGCTTCAGCTTCAGGACTGACAGCCCACACTTGGAGCTCCCTGGAAGACGTTGCTGCCATCCAGCTGGAAAGCAGGCTATATAGAACAAGTTCATAAGGATATTTAGGACAGAGAATGAATGGGTAATAATATCTTGTGAGGGATACTAAGAACTTAACAATTCATGCCGGCCATACGTAGGCTGACTGCAGAACCTCCCACTTTCTCAGTTCTATGGAACATGAACAAGTCCAGCGTGAAGTCTTACGCTTCTGAGCCTTAGCGGGTGGTTTTGAAGAGGATTGGAACAGTCTAGTATGGTTACTTTTCTTTCCACCATTTCCTTCATACCTGTGTGCAATGAACAAAAATGCAAATGGAAAGTGGCTCATTAATGAACATCCTTATGTTTGGGACAGAATGCTGAAGATTATCCAGCAATACAATCAGCTTTAAATGCCCATGAACATCTTGTCACCTCCAGTACAGAATGTCCTTGTGTGAGTGCCATGCTATTTAATACATAAGGATTAATTTGCTAAGACATAAATGGGTACTGAGTGGAATAAAAAGCCTTTGAGAGAGGAGGAGATGCTGAGGAGCTGTGCTGTTGCAAGACACTTCAGCTGTGAGCATGGAAGTGGCTCTGGCTGGTGACTATGGCTCAGAAGGATGAAAATACAGTGAACACAACAAAACACAAGCTGACGGAAGAGTTGTCCAGTGATTATAGGATGTGATATACACTTGATCGATTTTAGTGCAAAAAAGAAAAAAGAAAAAAAGGAGAAAAAAGAAAGAAAATGAAAGCTAATATCACAGAAAAGGGGGAAAAATCTGAATGTGTCAATTATACTGATGTTAAAATGGTCAATATTGTAACTGCAGTTAAATCACAACTAACAGGTTATCTGGTCTAAACAAAAATTGAAGAGATGCTGTGGTGGAGAGAGATGTTCATTATTTTTAGCCACAGTGTTCTTCCATAACCTTGCTGTAAGTGTCTCGCATCACAGATTCGCACAGACGAAGACTGTATAATACGGCATGAATGGAAATGTCTCCACACCCAGATGAAAGGAGTGCTCCCCTGGACAGAGCGGCAGCACGTACGAACACAACCAAAATGCTGGCTGCCCTGCCAGGTAAGGGCTGGACAGACAAATAGGTGGCAGAAACGGGACATCCCCACCACCAAGCCCTGTGGGTCTGGTGCAGTATGACCCACTCAGGGGAAGTCAGGGCAGTGCAAGATACCTGTTGCTGCTGAACTCCGCAATTTAAATGGAAAGAAAATGTGCCAGCCTAACGCTAGTGAGCATGCGAGAGATTGATTTCTGGATTCAGCAGGGCCAAGATTTCATGGCATTTTTCCCATTAGAGAATAAATGTGCTCAAAGCCCTAGCATTTTCTGGGTATGCTGATAATTTTCTGGGTACTGTAATATTTTAAATACCACTTCTGGAACCACTTACAGCTGAGGTAATTCAGATAATAAAACTACACCTATTCATGCCGGCTGAAGAGCTAGTCCCATAAAAAGCATCAAGCTAGATTACTGCTTGCAGTGAATTATGTATTCAGTGATTATATTTAAAATATTATTAATAAAATGGTGATTATTTTTCAATAATTAAAATTATGTAAAGGATATTTTTTCTCCCATTGCTTGCATTTGTTCCTGGAGCAAGTAAACAGATAGTGTTTGATCCTCCATTAAGGAGCAAAATGAGAGACTAGAAAGCTTTTCATGCTGTAGCACAAGAGTTTCAAGCAGTTTTTTAATATTAAAAACTATTCAGTTTAATATGCAAGGTTCCCCCCCCCCCCAGTAATTAAGCCTACAGAGACTGCCGATAGCTTCTAATGCAGCTAAGTATTAGCAACTGTACAAAATTGAAAGATAAAAGGTGATTTTACTCTTTATGAGATACACAGTGATTTATTAATAATGTCAAAGGTGAGCAAGTTCAGGCAATGTCGCTCCCTACTAATAGTCAAACATCGCCACTTTACTGCGTTGGAAACCTTACTTTAAAATAACATGCCCCTGGAATATTTAACATGTTTATACAGTAAAATTATAACAGCTAACTCTTCAGGTGATTTGCCAGTGTCTTCAATGCTGCCTTGCAGTAACTTTAAACATTAGCTAATCAAAGCCTTTCCTGAATGAAGTGTTATGTATTGATCTCAGTATGGTTTTACCTGAATCCAGTTCAATCACTTTAATTTCATTTAGCAGATGATGTTAATACATGTGAACAAATTTGTTACTTCCAGGAAAAAAAAAAAAAACAAAAAAAAACACCTTTAAAATGGAGAACATTAAACAGGAAAATAACTTTCCTGTTTGGAAATAGTTATTTCCAGACGGAAAAAGGCAAAGAGATATATCTGTATGCAAATTTTAAAAAGGGTCTCAGAGGAGAATGAGGTTCAGGTTAAAAATAAGTGAAAAACTTGGAGAAGGTTCCTATTTTCAGAGGAATATTTCCTATTTTCACTTGTATGAATCACCAGAACCATTGCATTTCAAAGTGGCCTTTAATTTTGAGAAACCAGCCTTCACATCTGTAATTTCTTTGCTGTAAGGGGAATCTCTCCTGATTCTCACTGGTTAAAGAGTACAACAACTCCTGTTGGTGAATATTATTGTGCAATGGCAACAATTAACTGAGTAACTATTCATCCTATGATAGGAACATTTTAACTTAAATTATTTGCAGCTCAGGAGTATTAAACAAACTGACAGGAAAAGGAATGGAACAAAAGTTGAAGTGATAAATGGCTCAGAAGGGGCTTTTCAAGACTTGAGGCTTTCAACCTGATGTTATTTTCTTTTTTTTAGCCTCTGAGACAATCTAGTAGTAACTCATGCCCAAAAGGACTTGTACATGGCAAAATACATTTTACCATACTCCTCAAGACCAAAACTAATTTCTTTCATGTCATATAATCACAATGAAGAAAGAAAATAGAAATGAAAAGTTCTTTTATGTGTAACTGCATATGTGACATACACAGTGAAATTTCAGATTGGAGAAACTGCAGAATTCTTACACCCACTTCAAATACAGGTGGTTAAATTAAACCCTCAACTTCCAGTGACCCTGCCTCTGTCTCAAATAACAGCCGTAGTATTCCCATGGTAAACTCTTCCAATAGTCAGCAAGCTATCTTCTTACTACACAATGTACAGTTTCACCCTGGAAATAGGTTTGCTGACACCAACTTCTAGGCAGCCCTTTTCTTGTTAGAAAAAGGAACATTCTAGCATGAGTTATTTCCCACTCAGGAAGGTGCTCCCCAAAGTTAAGGTATCTCTTAATCCAATCTTTGATAACATATGTTGAGATTGTTTAAATTAATTTTTAGATATGTATTTTCTATGTCAGCAAGTTATATCCTCACCACTGTTTTCAGTTTGCATTTTTTCCTACTTTTTTAATGTAAATTCATTCACCTACCATTGCATTTACTGTAATTTGCTGTAGAGTTTGTTGACATCACAAAATCAACAGCAACAATAAAAAGAATATTGAATAAATTTGTTTTGACTTGTCTTTTGAAGCATTCTGGAATAAAAGCACCAAACATTTGGGGCTCATCTACAGCAGGTGAGGAATGCCACATTGAAAAATGTAACAGATGTTCAATTACATATAATCATGGATGAGAAAAAGTATATTGTATTCTTATCAGTTTAGTTTAATGTTCTCACAGATTTCTGCATTACATTTCAAGATATGCAAGGATTTTCTGAATAACAGCTTCTTTTTTCCTGTCGTTGGAAACACATCTTTGTTATTGCTTAGTGAAAAAGAATGATCCCCCTATGGAATTGCTTAGTCACACATTTGTTATACACGTGATTCTAGTTTTTTGTCTCTACCCATTGCACACAAACAGCAACTAACAAGATTATTTGATAGAGGTTTTTTTTTGGCAGAGATGTAGTAAATCTGTAAATGACACTAATCTGTGAGCTGTGTGGTTCCCTTATTATTTGAACTGCAATGCCTAAGGCCTAGTTTTATGGAAAGTACACCTGGTACGTCACACAGCCTCACACGCTGGTTGGAGGGACACATGATTTATAAATGCTGGAGATAGCAGGTGGTGTTAGATTGGACCTACACTGAAGATGCAATTCTGCTTTACGTTTTGCAAAACTGAGGCAATGAAGTATGAAAGAGGTGTACTAAGAAAGGCTCAAGGAACAACAAATCTCTCCCAAAATTCAGCTCTGTGTGTAAACATCAGTATTTTAAGCTAAACATTTCCAAAACTAATTTAATCTACTTTTTAAGTAGTTCATTTCCTTGGTGCAATTTGATTAGGTCTTAAATACATTGCAAAAACTGTGCATGACATTTTTTGAATATTTGTGTGACCTTTACCAGGAAAAGTATACTTAAGAATAGTTTCCTGTAGCTAGTCAAATATGGCATACAAAGTAGGTTGATAAGAAAAGCTGGTCAGCATTCCTTAATGAAAAATCCTACTCTAGTGTACTCTTTTTTTTAGTTTTTTTGTTTGTTTGGGGTTTTGTGTTTTTCTTTTTGTTGGTTTTTTTTTTTTTTTTTTAATAGCACCAACACATCTGACAGCAGCACGGGTATTTAGGCCCTTGCGAGAGGATTTTCAGTATGCATGGTATAACTTCTGTAAATTGTCCAGCATAACGTATTCTTCTGCTTTGGTGTTTCAATATTTGTTTGCAGGAAGAAAGGAGGGTTTAGCCTATTTAAGACTGAGGGTGGGAATTACTATTCAGGTACAAAAAGAAGTTGCTCACAAAATCTGGACAATTTTACATCCTTCTTTCTCTTCAACTGTATCTGCATTTATGTTCCTTTAGCCCACAATAACAGTAATTAATTTCCTGACCTGCTCAGCTGAATGGGGAAAGAGAAGAAACACTTTCTAAGAGAGTGAGAGTGTGAGTAGACATGCTTAACAAAACAGGGGGAAAATGCTATGAGAGTTGGAACTTCTGAATGAAGCTTGTAAAATATTAATTAATCTTTGTTGTCAATATAACAAAGAAACATAATTCAAGAAATGGTGCAACATGAAGGGAAAAACTACTTTTTGTATCTACCAACTATAATGTTAAAAATATTTCTTATTCACCAGGTGGGGAGCAAAGCCTCCCTGGCTAGGTGCCTGCCACATATGGTACCCTCAGCAACACAAAATTCCTGTTTTCTCCATACATTTTTTACATTCCATCCTCAGTCAGGAATGCCTTGGTGAGCTGATTAGGTTGCATTCCTGTTATTCCAAGTAAGGCAATCAATACTAATTCACTTAGCTTTATTTTATAAGTGGCTAAAGAGATGTAACAGCAACCTCCAAAGAGGCAGAATGCTTCCTGCGCATTTAAGAATACTAATAAGAATCGGCTCAAGGTAACCACCCAGCAAGACCTATTTGCTAAAGCAAATTAATTATTAATCAGGAGCTTGCTCGTTTTAAAATGTTTGACAATTTTAAAAGAAAGAAAAAACATAGCTTGGAGAGCGATATCAAACCCACACCCTACTGCTCATGTGAGAAAACAAAAGTATATAGTATAAATTTTGTAACAGATAGTGAAGAGAAATTAATTCAAAACAGAACCTTCTTAAACTCTGAAGAAGTTTAAATCCACTTTACAAACTGCTATTCTCTGTTCAACTTTTGAACTTAAAACTTTGGGCTTGGATATACTGTTATGGAATAAACATGTTACAGAGAGAAAAATATAAAGGAAAATTCCTTTAATGATAGTATCTGAGTTGGACTCCAACCCTCTGTACATATAAACAAGAGACAAATCAATTGACCTATGAAATACACTTGACAGGTTACACATTTCAGATGAAAGGGCCATAGCTGGATGGTAAAATAATCTGTATTTGCAGAAATATGTACTTTTACTTTCTTGGTTTCTGAAGATGTCCAAGGGCTAAGCTCTTAATACTGAATAACCTGTCCTGGAAACTGTTTGTAGCTGGTACAAGAGTCACTAAGAGAGTCAACCTGAAGCACAGGAGAAGGTAACATCCTTTATCTCCAGTCTCTGAGTTAGGAACTACCTGGTTTCTAATTCCATCTGAAATCCATCAGTTTGTTTATCTGTAGAGCAAATTCTTTTAGCATGAATATCCTCTAAAAGCAAATTCCTCTACCAACATTTGGTCCCAAAAGAAATACAGACAAATTCAAGCCATGATTTTCAGGCTATTTTGCTTAGCATTAAGCNCCCCCCCCCCCCCCCCCAAAGCTGTTCTATAATACTTGAACGCCATCACTTTCAGTTTTATCAAGGACTGAGTCTTTTAGACAGAGGTTTCAGTTGGCTTAAACTATTGAGTTCCCCAGGATAAGAAATTAATAACCATTTAATATTTAAGGAGCTTACAAGCAACAATTGCTCTCTAGGTGTGGCAGCAGTGCTGCAACTACAGAGAATTTCTGAAAATCAAAATGCTAGGACTAGCAAGTATTAGCATGTATTATGCTTATCTCTATTTGAGGACCAAGTATCTCATTTAGAGGATAAATACTGTTAATGATGCCTTCCAATGTTTATTTTTTTTCCCCACTGAGTGCATCTTATTTTGGTCTGGATGAGGTAAATCTGATTTGGGACAAACTATCAACAATACGGCTTTAAGAGAAAGACAACTCAGAAGTCAAGCAAAGCCTAAGTGGCAAGTGCTTCAATTACCTCTTCCAGTAAAGCAGGTATTTTTGATCAATTAATCCCCAGCAGGTGATCTATATCTGTTTTGTTCTTTCAGGATACATTTTGCTATGGGTCAGCTCCTGAGAGTATCTTTCATGACTCTGCTGAAACAGAGCAATTAGAAGTGTTTATGTGCCAACCGTCTAAATGCAGCAAGATGTTATGGACAGGTTGGGAGTTCAGCACTAAGAAACCACACACTACATAATAATATAATGTATATATATAGAGAGACTATATACAATATGCCTTCACACACAGATATATCCTTTGGTCTCAGAGGTATCACCAGCAGAAAAGACAGCTCAAAGTGCAGGTTAAGCAGGAAAAAGAGCTCAAGCAAACCCCTATATGGACCCCAACTTAAGGGCCTTCCTCCACATCTACATATATGCATTGACACATAGTGATATAAACAAGCTGTTTCCAAATACGTTTTCCCTTCCATTAGTAGCTGATCAGTAATCCCTGTAAGAACCGGTCAAATAAGTATAAATATATATATAATTCCTGTCTGAAATCTTTAAGATCATGGACAAATTTCGTGGAATAGATATCTCTTCACATTGATAGAGGAAGGCTTAAGCACAAAATAATCCCTACTCTTTTATAAGCAGTGTGAATACTTTAAGGGAAATCAATATGTTATTTATTCCAAGTCTTTAAGAAGAGGTAAGAAGCCTGAAACGAGGATTGTCTGAAGATAAAGAGCGTGGGTCCTTGTAATCCTCAGCTTGCCTTTTTATCCTGAGAAAATGTACTTATTTGTTGCAGATAGTTGGCTGCTCCATGACCATCACTAATCTGTTGACCGTGTGAATGATCAGTAATGTCTGAGTTTGCAAGCAATGCTGTTTCCCTGAAAACTCTCATTACAAGTGATTTTTGTCATCTATCAGTGTAATGAAGATATTGCTGCAACACAATGTACTAATCAATTGCCATTGTCCTTTCCTGGATGCTAATTTTGTTTATTTTCCTGTAGTCTCCTACTACTGAGACTAAAACCAGTCAACTATGATTCCTTGATGATTTCTGCATGTCTCCCCAGTTTGCTTTTTCTGTAATTTTTCACTACCTAGCTACTTGGGAGTAAGCTACTCAGAGCATGTTCTCTAAGATGCATTCAGTTTGACATTTGCCTACGAAAAAAACTTTCATTCTTATGAACTCTTGGTTTTTAAAATTGCTTAATGACTTTGAAGCATTTGTCAGCTTTGAGTAGCTCCAGAACCGATTCAGCTTCTCATGATGTGCAGAGGATTGGGTGCTCCCTACTGACTCTGCAACAGGATAGATTTTCCCAGGTGTAAAAGCAATCCCAGTGGTTCCTCTGGGACTCTCAGGACATGGTATGATCTTCCAAGGCAGGTGAAATGGCAGCTTTATTTAGCATTTACAGGAGTTGAATAAAAGGTAGGTATCAGCAGTCTTTTTCACATGAGCACAAACCCAGTGACAAATAGTTCCTGGTAGCATCCAGCCTCTAACACACATTCTTCAAGGAAGCCAGGCCTGACAGGTTGTCTTTAACCTGGTATCAGTCGATAGAACAGCAACAGCAGCTAATCACATCATTACTGAAAAATGCTGGGAAACAAAATTTGGAGAGTCAGAGGGACCTAATAGCTAAGACACTTGGTCAGGAATCAGAAGTCTTCTGCTCACAGGTACCGTTTGTCTGATATCCCTTCCGTGCATGCCAGCATATGATGGGAGTAACAATGCTGTATGCAAAGCCACCAGCAGTGTCCGAGAAGGAAAGCCCTGTGTGCAACCATTTGGTATCTTGGGTAACACACTCCAGTTTCCAGCTATCTCAGATGTAGAAAACAGAGATCCAGACCCAATTTTATGTTTCTCGCAGAGCAGCTAAAGTCACAATAAAAACAGATTAGATAAGAAATACCAATAAAAATTTGTTTCCTTGATAACATTGCCTGCTCTCACTCAGGATTGAAGGGGTGTTACTTCTGAGTGTGTGCCTATATATTACCTCTGTACTGGCAGGAGGATGACTGCTGCTCACACTATATCTAAGCAGGGATGAGGATTTGAGCTCTAATGAGTAAATTTGGGGTATGCTAAACATCTGCCTTTGCAACTCTGTAGGCTGCCAGCTTTCAAAACTACATGTGAAGGAAGAGGAAAGCCCTGGATTTTTTTTTTTTTTTAAAGAGGACACTATGGCAGCTAACTGTATATCTCTGCTTTGGAAATATTTGTGTCTCTAAGCATTTAGTACCTGTATTCATGGTATTATCAGCAGAAATATTTCCTCTAGGCACTTGCTGACTCAAAAGGCACAGGTGAAAGATATTTGCAAACAGGATGATCTATGCCACTTTTAAATTTTTTTATTTATTTATTTATTTTAAATTTAGAGCATGGCTTACATAAATAAACGTTCGCCAGTTGCTGGGGTGTTATAAAGATGTCTAAGCACAGCCTGGGGAGCACATTTCTGAGCTAACACTTGGATCTCTGCAACCTACAGCATTAAGACACTGACCCACATGGACCTGCAGTTTATAATTAGTAATAGATGCATTATGTTACGGACAGATAGTGTCCGGGATGATACATTTGAGATCCACTCCACATGGTATTTTTGGTCAGAGCTCTTAACTACAGAGACTTACTAGTAGAGTTTTCCAAGAGAAAATATGTTACTATCATGTTTATTGGTCAATTACTGCTAATGAAAACAAATAACTTGCTTACTTAAAGTAATTATAAACCTCGTGCGAAGAAACAAAAATTAAGTTAAGCTAGCACAACTCATTTCTTCACTATTTCCCAACTGGCAAAATAATTAAATTATGTTTTGCAATTTTTAAGTATATTTAGCATAAATTATTGACTTTATTATAATATCATTATTGAATAGCCTACAATTTTTTAGGAGTTGCAAGAGCTTTCACAACTCCAAATTCTCACACCTGATTTAAAAGCAGATGAACATATGAAAATGGTTTTACTTGAAACTTCTTTTGTGAACGGTTTTACTTGAAACTTCCTTCATATACCCACTAGCTACAGAAGCATTTTGCAGATGTTTTCTTTTACACAGGTATTTACCAGCTTTATCAGGAGCAAAATGACAACAAGGAATGCAAACCTACCTCATCATGGTGGACAATCTTACTTTTCTCTGACAATAACAGCCTTTCCAGAAGAACATGAAAGAGGAGATTTTTAAGAGAAGGCTTCCTTTTTGTAAGTTATTATTTTCCTGTTACTATTAAAAGAACTTGATGATCAGACCTATATCTTCTGAAATTCTATCCTTATTTCCTTTAATTTGATTTCTTTCCGATATTTCTGAAATCTTTCCGATTTCTTTCTAAATGTTTCCCTTTGATACCCACCGGGAACTTAAAATGCTTTTTATACCATAATGACTCTCTTCAAGTTTCTGGGTCCTTAGGAAAGCACAAAGCTGTGGACATACAGGTTACATAAACTCCTGCCACCTGGGCTCCCCACTCTCCAGCGGGTTTGAGTTGATTCAGTGCTAAAAGAACGATACAGCTGCATATGTTTAACGTCTCTTTTCTTATCTTCTTCCTCCTCCTCCTGAAGTGATTTAAGTGCTGGGTCATCTAAATGATTAACTCCAGCTATATTCTTGTAATCAAACTTTAAATTAGAGCCTGTGACCATTTGCACTTGGGTTGGATTTACTGCTGTTTGGATTTGTATTGTATTTAGCTATTCCAAAATAACTGTGTTGTTTTATGTTTTTGACATAAAACAGACACTGAGATGTCTTTTTTTCATCACCTCTCAAGTATATCAACTAATCAGCATTTCTATATTTCATGGTTACAGTCTCCTAGCAACAAAACTTTATCTTAAACTGACCCTTGTTTTGGAGACCCTATGCCCAGAGCATGTTACATTTCTTCTTTTTCTCAAACACACTTGATAGTTTTCCTTGTTCTCATTTTGATTACCTATCAGGTTTATGTTCATCATCTTGCCTGAAATAAAGCATCAGGAATATGCTAACATTTAGACTCACACTACTCCTACTTCTGGTTGTTCCCTTGCAAACGATCCATGAGTCTGTCACTTAGCAAACCCTTCCCTTAAAGTAAAAAGAAAAAAAACCAAACAAAAAAACAGCTTTGGAGACTCAACTGCACTTTTCTGAGTGCCCCACAAAGAGCATTTGCATGTCCCAGCTGCCCCAACCTTACTAGCCTGTGGGAAGAGGCTTAAAAACTGCCATAACTGGAGTATTGGTTTCCTCAGGACGAGGGGTCTTTTGCTCCTTGGGAACCTGCAACCTCTCCCGCTTCCAACAAGCAAGTGAGCAAGGGGGAGAGAAACACCCAAAGGAGAGCCTGATGATCACTGTGCAAGGAAACAGCAGCAGCTGAAAGCTGCTTTGGGTGCACTCCTCTAGACCACAGGACTCACAAAAAACCCTGTACACACACTCGCAACCCCTGCCTGAGTTGCACATGAAGGACCAGTGCAGCTAAAACTCTCTTCTGATCAAGTTAATGGTCCTTCTGGGCCAGCCTGACAGTCAAGTCAAGCACTTGAGAACTTGCAGAGGTGCAAAGACATGGAAATTATTATTTAGGGGAGTCTGGTTCTAGCAGACTTTAGTGAATATGGCGTATGTACAGCTTGATACTGGCTCACAATTTCTTTCTGATTTTAAGGATGTGCATGGAAACTTTTACAGCATCCTGTCACAGAGATCCCTCTGTCCCTCTGGTTCCTTCACCTCCTTTTCTTCTAGCTCGGCAAAAAGAAAGGAAGATCCACCTGCTTTGCATCCAGTGAGAAAATCAGATGCTGAAGACATATGGAGGCTTTGCAAATACCACAATTAGTACAAAGGAAAAACAGGCAGGAACAAATAAAGTAAAATAAATTTAAAAAATTTTAAAAATTCCAACTTTATAAAGCTGACAGCTTCCTGGAGGATACCTGCACCTCACGGTAAGTCACTTCATCATTTGTAGCCCTGATTGCCAGGACTTCAGATCTTGTCAGTTCAGCCAAAAGTAGACAATAGCTTTGACCTGCCTCTCTCACTGTCCATGGCATATAACCCACACATACAATTTGACTGAGGGCGAAAAAAAAGAGCATTAGCTTCACCTGGATGCTACACACACACCACATACACATATTTAGGCTTACAGAGGTTTCTTGAGCCTTGTTCCTTCAGGACTCATGCAAAAAAAAAAATGTTGTTTGTGTAAAAGCTAGACAGATAAAGTGAAAGACTTGTACAGTACCAGCAAAGTGGCTTAGGTAGTCATGACAACCACATCACTGCTTATAAAACTTCCCTTCTTCAGAATCTTTTTTGCAGTTAAGATAACGCACATGCGACCTGTAAAAAATGAGTATCTGATCTACAGCAATAAAATGAAAAGTAAAATGTTCATAACATCCAACATAGTGGAAGCTAAAACACTGACAATTGTTTGGTGTCATTAACAATAGTACTTTAGTGCAGTTTCCGTGGGGGCTCCTCAATGTGTCCAGGCTTAAGAGAGACCAACAGCCTTACTCCAGATTTGGGGGTGAGCAGGGAAGGGAAGGAAGGAGAGGGTTAACACTGCTTTTAAGGGAAGAAGACCAGACACTAAATACACATAGGCGTACTATAAATGTATTCAAATTCTTACGTACTTATTTCCTTCAGCACCTGATACCAGAAGGGCTCCGCTGCTCCAGTCCCAACACAAGAGACACCTTCTGCATGATTTGTAGGTTCTCAGAAACCATCCTCACTTTAGCAATAATCAACATCTATGTTTTTCTTTCAATCTTCTATGCTCATTACTTTTTCACTTGTTTTTTCAATGTGGAAATTTCAAATCCTTCTCAGTCTTATCGTTCACAGGTACAAACCAAAGCACAGCAGAAATAAATACCCCTCTCTACCCTAGAGAGGAGTTAATGGATTTACTTCCAGCAAAAAGAGAGTGACTGCTGTCAATAAGACAAATCACTGTCTTTCTAATCAAGCGATAAAGTCAAGAAAATTGCAAAGCTTTATATACCCAAGTCTGCCAAGGAGTCATATGTTGCTTCAAAGGAAAAAAAAAGTTTGGCATCTGGACTCTTTAATAACTGAATTTACTTTAAGGGACTATTATTACAGTTAAGTATCATTTACTGAGAAAAAAAAAAAGACTTTTCTTTTATAACAAAATATCTGTGGTCAACATGTTCATTTTCTCTTCTTTCTCCCAGCTAAGAATAACTCACTGACATCCACAGGAATTCCCAAATTTTATATGATACTGAACTTACAAGGTCTCCACCAGTCTCGGGCAAAGAGCTCCATCTTCTGGGAAACAACCCTTTAGTGGTCAGGGAGAAACAGGTTCTGATGGATCATCGTGTCTCCAGGATCACATGGGGAATATCAGATTTTATCAGAGATGTTTATCGGTGCAGGATAGTTCATCTCAGAAATCAGTCTCCTGTGAGCTGGTTTGTAGATGGCAGGACTGTTAGTGCAAAGAAGAGGGGCTGAGTAAACAGAGACTTACCAGCTAATCCACTGCAATAAAAGCATCTGAAAAAAAATCAGTGGGCACAGCAATAGGAGCGTTTTACCCAGAAGCTCAATGTTGAGGCAGCTGAGTAACTCAAGCTGGTGATCGAGTTGGTATAAAATACAAACATCATCCTTAGGATAAACTCTGTCACAAGCAAGTTCCATAGTTCACATGATGGAAATGATGAGAAATTATTGAAATGGCTCTAAACCTCCAAAATTAGTGATACAAAATACAGTAATATTTTCTTCCAAAATTAGGGATACAAAATATAAAAACATTTAACAAGTTTAATACAGCATAGCAAATACCTGGAGAAGGCATATTCTCCAACAGGTAAAGACTGCAATTGAGCTAGTAGTTCTATATATTGGGAAAAATTGTCTCTTGATTTGGGGTACTCTATTTAACGATATATATAAATGGTAGTTCTGGATGGAAGCTTTGCATTTCTTTTCAACTCAAAAGCTTCCCAAAATGAATTTTCTTGTTCCCATTAATCACAAATACTGTGTTATACAAAGGCTGTGCATATGTTCCATGCACTAGTGATGCTAATGAAACTTGTTAGGTAGAAATAGGTGACTTAAAGTTGTGTTATTTCATCAGATGTGATTCTGCTTCAGACATGTAGAATTTGACTAAAGTCAAATAAGCAAATAAATAGCCAAGTCATTTTCCTATGAACACTAATACCAATTCTTGGGAATTTTCTGCTTATTCTACACAATACAGTTACTTTTAGTGCTCGACATTCAGGCCTTTTTATGTAGCTTTCAACAGCACTGGGATAACTAGCTTCATCTTTAGATTCCTGTCTACTTGCTCATTAGCTACAGAAAGAAGATCTGAAAATACCTTCAAGGGTAACTGATCTTATTGAATGTCTCCACCTTTTTTTCAGAAAGTAATGGGTCTGGAACTAATACAATGAAAAGTAAGTTCCCTGGTTGATCCCAGGGAGCTGTGCATCATGCTCCTGGACTGATCTGTACAGAAAGGGACTACTATCAGGCAACAAATAAGGACAAATAATTGTTCTTAGAGGATGCTCATGATAAAAACCCATCTGCACCACCACCTCGTATCATTAAAGGTGAGAGTTCTCTACAGACACCAATAAGAGTACATTTACCATTACTTTTGGGGTTTGGTTTGGGGGGGGCATGTTCTGGGTTTTTTTGTGGTTTTTCTTTAAGGATACGGACTTTAAGGCTTTGATGTGTAGTTTTACTTTTAGCACAGTGATTTACCTCATGGTGAAAAAAAGCCCAAGTTGCTTGTACAGCAAAGAACCTATTTGAAGATGTTAGCTTTTTTTCTGATTGCAGAATGTCTGCGAGCAAAACATAATGTCACCAGTTTGATTTAATCGCAGTTGATGTTTCATGGTTTTTCTTTTTCTGCTATGTGAATTGAATGAATTGTGTTGATCTCCTAAAACACAGAGAATATTTTCTCTCAGTTGAAGCCAGAAGACAAATACTTGAAGAGCAACTATAAATCCTAGATGGACTGAGACAGTCATAAAGAGAGGGTCTGCAATAGGCCTTGTCTAGAGTCCCTACTCAAAGCAAGAAATGAACAATAGAGCAGCTTCACTCTACAAAGGAATGTCCAGTCTTCATGAAATGCTTTCACCCTCTTTTTTGTCCCTCTCCTTGTCTGCCCCTCCAGCTTATAGACAGAATCCGTGTCAGAGATTTATGTTTAGTTTAAGTGTTTTCTCTCCTAGATCCTACTCAAAACATTATACTCAACTTTTGCTGAATTTGGTACAGTGCATCTAACCTTGTGGCAGCTGGCACCAGCTTTTGACACGTGTGAATTTCAGACAGATTCTGCCTTTCTACAAGAGCTCTCCAATTTCTCTTTTACTACAGCAACTCCACACTGTCCATGAAGTCTAAAGGAGCTTAATTTATTAAATCACAATTTTTTCCCCACCATTTCTTTACCCAGGGGTTTCAAAAAGAGGGAGAGCAACAGGGAGATCTTAGGTGTCTGCACAGACTTCCCTCCCTGTTTCTCCTCCTGATATTTGGTTGTGGGAAGGTCAGACTCAAGGACTGTTCAGGAAGAATACGGGAACTGCTCCCTCTGTCCGGAGGTGTAGCAAGGGCAAGGAGGAAAAGGGCATCGAATATCTGCCAGCCCCCTTGGAAATTGCAGCCTGGTGTGAAAGGCTGCTGGCTCGTCATTGTTGAGATGTGTGCCAAGTCATGAGAAATTGTCCTGGAGAGGAGAGGGAGGACAAGGGAGAAGGGTAAGGGAAGGAGACACCCAGACAGTGCATGCTGTGAGAGCCAAAGAACCCCCCCTCAGCACTGCCTGCGCTGGCTGAGACGTTGCCTCCCTCTGTGAGGTGCCGGGAGCCTGTTGTTCCTGCAGACAACACCGAGGCACATCCGTCTCTGCTCCAGAGAAGTCACCCGGTACTGAAACAGATGTGTTTCATCCAGTGTCCTCCCTGCTCACCATCACAGCCTTACCTGGGAGGCAAAACACCATCCTCATTTGCCATTTGTTACAAAATCAAGTGCCGTGTCACACAGAAGCTTTGGGTTTCTTAAAGTTTCCTCCACAAAGTCAGGGAGAGGTCATAACTGCCTAGCTTGCCATCCGAAAATAACTTTTTGCCGAGCTTTAATCAATGAACTTGAAAAGATTTGCTGATCCAGACTATAAAATGCAATTTTAGCTCCTCATCCATGGTGCAATCTGCTCTTTGTAACACAGATCAACAGGGAAACCCCACTCCAACTCCAACATAATGTACATAGAGAGCAAAAGCCACTAACAAGTATTTTATTAGTACTCCATAGTAACACTAAAGTGTTTCAGCTGTTTCTAGAACTTGTATATTTGCATGAGGAGGCAACAGTTTGCTTTCTCTATGTTTATTATCCAAGTGGGCAAAGAAGATAAAGAAGAAAAAAGAAAAATATCCCCGTCATTACTAGAGCAGCTACATTACTGCGTTATAGGCTGAATTGCAATGTTTTCCTGCATGTTTTACGACACAACTTCTTGGACAGTGTAACTCCTGAGATATCGCATTTAATTTAACAGCCTGTATAATGGTTGGGATGGTGTCACATAAATAGTGAACAGAAATAGAGCTTTTAAAATGACAAATCACCCTATTCCTACGGATTCAGGGCAGAATTCTATTCCTCTCTCAAAGACAAAAATCACTTTAATTAACTTTTTCTCCCTATAAGTTCATGTAATTTGTTCTTGGTTACCTACAGCCATCACACACGCATAGCCACATTTACAACAGTGTGTACCAGGCCTGATTTTGAGTCTCCTCTTTTCCAGGGATGTCCCAAGGGAAATTTCCACCTGCCCTGTGCCTGCTGGAGCCACGTCTGTTCTCTGCCAAGAGAATTGCTCAGGGGCCTCTCAGCAAGCTTTGCTGCCCATTTTCTAGATGGTTTAAATGACTTGGAGCATACTGAAGTACTCAGCAGCCATGGGCTTGATGCCACCAGGGAGTAAGCACCCCCGTATGTTCAGCACTGAACACGTCAGGAGAAAATATTTGAGGAGAGCTGAGCCGATGCCCTGCTGAGAACAGCTACGCATTTTTTTCCTGTCAGCTCCTGCATCTCCCGTACTCAGCAGATGTTAAAGTCAGGTGATCAATTATGAAAAACAAAAATTTAAATATTTACCCTGCAATTGCAAGCTCTGCAAGGGCCTGAGCATATAATTGTAAAATAAGAAATTGATGCTAAAATGAAAAAGCCAGTACAGTATTGTACTATTGTGTCAGACAACCACCAAATGCTGGGGCTTTGCCATGGGAAGCACAAGGTGTCCTGTAATACCTCAGCAAAAATACCACATTGAGAAAAACAAAGGTGGCACCCCATTGGCTTTGAGGTATAGCTGACATATGGTATATTTTACCTCATGTGCGAGTAATTTTATTGCCTGTTTCTGCCTAGCTGTTCTTTTTCCAACATGACTTCAGAAGAATGATAATTAATATTAAAATAACCATGGGCTCCTTTTCAACTTTTCCAGACTAATACAAGAGGCCCATACTGAAGTACATCCACTACAGTCAAATATGATTAGGCACATTTTACCGCCTCCTTTTCCCAACCTTTAAGAAGGATTTTCCTCAGAGGTTGGAAAATTTAATGAAGGGAAAGGTCCCATGTCACATGTAGGTTATTATTTCTTTTATAGCGCTGCCTCTGCATTTCATGTCCCACAGTGACAGGGTAAAGGCACCCACACTGCCCAGAGCTTCCTTTTTAGAGAGACAATGGAGACGTGCTGAAAGGGGAAACTGAGGCACAGAGCGGTCACTTGACCTGGCCAAAATGTAGCAACTGAACAGAACAAAGTACCGATTATAAATCCTCTGGCCCTGGTGCCCTGCTAGCTTGCCTTCTCTGAATCTCTAAGCATCTGAAGAGGGCCTAATAAATTGTTTTCCACTTTAGGAAACACTTGACTTTAAAACTCTGCTAGTGTACGATACATATCCCATGGCATTGCTCCCATCAGGAAGATTTGCCTGACCAAAACCTGAAGTGCATGAAATACTAGGATTTGGAATAGAAGTCCGCAAGCCTAAATGCTCTGGGCCATGTCCTGACCATTAGGAAATACCGAAGAATTCATACCATTGACACATTCCAAAACATGGTTATTTTATTGTCAACTTTTCAAAATCTAGGATCACAAAATATGCAGGAATGCAACAGACCAATTTCTCTTTTTTTAAAGACTCTTAGAAAATGAGCTCCGTAAGACACTGCTCTCTAAAACCAGGCATCCTTTTTAGATCTTCTACTGCTGGACAAGGGTTCCTCAGTAGGAATTAAAATACAGAAGCAAATGTGCACCGCAATCCGCAATCCCAACATCAGGCATTGAAGCTTTGCAAGAGTTCGAGGCAGTGGTGCTTCCTATCCAAGACTTCAAGGGGCAGAGAGACACTGAGCAGGGGCTTCTTCTGAAAGAGAACAAGGCACCATACCGAACAACACCGGCGCCCAGGGCAGAGCGGCTGAGTTTTCTGTGTCCAGGGAAATCTCAGCAACTGAGGAAGACAATGTGTCAGCCAGGTCTGACCAAAACATGGAAGACGCTGCTGCTACCATGTGGGTAGTAAATTTTTAGGAATTCAAATGGAAATATCCTCATGCTTTTCTCCCAATTCCTGCAATACAGTAATCCATTCATGTACATTCCCTTAAAATATTTCTGCTGACCCGTAAGCTACTTCTCGCCTGAGACATTACACAATGAATGTTAAAACAGAGAGATGATCATACTGAAGTTCCTGAAAATTGCCCTAGTGCCACCCTGCAAGACCTAGATGTTCAACAACCCTCCTTTCCTGCTCACAGAAAGACATACCACTCTGATTTAAGAATTTGAATAGTGGTGTGATTTAAAGTCAGAGTCACATACCAAATACTAAATTTCCAGATAGACCTACAACTAGGATCATCCACTTCTCAGCACCCGGAACAGGATCAGGCATTTCCAATACCAACCTGTGTACAGTGGTCTGACAGCTCTTAGTGCAACACTGGTAACTCTGCTCCAAAGGGTTTGCTTGCAGGACCAGACACTGTGTGAGCATTATAGATTGAATCATGCACCTCCGAGATTGGTAAAAATGTTGTTATTGACTCTGAGGGCTACAGGGTCAGACCTTATATTCAGTATCACATATTGATGGAACCTTAACTTGCAATCACAGGAATCAGCAGTAAGCTTTTCCCTTTCTCCTCTAGCCCATTTTCCCATAAAAATTGATGACTATAGAACGATGGCTTTATAATTCAAAATACAGGATCTTCTTTGTTGTCAGATAGAGAATGACAACACAAAAATAAGAGAAGCTACCACTTGAATTTATTGAAAGGCTATTTATAATCATTTGGTGTTATTAACAGGTTGCCACGGCTGACTCATATAGGCTGCACTGCAGCCATCCCTCCACACGCATTAAAATCATCTCATTTTTGACAGAATTTCAACAAACTGTGGCCCAAACAATTATATGCTTTTCCACAGCAATTCTGAAATTCTGAAACACCTGGAGATAAGTGGAAAAACTGTTAGCTGTCTATCAGGAGAGCTCTTCTAGAGATGGAATAGCACTGTATTTCTTACCATTTCTTTGAGATAAACTATTGATGTAATAATACAAAGTGCATGGTATTAGAAAGAGTGAAAGCAAAGACTTCATACTGAATAACTGGTTTTGAGCTATTGAAGTTCTGCAGGCTACTCAGGCTCCATGAAGTTTAAATACTCACTGATTTTTGCAGTTAAGAAATTGGGTATTGTGTTTCTGGGGAAAACGTTCTCAGCGGCTGTAAGTGATGCACCAGAGGGAAAAATTAATCATGCAGAGTTGAATGCATTTATTTAAAGGAAAAGGGTGGCTATTGTACAACCTGCACGCAGCCCAGCTCTGCGGCTCCTTTTGTGTTCCTCTAATGAAACGAAGAACAGATACGCCGTCAGCTTTCTGAGGACGGTGGGAAGATAACAATGTTCCCTGCCTCGCAGCAGCTCTCAGGAGAAGTTACCTGGGCACAGTCCCCTAAATGTTAACCTCAGCACTTTCTCCCTGCCTTTCCCATTTTTGAATCTACAGAATGTTTAAGTAAAGCTAAGGGAGAGTTTGCTACCGAGCTCCAGGTATTTATTTGCAAATGTATTTGGGGCACTTCCCATAAAATGTTGTTGTGGAGACTAACCAATAATAGATAGCAAACCCTTCTTGACAGGTAGTGGCCAAAGGATCTGAAAGCCACTGACACCACAATAGTATATAGAAAAGGGAAGGAAAAAAGAAAGAACACTGCAGTTTGGTCACATCCCCCTGCTTAATATTCCTACCTGCTTGCTAAGCCAAACTGAAGAGCAGCAGAAACCATGTTTTAAAATAAGATGCTATAAATAAAACATTTTCAAATATGGGTTGTTTCACTACCATTTTGTTCATGTGGAAAGTAAATAGCTTGTAAAAAGTATCTTCACTACCTTCATTCTGGATGTACGTAAACAAACTGCAGAGTGGCATGCTCTGAAGACTCCTGTAACTGGCAATATTGCTATCCTACTCAAAATTTTAAGGGAAAGGAGATTTTTCTCTCACTTTTTAAAGGGAATACAATTTGAGGGCCACTTACCTCCCTCTGTAACCTTTATCTGTACATACATTTCTCGAGGGAAGTATAAATCAAAATCTTTGTGTGTCAAATAGCTTAGTGTCAAAAGACCAGTAAGTCATATACTATAAACTATACAGAATCCCAGGAGCTTTGTGGAATTGGAGCAATAGAAGCATGCAAACAATAAAGCATAAAACACACAGAATGTGCTTTTCCTACTCAACCAGTTCATTTTGATCATTAAATGGCCACACTGCAGCTCTTGTCTCCTTTTTGCACTCACTTCTTGTGAGCGTTCTGACAGAGGAGCTTTATTGTCAGGCATGCAAGGCCATTAAGTGAATATTGGAAAAGATTTCGAAAAATTGCATTTTGCATGGTTGTAACATGTACTGGCACCAGAGAGGCAATTTTGAAGACTTACATTTACGTGGTTCATGTAGGAAGCCTATCAAGTAACCTCTGTACTCAGGGAAACCAGCTGACCTGTTGAAATTCTTGACTGAACTACTTCTGAATGACACGCCCCTTCTAGATTATTCTTGATCTGTTTTTGGTGAATAATTCTGAACAAAACATTATGGCAGTGGTTAGCCACTTGCAAACAATGTACAGTAGCAAAGGGTAGATCTGAAAAGTCAGTTTTCCCATTTGCTTACTTATTTACAACATTCTGCTTAAAAGGAAGTTGGAGTTGCATGACCTGTGGCACTCACTAGGCTCTTAAGTTATTTTCACTCTTTATAGTCTTTTGGGTAAAAACGAGGAGACCCAGTACCATTGCTTTGACTTGTCACAATGGGATATGTTTCTCAGGTTACTATCTATGCTTACCAAGTATGATTTTGACAAAGCATTTCCATCAGGAGAGACGTGTGTACTATGAGCTCACTGCTGCAGATTGTAGGATTTTGCAGGAATAAACCATGGGTGTTCACAATAAGTAAGCCAAAATTCTGGCAGCAGCTATACCAGTAATTCAAAAGTCACTCTGGGTTTATAAAGATATAAAAGGAACCATAACTAATGCTAGATATAGCCTAGATGACCCTACAGCCTCATGGCTGTTGTTTCCAGGGAAATGCTAACCACAAGGGATCTTTTCTGAACTAGAATATGGTTTGACTTCCATACATGTGTACATAGTCTACAAGAGCATCCCAGACAAATCCACCTCAACAACAAGGAGTTACCCACAGGATTAAATCCAGTTTCTAAATGCTTTGTTTAAAAAACCCCAAAATGCCCCCAAAATATTGTCCTATTCTGGTGTTCTATGTATCTTTCATAATCATTTATCTTCTAAGAATAAATGGCACTGGAAACATGTAAAAGCTAAAAATATCAGTACACTATGTCTCCCCAGGCAGTCTGAAAGGCCCTTGTCTTTTGAGACTGCTTGATTAACAAAAAGTTTTGACAGATATAGCAACCAGAGACTTTGCATGAAAGCAAACAGAGAAGTAAATGAATGTGGATCACAGTGGAAGCAGATAGGTAAGACTTGTTTCAACTTTTCAAAAACAATTTTTTTTTTTTGAAAAAAAGGACACATTTTAAAACGTTAGATTTCCACATTCCACACCCCCCCATTTGTCTTGTAACAAAGTGCTGAGGTCAGTTACTTGTGCCACAAACACACATTAACTTGAGCAACATGGGGAAATACCTGTGATCAATAATACAGACCCTGTGGGCACAAATCCAGAAACCCAGCAACAAAAGACTGGCTGTACCTGAAGGAAAGAGGGAAGTGCCACATATACTTTTAATAACTAGTAAAACATTCTCACCAGTGTGAAAGTAATGTTACTTAACACCATGATTTAGGTTGACTTATGAAAGAGAAAAAAAAAAAGCTGTCCACTGTTCTCACATTAGTGACCTAAAAACCATGCAGTGTCAAATATGAGCTCCATACACACCAAAAACGCAGGTGACTTATCCGACTGAAAATTCAAAGTCAAATGCTAATTTGTCTTTAAATAAATCATTATTATATACTATTAAGTCAATTTGTAAACCAAGCTTAAAAGATGCATAATTAACAAGATGTCTGTTCCACTTCTAGCTGTAAGAAAATATTTTTAGCTCTCCTGTGTATCACCTTTCCTATACCCTGTCAGACATGCACTCCTTAACATCACCTCAAAGGTCCTCTGCTCTTATCCTACCTCCTGAGCTCCCTGAACTATAAAGTTGGCTCATGTCCTCTCGCAGCCAACAATGCTAGTCTTGAACACGTACCACTACTCTATATTTAACCACAAACACTCTATCTATATTGGTAGGCCCACATCTAATACCTGTTTGGATGGTAATGAGAAAAGCTGCTTTGGGTGTCCCTCTGATGATTTCCCCAAAAGATGACTAAGAAAAAATACAAGGCTTCTACATATGAGATGCAAAAGAAAGCTTTTTGCTCACAACCCAGCCAGGTACTATCTGCTCAGTGTTTGCAGTAGTAAACAAAGACATTTCTTTGAGATGGACCATTATTGGAGGACACTGGAAATAAATTTATTTTGCTCTAGTCATTGAGTCAACGCCAGACAGACAAGCTGCCATTGCTCAGCTAAAAAAGACTAAGATGAGAAAGGCTTTTGGACTAGTTATGCTGGCTGTGCTGGAACATGTTTCCCCTCCCACTCGCTCCTTTGGGAAATGCACTCTGACTTTTGCAAGCAGCAATGCCCCAATGGCAAGTCCTTCCACTGAGAAAGAAACATGGATCCACTGAAAAGTTCAGGAGGCTGGACAGGGTCTCAGCAGTCACCTGGTCCTACACCCTCCTCCTGAAAAATACCCCCACACCTTTATAGGCAAGGCTTGTGTTTGGAAAAGAGGCAATGCTTAAAAATAAGAGGTAGCGTTTCTTGGTCTGCAATCTCTCAGTGTGGGTGTAAATCCAGACTAATTTAATTGACTTCAGTGAAGTCCTTGCAAAACGTCACAGATGTAAGTAAAAAGCCTAAGGATGGATGGGACAGTAATATGCTGCAATGCTGGAAGGAAAAAAATCTAGCAATATGAGTGGTTTTGTTTTTTTTTTTAAATCCTGATATGGAAAAGTACTTCAAAGAACGAACTCTCTATAAAAGGTTCAAGTATATGATTATGTCTCATGAAAACCAGTGCAACTAAGGATATATCTTATAATAAGCGTGCTTTAAAGCACAAGAGTAAAGTTTTTTCCTGGAACTGGCTTTAATTCCTCTTACTTATTTTCCTATTACAATTATCTACAATTTTCCAGCTGTTATCATTTTAGCTCCCTCCCTTCCAGGGCTCGTCTTGTGCATTTTCAGGAGCACTTCTTTATAACAGTACACTGGACATTTCTTTTTCCAGAAGTTTTCTTATGTCTAAAAACTTGCCTTTTTTTTTACTCTGTGGAAAGCCAGAAAGACCCTGAAACCTCCCATATATGCTCACAGAAGTGACTTGTTAACCCCCTCCTTGCACACTGATGTCTGCCAAATACATGTGAGCTGTCAGCATAGGTGCTGGTGGGCTGGGGAGGCTCAGCAAGCGGCACCAGGTGGCATGTGAAGAGCACATGATGATGAAGGAAGAAAGCTTTGAATATTGTGCGTCTGTGAACACTGCGCAATTGCACGTGCCAAGCCCCCACTGAAGTTACCACAAATGCATCCCTTGCTCTGCAAAGGCTTTTGAAAACTGGAATGATTGTTACGTTTGTGGGGGAAGATGAAAAAAACTCTAGGAAATAAAGTGACATTTGCCTAATGATATGAAGAGTTGCATCCCTTCTCTTGTGAGGTGAATGTGTCATGTTTGAGCCCAATACTCTTACCACAGCGATATTACACAGACGGTCAAGTCACCAATTACAGTCCAATTAAGCTTAACTTACCCTAGTAGAAATTAAAAGTCACTCAGATCCCACAGTTCACTCCCAAGATGTCCCAGGGCAGAATGGCTCTAGCAAATCCAGCATTCCCTAAATGCTTCACGGTATGGTTTAAATTGGATTTCAGTAGCATACAGTGCTGACCTCCTACACACAGGTGTGGTGAACAGTTATGCAGGCTTCTCACAGCCTGATCAGAAACAGAAAAACTATTCATTGCAAGTTATTCACCCAGTCTCTAAAAGAGATGCATAAAACTCCTAAGGAAGCTGCAGTACGTGAAAATGAGTTGTCTGCCATACATACACCTGTAATTGAGGGAGACATCTTTACATCTTTGACTGGAAAACATAATTCCCCACAGACACGTGATTTGATTTCAACAACAGCTTTTTGTTGTCTCGGCCCAGTTATGCAACCTCCTCTTTCTGCAAGCAGAGCTGTCAGCTTTGTGCACATGTAATTTTCCTCTAACTCTTAATGGTCTTGAAAGTACAGTTTGTGACTAATAATTAAAAGCACAGTTCCCGAGACTGATGTATGCCCTGATCACAAACTAAACCTTACAGCCACTCTCCCTGTTCTCATTCCTGTGAAGTCCATTAAAGAAATAAGACCTAAAATCAGCAAACTTCCCTATGTTCCACCTTCTTTGGGATAAACAAGAGATGATGATAAGACATTAAACACGCATTTATCAGATTAAAAAAATATATATACTTGCCAAGAAGTTGTCACTACTACTGCTATTCTAAGCCAAAATGCTACAGACTGTCTCCAAGTATCAAAATAATAAAATCCTCCAGTTTAAGTCCATTTGAAGCGTTGCAGTTCCACCAGATTTGAATTAAATCAAAACAGGTCAGCTGAGCTATTGAGCAAGACACTAAAACACTGAGCTACCTCGAACTGAAGAAAAGAAAGAGCGCTTTCTTCTCCCATCTAAAAACTTAACAACCCTCTACACTCCCAGTTACTTGAAAGGGCAGTACCACTACGGAGAAGCGTGCTCCAGGCCTGCTGTGGATGATCACATCGCTACAGCATCCCTGACATTTCTGCAGCTTGGTGTAGTTCTTTCTGGCTTGCTGACTGAAAAAGCTACAAGTAAGCGCTTGCACCTTTCTCTCAAGCCTCCTCTACCATTTTCCTGGCTCTGTCAAAATGAATATATATCAGGAGTATCAATAGGAAAAGTCACAATTATTTCCTACTGCCACCTTCCAGCCCTGGAAACATGAGAGAGCTCCTGGAGCTGTGCGAGGTCCTCACAGCTCCTGTGGCCACACACTAGCAGAGATCATAACTACCGTCACGTTTATGATAGCATCACGACCATTACTATTTTAGAGATTGGATTATGGTTTATGCTACAGAAGTCCCACATTTCACCTGCTTTTAACTAGCTCCCCTGAGACATCCACATGGTTTTCACGTTCTTCAATTTATTCCTTACCATCTGCTAGTCAGATGTTCCAACTAAATAAAATTTTACTGTTCCCGTTCTCTTTGGAATAAGCTACTTTGCCCTTTTGTAGCTCCTCTGATCCACTTCAGAGCATTTACTTTACGTGCAAACACTCAGCCTGTTACGTAGAGCGGTTGCTCTGATTTAAGCGAATGCCACAGAAAAGTCAGTGCATTTTGACCGGAGAAGGGGAAACCCAGGCAGTGCTCACACAGGCTGTCGATCAAGTGTCAGATTCACAGCCTTCAAAACTGCTAATATAACTGGCATTTCCCCCCCCTCACTTGTTACTGAGCAAAGAAACACTCCCGGACATCATCCTTTCTCCTTCAGATATACTTTTGCAGTACAAAGAGAAACCTAATTTACCTTTAGGAAAGATCTATCAACTGCTGCAGTATCAGAGCTATTGTTAAAACATACATAACACTGACATATAAATTTAGCCCTGTGGGACACATCCTTAGCTGGCGGGTGCTACTTTTGCTCCTTTGATTTCAGTGGCCTGTGCTGATAAATCACATTCTTGCCAGAAGCATGTCCCAAAGAGCAGAACTGGTTCTCAACTGCAAGGACCACCTCTGAAGTCCTTTGTGGTTCATGGAGATTGCCCAGATGCAAAGCAGCAGATTTTGGGGCTGACTGCAAATAAGGAATGCAACAGTGTTTTCATAAAATACAGCGCCAAATCCTGCTTTCACATATGCTGCTGTCACTTTTATGCCACGAGGAGGTTCTAGACTCAGACCACTGCAGAAGAAGGTCTGATTTAATAGATAGAGCAGCCCTTTAAAACCATCCACTGCGAATCTTAATATTCAACATTTTTGAAATGTGCCCATTCATGCTGCACTTCAGATGCAGCGTGAACTGAAAGCAAGCAAAACATTAGCAACTGTCACAATTCCTCTGCCAAATCTGTAGGTTTCTCATGCAATTAATTTTCACGTACTCATTTCCATGCCATCGGCAAACTGAACCTAGATCCCACGTGGGAATATTTACATTTTGCACCTTTGCTTGTTACATTCATTTCAAGTGATTCAAAATAGCACTTTGCAAAATGACAGCTTATGTCATCATCTAAAAAGACTCTGCAAACCAATAAAGGATTAGGGCCACAAAGTTTTCTAAGGTGGGTTTGTCTAAACAGCATCACCTATCACTGTTCATCTGTCAAACCTGGCTGCACTTGAGCTGCTAGTCTAGTGCAGGTGGGACACGTAGTACAGCTCTGGGTTCCAGTCTTGTGGGGGTTGGGAAACAAAACAAACAAGAAACCAAAGAAAAGCAAGGCTGTTAACCTTGCTGGGACCTGGCAGGCAAACTTTGCTTAAGCCAGAACATCTCACTGTTTCCTGAAGGGCCCTTGATACATTTTCCCCAAAAGCCTCTTTTATCACTAGTTGCTGCTTCATTTCCTGCTTGCTGTCCTGAACAGACTTTTCTTGGTGTAATTCAATAGTAAAAGACTAAAACCAAGCAGGTAAATCAAAGGCACATGGCATTCATTATAGTAATCTTTCCCTCATACCCTCAAGTATAATAAATAACCCTTGCAAAGTTTGAAAGAAAAATTCCACTCTGCAGTTGTTTAATTTCCTTTTTTGTTTTTTTTTGTTTTTTTTTTTTTTGGTTGGTTGGTTGGTTGGTTTTTGTTGTTGTTGTTGTTTTAAATGGTTGTGATATGTCTCAGTTAGAAAAAACCCTTTAAATACCATAGTACTCCTAGGGTTTCAGGAAAGAGCTGGTTTACAAGGAACTTGGTTTTTGGGCTTCAGATCAGCATGCTGGATGCACACAGGAATGGCAGAATGGTGTCAAAAGTGGAGCGTGATGCCAGACTCAGATGAACTGGACACAGCAACCTAGAGATACAAGACACTAAAATTTTCAAATGCATCTCTGATCAAAGAGTTTTTGCAGCAGTTTTTAATCCCATCAAATCTGCATAAAGGTGAGAGCTGGTACCTCTGAAAGCAGCTTGTTACATTCTGGCAACCCAGCATGTTCTTTGGTATTTTCAAGAGATAGGATACATATTTTAAAAAGGCTTTAATTTCTAAAAAATGAATTATAAAAAAAAAAAGGTTTCACTGATATTTTGCAGGCTCTGAAGGCCTGGTATGAAGTCCCGTGTAGCACAGAAATATTTCTGTACTAAGTGACCTTTGCCAGGTCCGTAAAACCGCTGTTTTCTTTCAGAAATAAAGCAGTTTCTAGCATACAGGGGAGAAGCAGACATATCTTCAATGCCAAACTAATTTACAACCAACCTCCTTTATGCAGTACAGTTTTTGCACCGTCCCTGTGTAATGTCATTTGGGTTAAATCCATTCATCTGGAATTTCCCATGCATGTTTCTATCTTGACTGAAAATATTTAAATCAAATTTGATTTTTAGGTAAATTTGTTAAACAGCACTTGGAAACACATTGAGGTTTTAATGCCATTTAAAAAGCTCATTGCAACAGCAGCTTGTATTAGCCACTCTAAGTGTACTTCATAGGATGGAGATGAATTTATATAATTGAGATTAAGCACCCTTGGATGGTTGGATCACTTGCTATGAAAAACTGTAGCCGACTCTAACAATGCTTATTAACGAATGTTTCTACTGCGAGGGGCTAGAACGTGGGTGTCAACATCTGCTCACAGGCATTAAGTTCCCACAAATGCAAAAGTTAATGTCCATGGAAATCATTGTGTGAATACAGAGCTAAAAAGGGGTTACTTAGAAATGTAAACATATAGCCTAACTATATGAATTAGGGGCCCTAATAAATAGGGTTTCCAGTTCTCTTTTTCTCTATAGCAGTTGCACAGTCTGTCATGGCAGCAGTTTAGCAACTTGGTAAAATTAACTATTCATTCCTCCTTCGTATTAATGGGACCAGTTGGAAAATGGTTACATATTTCCTGAACCACAGAGCTGACCCTTTTGTAGATCATGATTGTAAAGAGCTTTGAGAATGTACAATCACAATTGCTTTTACTATTATTGCATTATTCCTCAGACTGGATCATGAGATGTATCAACCTTCTCATCTCATTCATAAACTGATGACGTAGGAGCAGAAATCATAGTCTCTAGCTAATTGGTTTGCATGGGCAAAAGTGGTTCTCAAGAAGAAAATGCCCTGAGAAATTCAGAGGGATGTCTGGAAAAATGAGGACACCTCATACAAAATTTTGGTCTCGGAGACAGTGCTGTCAGCCAGTTAGCCATACGCATATGGAAAGCGGTCTCTGGGTGACAGATACCAGCAGGCAGGTGTGTGCAGCTTTGTTTAAAGATTCAATTAGTGTCTGCAATGCATCCAATTACTCTCTATTAATTTAAAGGCTGTTTGATTCTGGTATTAATTCAATGGCCTTGAATGATTTTCAGCAGTATTTGTCCGGATATATATGCAACGTGAAAATAATACAAAGCAAACTTAACCTACTGTCTTCAGAAAGGCACACGGGTCTATCTGAACATCGTTTGGATGCAACTCAGTAGCAAAAGGTAACTGGTTTGGGAATTTCAGATTACATACACTCAGCATGGACTCGTGCAGATCCATGTTGGGGCAGAAGGGAGAGAAAACGGTTTGGAGGTTTCACAAAAACACTTCAGGTAAAGTTCAGTCAATTTATTTAATCTTAAATTACTCGAACTTAAAGATCCATAAAATTCACTCCTTTGCTGTACGGGAGTCATTACCAGAACACATTTATTTGAAGTTAATTGGTCATCTAGAACATACTCTGCTGCATGTTAATTATCCCACTTTTGCTGAATGTGGTAAAAATAAATAAATAATTAGAAAGGATTCGTATCTTCATATTAATGCAAGATGTCTTCCTCTGCCAGGAAACAAGCAGTCATTACAGAATATCAAGGGCACCATTTATGTGCTTGAGCATGATGGAAGTGGGATGCATGACAAATTTGCTGTATTAATGAAGCTGAATTCTTCTTTAAGACTTATTGTCAGCACAAAGATATTAATTCATCATTACAGTGAAACATGTTATTCAGACCTCTTGAAAATATACTTTTCATGTCTGGAAGCATCTTTAGCCACAAAAAAATTGATCAAAAAAACCTGGTTCACAAAAATTCCTCAGAAATAACTATTTTTCCAACCCCAGCTGAGGACCTGGCTCCTATTTTTGGTATTTATTCTTAAAAAAAGGTACAGCTTAGACTTAATGTGTACTCATGGATGCAAATAGGACTTTCTCACAGAGAAAGTCTCGTTGCAATTAACACACTGAGTGCTGGTCTAAAGTCATCCAAAATTAATAACCACTTATGATAATGGCAGGTCTTCAATTATACTGGGCTTTGTGATCCAGATATGCGTCATTTGTAACCAGCTAAGTAGTAAGTCTTTGCAGCGTCATCATCTATGAGGACCGTCTTTCTTAGAGTGACTTTAGGCATCACAACCAATTGTATTCAGAGCTGTAATTGTAATTTTAACAGTGCTGTGGGGAAGCATGGCTAGAACTCATCTCTGATGGGCAGATGGCTCCTCCTTAGCTCTGAACTTAGAATAGACAATGATATTACATCATATCTAGCCTGTGGGATACTTTTGGGATGAGGCCAGGAGGAGGTGTTAGGGCATATCTGTAATAGTATTTCCCCACCCTCCCCCAGAAAAAGTTAAGAATTAATTTTAAATGCTGAAGTTTTTCAACAATTTTTTTTCCTTAAAAAATAAAGTTAGTTACCTCTAATATGAGTAGATGGAATTTTGGAAGACAAAGCGTTTGCTGGGGGGTTTTTTGTTTGTTTGGGCCTGTCCCCCCCCCCCCCCCGCACAAAAGACACCAT
>VYXH01009299.1:11341-22860 GCA_013397275.1 Burhinus bistriatus | reverse complement strand
TCATGGGTGCATCCTATCAGGGCCCATGGATTTGGGGGTGTTGAGTTTGCCTAAATGATCTCCCTTGGTTGGGGAGGATCGGGTTAGAAAGTTTTCCTTTCTCCAGACTCTGTCTCTTACTTCCAGTGTCTGGGCTTCCTGAGGGCCGGCCTTAGCAGTAAAGACTGAAGCAAAAAGGCATCCAGTAACTCCACCTTCTCTGCATCCTCTCTCACCAGGGCACCTACCTCATTCAGCAGCAGGCCCACATTTTCTCTAGTCTTCCTTTTGCTACTGATGTACTTGAAGAAGCCCTTCTTATTGTCCTTGACATACCTTGCCAGGTTTAATTCCAACTGGGTCTTAGCCTTCCTCGTTCCATCCCTGCATACTCTGACAGCATTCTCATATTCCTCACAAGTGGCCAGTCCCTTTTTCCACATTCTGTAAACTTCCTTCTTCCATTTGAGTTTTTCCAGAAGCTCCTTGCTCATCCATGCAGGTCCCCTGCATGCTTTGCTTGATTTCTTACCCATAGGGATGCACCGACCTTGAGCTTGGAGGAAATGGTGCTTTAATATTAACCATCTCTTATAATCCCCTTCCTTCTAGCATCTTAACCCATGGGATTCCTCCAAACAGGTCCTTTAAGAGGCCAAAGTCAGCTCTCCTGAAGTGCAGGGTTGTAATTCTACTTTTTGCCCCACTTCTTCCACGCAGGATCCTGAACTCCACCATCTCATGGTCACTGCAGCCAAGGCTACCCCCAACAAGTCCTTCTTTGTCAGCACAAGGTCCAGCAGCGCACCTCTCCTCATTGGTTCCTCCATCACCAGTGTCAAAAAGTTATCATCAATGCTCTGCAGAAACCTCCTGGACTGTGCATACCTGGCTGTGTCCCCTTTCCAAATTAAGGGGTAAAGGAAACAAAGATTAGGCACTAAGTCTGCTTAAAATACAGGTAATGAAATAAAGGGAAGAGGGGTTTTTTTGTGGTAGAGAAGGGCATACGACTTGGCGAAATGGCTGTTAGATGAAAGAAATAACTTTTGCTGGCAGCAATAAGACAATAAAATCGCTGCATGGAAATTTAAGCAAAAAAAGAAGAAATGTCAACCTACAAGAAAAGCTTTTCCATAAAGGATGTGACAGTCTCTAGTCTGTTATTGAACGGACATTTCAAGCCTTATATCAACCATTTAGAATTTTAATTTTACTGTCTGTCTAATTCAAAGATGCCATTTAAGATTTTTTTTTCCTTTTCATTCTCATGCAATGGATGTTTTTAATGTTAAGTCAAACAAACCTGCCAGAAACAGCTACAAGAGAAATCAGCTCTTCAGCCACTGTAAAGAAAACTATAAACCAACTGCAATTAAGTTCAGCCTACCACTGAAGTTATGCAAAAAGGCATCCCATCTGATTTGGTTTAAAAAAAAAAAAAAAGACAATCAGTTGCCTTTATTTGTTCAAAAACATTGGCTCAACTCTCAAAACACGAAATATACAAGATTATATTATTCTTCCTAACTGTTGAAACAGAAAACTGCTGTGTGAGACCTTCAAATCCTCATCCTACTGCCAGGCTCCTAACATGAAACTGCCTTTCCACAGAAAGTTAGCAGTAAATATATAGACAACAAATGCGGTAAAAAGCAATTCATCCCCGGCAAAGTTTTCCAGAAGCAAACCCCCATCTTTCCATAGAGTGGGATGATAAATCCTATGAGAAGAAAAATACTATGGGAGCCTTTCCCACTGCTTAGGAGTATCAGTAACAAGTGGAGGAGATGGTCCATGGCTCTCAGGACCTCTGCTAGTGCATGCGTTGGCTTAAAACATATGACTATATAGAGACAGTACACGGCTTCATGTCAGATCTGGAGGTTCAAAGTTAACTGGTCTCTGCGAGAGCTGAGAGGATGAAATCTGCAATTTTACCTTCTAAACTGTAATACAAACTGATTTTTATGATGATCATGACTCAAGAGAAGCCAAGGCTCTCTTCCTAAAAAAAAAAAAAAAAATAATAATTTGCATAAAACTAAGCAACAAATCCCAAGAAATCCACTTTGGGCATACATCAAAACCAGAAAACTCTATGCTGACAGTGAAAGTTTTGAGTGTTTGAAGCCAGTAAAGTTTAATAGAAACCGTTTTGTGACTAACTATTGCTAGAAGACATTCATTAAAATACATTAGCCTTAAATTATTGCTATATTAAAATATCACATAAGGTGTAAAAATTCATACATGTATCAAAACATTTTAAAATCACTGCCTACTACCTTACATGATCACTTCCAACTGTGCAGATTGGGTTCATGTCTATGCCACTCTAACCCGGTACAATTTTATTTCCAGGGCACTTTTTTAAAAAAATAAACCACCAACCCACCCAAAACCCAGCAAGACTTTATACAGAATGAAAGAGAACTGGGCCCAGAGACATTAGTTCACCCTATGGTGCTATGGTCAGTGGGGGGTGGAACGAGAGAAAAATGAGAGATTTGTGCTTTAAGTCTGACCATGGTTGAACCCTTCTCCCATGTACTGCAGGGAGAATCAGGATGGAGAGGTACTCAGGCTGTGCCTCTTGCTTGCTAGGATCAGGCTGACTTGTTACACAGGTTTGTACAAGGAGGGACAGCAGCAACTTATTCTTTCACAACTGAGGAAGGAAAAGGGGAATTTTATTTACTCTCCAGGAAAGAAGGGAGATCTGAAAACTTTGTTAGCAGCTGGCAAGCAGCTGGCTCTGAGCAATGTGCATCGCTTGCATGGTCCTGGCCACAATCCTCACAAGCAACCACATGGTCAGATCCTGGTATTTACTCTTTTGTACATATTAAAGTTCAGAAACAGACTGAAGACACACAAAGCACGTAAACGTGTATTGATTTATACCGAATACAATCTGTCAGTTCATAGCAGCACATTCATGTGTGCCCATAGTCCTGTTTTCGCATGTGTGTGACAAATAGACCATCAGAAGTGGTCAGAAATTTTTTCAGGTTTGTTTTTTGCTGTTGTTTTTGTCAAGAAAGACTAGTTTACTGAAATGGAAAACTTTTGCAGGAAAAATGAATGAGGAAAATTCCAGCCTTGTTTTAAAAAGAGCTCTGAAATTAGAATGTTTTATTCTGACATCAGAAGTTAATTTTATTTATAAATACTGCATTAAAAGTGATGTTAAAGACACAAAATGCAGCAATGACCGATCCTGTCTGCATTTTTCATTTTTCTCTTCAATTTATGATAGTATTGGAGATGCCAGCTTTTTGTTGAAATTCAGAATAGAAGAAAGTGTGAGGACGCAGGAGAAAAAAAAAAAAAACACAAACCAAACAAAACCAAAAAACCCCAACCAACAACCAAAACCTCTCACCAGACAGGGAGATTGACTCCTACTCCAATCCATTAACTGCAGAGCTCTTTTATTCTGCAGACACAGATTTAAAGTTGGCAGGTGAACTTCAGCATAGGCACAGCCCTGCAGAGACTTTCCCATGTTGAGGTTGGAGGAGTACATCACTTTACCCTTGTGATGCAACAAGAGAGTTTCAAGTCAGTTAAACATCAGCAGGGAGGACGGACAAGCAGCCCAAGGCTTTGTGGACAATGTGGCACCGAAACTGAGTTGCAAGTGTAATGAAAATCAAGTTTTTACCCCCACCCATCCCCTCCACCCAAGTCTGTTAACAGGTGAAACCCTACAGTATTCATTTGAGAAGTGTATAAACCGAATTTCCAGGTAAGCTTACAAGAAACCAGACTTGGGGACCCACAAGAAGAAGAGGAGGGGAAAGAGATGTGGGGGGTGATTACAATAGCACACTTTGAAGCCGATTATCACTTATTTTCAAGTGTATTAAACTACATTTAAGTGAACACTGATGCTGCCACCTCCAAAAATGGTCATTGAAAACAGTGATAACTGAACAGCTGAAATAAAAGGGAAATAAATGCTTTCTGATAATAAAGTGTTATTACAAACCTGGCAAAACGTTGGCACTTCAAATAGTTATGACCTCACAGCAAAACAGGCAGAGCAGAAAGCGCCTTCAAGTCGTTCCAAGGAGATAGGTATAGGAAGAGATTTTCCTTGTTATTTTGCAGGGTTTTCAGTAAGAAAACTCCAAATCCTGCTACCTAATGAATCTTAGTTTTCAAATGTCTTACTGTAGGCCTTATGTAGCTCTGAATTGCACAGCTATGATTTTTCAAGTTGCCATATTAATTTGACTAGATCCTTTGGGATTTTTTTTCTTTGTTTTTCCATCTTGATTAATTGACTTAAACTTATTTATTTTGCTTTATTATGTTGTTCTTCTCATTGTTATTTCTGAGACAAAAAAACATACTGATATTGTGTTTTTCCAGAGAACTTAGCGAGATGAAACACATCAGCTGGGAGCATATTGAACAAAATTGCCAGTGAGATGATGGATATCTACTGAAGAGCTAAAAAGCAGATGGCTTTTGTTTCTATTCCAAGCGTAACAGCAGATAAAACTTGAATTACAATACTCTACAATGCTAAGGTTATTCTAAAAAAAAAAGTGATCTCCATTTGGATGATTAGCCTATAAAAATCAGACCCTTTTAAAATTAGGTTCATCTTGTAATCGGACAACTAAACAAGACAACACCAATCTAAAATTTAGCCAGTAAAAAAAAAAGGAGACTCAGTACTATGCCTGCCCTTGGCTGTGCTGACAGTTTGTTACAGTTTTATCGTCACAGGACTCGCATGAACAAGCTGAAAAAAATTCCTTCAATAGTCCCCAGAACACAAAGTTCATAATGCACCTTTGAAAATAAATATACTGTAGTATTTCAATTGAAAGGAATCAAAAGTATATGCTAGCCCCCCCCCCCCCCTTTTTTTTTTTAAGCAACAAACCAACAACAAAATCTATCAAGGAATCCTTAACTAAGAGCTGACCTCTCACCTCTTAAATCCCATCTCTATATAGGAGGAGTACGTTATCAAACATTTTCTTAACAATTTCCTACATTGAAGGCAGTTCTCAAGTTTTCAAATAATAAGATAATTTTAAAGGACTTTGAACAACAAATGACTACATACCATGAAAAATCACTGAAGTGCTTATTTTGTATATAAAGGTCAGTGCTTCTGATGTTTGGAGACTAAAAGACACTGTTGTACCCAAACAAATCAAGAAATTAATGAGGATTTCAAGGGAAAGGAATGTATTTACTTATGTCCAGTTAGAGTAGCAGGGAGCTATAATATTTGCATTACATCTTTCCCTCAGCAACTACTGAATTAGTATAGTGGTCCGCTAATAGCTCTTGAAGATTTATATGTCTCAGATATGGAAGGAATGTGGTGGTGTTGTCCAGAAAGCTAACAGTATGAATAAACTTCAGAAAAAAATCTCTGGAGCAGACTAACATTACTACTTTTGTATCTTCAAAGACAAATGTGAAAACAGAGCAGTTCATGCCATTTTCTAAATAAAGTAGCAAATAGCTTAATCCTGACACCATATGAATTCTCTCTCTCTACAACACGGCTCTGGTAGATGCAATTTAGATGCCAGTCTGGGAGACACCCACATTTTGGTAACTCCCCTTGTGTATATATGTTTCCATCCAGCGCACCTCCCAGCCTGTCTCTGCACATTGGTGTTTGTGGTATGGGAGCTCTATGCTGTTTCTATTCACTATAGAGGGAGACAAAAAGCAGTGAAGAAAAACTAGTCTGGCAAGTTTTCAGCTGCTTTATGATTCAAACTCTTTTTTTGTTCTACAGCACAATATTACTGATCTGATCTCGTTGCCCATCGAGCAGAGAGCATTTGGATCTGATTCCACATGCCTGTTTTCTAATCAGTCTTCGTTCTAATTTGCTTGATTATTTGGAGCCCTTGTACTCTAAATTCAACACATTCAAATTCAGCTTGGCATCAATTGATTATTTTTGTATCACTGCAAAAAGAACTGCTGGCAGCCAAGCAGGTATCACTTACTTATAAAATGCCTCCAAAACGCCGGAGAAAAAGTGGCTTAAGGGTGCTTCTACATTACTACAAGTAATAAGGGATATCTTCCTAGACAGTTACAGTTCAGGGAAAGCTGGAAATTATTTGTGTGTTCCTTTGCACAGTCACCCCCCTGTGCCCCAAGCTTTGCAAGTCTGCCTTAATTTGCACATGACCTAACCCTGCAAGCTTTCAGGATGAAACTTTCAATACTGTTTGACTTAGAGTCAAATTCAACCTGAGCAAATTGCCTTCAAGGTAAGTTTGGCCATACCTCTCTGCTGCAGCAGCAACACTGGCAGCCTGCAAAGACAGCTAAGAGCAGAGATTCCCCACCAGCAACGAGACCAGGCAATAACTCAGTGCTTACTGTCTTGTGCAAAGGGAGAACTTTTTCATTTCCTTTCCAGCCTCAGCACTTGGCATCAAAGGAGGACAGGATTCTTCACACTTGCAGAAAATTGGTTTTGCTCATGAAAAAAAATCGGGTTTGCTAGCTGCAAAAGTTAAACTTACACAACGTTTTGAACTCACCTATGATGGGGAAACCATTTCTTGGTATCACCCATAAAAGCTGTAGGTAGAAGTTGTGTCTTTATACATGCAAATACAACATTCTTGAAGAAATCTGAGAGCTGCTTGGCTTTTTTTTTTTTTTCCCTCTCTAGATGATCACACTTTTACCATAAGATGAAAGCAACTGCAAGGCAATTACATTTACAACATACATATTATTTGGTAGATACTTTGAAAAAAGAAGCTGGGATTTCTACTCCTAAACTCATACATAACCATTTTATCAGAAGCACCCAAATCACTTCAAAGGGATAAATATCACTGAAACTATTAATGCACCCTGTGTCCCTGTACATTTGTTTGTTCTACAGGAGTTCTGTGTTTAAACAGATGAGCACACAGAGAAGCTGTGCATTATGCACTGAGCAGTGACAATGTTGGAAACTCCGGGGTTTGATACAGTACGAGTAATGAAATTGGAAAGCTAATATGACTGATTCATCTATTATCGCCACTTGAGATATGAAGTACTTTTCATATTAGAAATCCATGCATCTTAACTACACTGCAATTACGCCATACACTATCATAATTCTTAGCTACATGTTAAACTTTTTAGCTATGTGAATGAGTAATTATCATACCTTTTCCACACTTTAAGAGGTAATTGCAGTTATCACCCTTATCACAAAAGGGTTTTTTTTGGAGTAATTGATTAAAGTATGACCATGCTGCCTAGCATAGCCATTTTATTGACAGATGAGGACTGAAGAGCATGTCAAAAATCTATGGCATAGGTAGTTATAAAAACATGAAACCATATGGCACTATATTTGTTTTACTTTGTAAGCATTCCTAAAGTACTAAACACTTGTATATGAATAGAGCTGATGCAGAACAGACTGGCCTTTCTAGTAACTCCAGGTGCAACATATTTTTGATAATTTCTCAAATATAAAATAAAGTAATTAACAAGACCATTTCCTGTATACTCTGTACAATCTACATTATGGTTCTTTGATTCTTCTCTTAAGAAAGTTCCACACAAATGAGACAAATAACTGCTTTACATCATTTTTTTCCAATCAGCTTGAATAAATTATGTGGAAATTAACCTGGCTGTTTACGATTAGTGAATGTCGATCAGAAAGTCACCTAGGGTTAGCACTCATGGTCCTGATGGCTCCTTAAGTCCTTTGCATTAACCACTCACTCACACATGCTTAGCTCACACAACTGTTCAAATGATTTATTATTTGGGCAAAGCTGCATTTATTCTGTACATAAATACTTCTCCATCTTTATTGATGTAGGAACCATTCAATATTTGGCTAATTTTAATCCCACTCAGAAGAGTAATAATGAAAAGAACTAGACCGATCAAGAATAACAATAATTGAGAGATCTATAGCTAAATAATGGATCTATTTTATCACTACAACAGCATGATTGGCTGACCAGGAGGGATTTCAGGGTAGAAGTAAGGAAAGAGGCTGGCTTTTTGAGAGGAACAGCTATGCAGCACTGAGGTATAAATAAAGCAGGAAACCAATTTACTGAACTCTGCTCAGAGAATTTGACTGCCCTTACACAAAATACTGCATTTCACCATCACAGCAGAAAGATGCTCATACTGGCATATCAAGATGAACTGCAGGAGGAGGATCAAGCTAGTGGCATCATTCAACAAAAGATAGCGATGGGAACATGACATCCTTAGAGTTAAGGCTAAGTGCCCTGTAGGAAGAGGCACTCAGTGACGCACCAGCCATTTCCCTCCTATGCTGGACCCCTGTCTACCCATGGGTACCTTATCTAACCTCCTACAGCCCTGAGGATGTTCTAACTAGAAAGATATTGTAGGCTTGCAAGTCATAATTTATGAGCAGTGTTTCTCTTAGGCATGTTGAGATTAATTCCATCCTGTAGTTCTGATTACACCATATTTCTAGGCAAGAGACAGAACACAAATACCCTTTGAAGCTGTAAAATACCTGCTCCCAGTGTTGTACTCACAGACTGACTGCTCAATCTGTTAAAATTGTGTAATCTCTATAACTTCCATGATTTTCAAAAAGGTTTAAGCCTTTGGAAAAAGTCACCCTTAAATTAAGTGCAGTGTCAGAATTGGTTCCTCTTTGGGAAAATTCAGCAAATACACATACAGCTATCTTTCTTGAATTACCTTCAGAGAAAGTAGAATATGACCCTTCAAGAGAAGGCTTGTGATTGCAGTATCTAGATAACATTACCTCTCTTCTTCATAAGTGGTGAAAAATCGATGAGCTTGACTAAATTAATTTACTTCAACCTCAGTACTTGTCAATAGCAAACAAATTATTCTAGCTGGAGCTCTATTCAGTGAGGTATAGATACAGTCAATAACATCAGTAAATGCTAGCTCAAAAATGAAGCTTCTTAGTTGTCTAAATCACTGTCTCAAACTATGCATATTTTATATGTAATGCAAATGTCCCTTTTGGGTGGGTTTTCCAGAGCTGCTAGCATCAACATAACTTAACCTCCGCTCCTACCATTCCAGTTTTAACACAGGCTTCTCTATAAGTCTGCTTAGGCCAGTGCTAGCTATTATGAGTCCAGAATCCAGGGCTGCCTGGACAAGTACCTTTGTCATTGGAATATAGAGTTATATTCCTGTATTCTTAGTCCAGCTCTCTATTTGTTCTCTCTACTCTTGCACTCCTTGCAGCATAGTGGCAAGAGATTATTTATTATGGTGCCTGTAAGACACACTTCTGGAGATGCAAAAAAAGAGACACCTTCTCAGTGTGTCCTTTAGGTCATTACACGAAAGTAGACAATGCTATTGTCTGTTTCAAGAGAGAGCAATCCAATTACCCATCACCAGAAAGACAAATGAGGTGTTGAGAAGCAATAGCTCTAGACTGGAATTCTCCAACACATATAAGCCAAGCCATAGGTAAGTACTTCTACCTGGGAGACAGGTAAGACTTCATATACCCTTTCTGGAGTACTTTCTTTTGGTTAATGAAAGAATGCTAGTATTTGCATCATCCTGCATGCTTGGGACACACCTCATGCCTCTGGATTTATGAATCTTACTAACACCAAAACCAACTTCCCCAAGTCAGAAAACGTAGGTGCCCAACTTGGCATTGTGATTAAGATACCAAGGGCTGAGTCAGTGGCACTGATTGATACAGAAAATAGTGGACTGCAGATCTCCCAAGACCCTCCTTGGTTCCTGGATACCATCACCACCCTCCTACTCAGCCCTGGGGCTGGGGGCTGTGCTGTCAGCAGCTCATGGGCCACTGTCTATGCCAGAGGCATAACTCATGCACTGCTGTTCCCATTGGTTGCTCCGAATAGTTTTTGGGAAAAATAAGAAGCAAAGGGAAGGGGAAAATTCAAAAGATTATCTTGTCCTACAGCAAACTGGCACAGACCCATTAAAAAAAAAAAAAAAATCAATGAAACAAAGCTCATTTACAGTACGAAAGGCTCTTACCTACTGTTTGTTGAATGAATATTCATAACCTTCTAAGATATCATAAACTACAGAAATTCTCTTCCCTCACAATAGTTCAGAGTGTAGATAAATCTCTCTATGTACACAACAATTTACAACAAAAAGTACACTTCTTCCAATGTGATACGTTTAGGCTGCTGTTTAGCGAGGAACACTAGCACATGCAATGGATGATATACTGCCTGTGCTGAAGGAGATGGAGCTCAATTATATTGACTTCTGTGGAGTAATGATTTTGTCCAAGGTATTTAAGGTTAGTCACGTGTGTAACTGCCTTGCTGAACCAAAGCATCAGAGATGAAAATCATTCATCATTTGTGTGTCTCAGGTTTTCAGATCAACTAATCTTTCTCTGCAGCTCATGTCCTGCAAACAAACCTACATGCTAGCCACCTTGTGCTATTTGCTTCTTATGAAAGTGGCAACAGCAATGGTTTTGTTTGGTTTAGTTGCTATTTAATTACTAAAATGAGGGAGCTCTATTTCCTGAGATCTTCACCAAGGTTAACATTTTAGAAAATGCTGAGGAATTGCTTTAAAATAATGTAATGTAAACCAGAAGTCTAGTAAGCCAGACAGAACACCATCATTAATATATAGGTTTTTGCAAATTAAACAGTATTTGTGTGGGGTGTTGTTTTTTTTTTAATCCTTCCCTTCTAGCTGGCAAAAGCACAAAATGGAGGAGAGGGGGAAGATACGGAGAAATGGTATATTCATGTATTTTCAGCATTAGAAGAGAATGAAAGGACAGTGGTGGCATGGGGCTACCAGACAAAGCAGAGCAAGTTCTGCCTGCCTCTGCCCTGCAGTTGTGGAATCTGGGTGAAGAGGCGTGAATCACTACCAAACTGCAAAGTCTGAATATTCCTATTTCAGCCTGCCCTGGTATAAGAACAGAAATTATTACTTCAACGTTAGCCAGATTCAAATGACACTAAATGTCACTGTCAGATGTTACTTTTTTCCTTGCCAGAAATATGCCTAACTTAAAAACCACACATTTAATATCTAGAGGAATTAAATAATTAGCTAGCTAATGCAAATATGATCTTGACACTATTACAGAATCACAGGGTTGGAAGGGACCTCTGGAGATCATCTAGCCCAACCCCCCTGCCAGAGCAGGGTCACCTAGAGGAGGTTGCACAGGACAGCGTCCAGGCAGGTTTTGAATGTCTCCAGAGTTGGAGACTCCACCACCTCTCTGGGGCAGCCTGTTCCAGTGCTCTGCCACCCTCAAAGTAAAGAAGTTCCTCCTCATGCTTAGATGGAACTTCCTACATTCAGGTTTGTGCCCATTACCTCTTGTCCCATCACTGGGCACCACTGCAAAAAGACTGGCCCCATCCTCCTGACCCCCTCCCTTTAAGTATTTGTAAGCATTGATGAGATCCCCTCCAAGTCTTCTCTTCTCCAGACTAAAATGACCCAAGTCCCTTAGCCTTTCCTCATAAGCAAGATGTTCCAGCCCCCTCATCATCTTTGTAGCCCTCTGC
>VYXH01009299.1:0-11046 GCA_013397275.1 Burhinus bistriatus | reverse complement strand
AGATTAGTCAGACATGACTTCCCCTTGGTGAATCCATGTTGGCTACTTCTGATAACCTTCTTTTCCTCCAGATGCTTTGAGATGATGCCCAGAACGAGCTGTTCCATCATCTTTCCAGGGATGGAGGTGAGGCTGACTGGCCTGTAGTTTCCTGGGTCTTCCTTCTTGCCCTTTTTAAAGAACGGAGTGACATTGGCTTTCCTCCAGTCCTCAGGCACCTCGCCTGTTCTCCAGGACCTTTCAAAGATGACGGAGAGGGGCTCAGCAATAACTTCTGCCAGCTCCCTCAGCACTTGCCAGTGCATCCCATCAGGGCCCATGGACTTGTGGATGTCCAGTTTACTTAACTGATCTCTAACTTGATCCTCCTCAATCAAGGGAAAGTCCTCCTTCCTCCAGACTTTCTCTGTTACCTGTAAAGTCTGGGACTCACCTCCATCCCTGGAAAGATGATGGAACAGGTTGTTCTGGGCATCATCTCAAAGGGCTGGCCTAACCCTGCTGCAACTAGATACTGGTTTGTACCACAAACTTTAGACCTGCACACCCCCCTTCAGATTAGGGCTTTCTGATAGTTTATTTTTAGAGGTGTTTATCACAAATTTCTGACCCGCTTTCCAAATACAAACACTGGCATGATTTGTCTAAAAAAGCCACTCATTTTCCTGGGGTCCCTAGTCCCCACAGAGGCTATAAGTAAGCATCTCCTGAACTGACTGCAGCTCTATAGCTATATAAATCACAGCTGCAAATTTGTGACCTCATTGGGATCAGGGACTCAGGATGGGATAGTTTGCAAAGAAGATAAGAAATTTAGCAAGAAGAAGTTAAGGAGAAGGCAAGGGACCTCCCAAGAATAGAGTCTTCTTGCATCTGAAAAAGTGAAACTATACCTTATTCCAAGAGTGGCTTTCTTTTTACTGCCAACTGAAACAGCTTCATTGCTTAGGCAGAAGGGGCCACATCCTATTACACACTGTCCTGAACACCCTGCAGATACCTCTGTAACTGACAGCGTTCAAGCCTTGTTTACTGTGAACAAACCACAGCAGATACCAGACCTAGCAACTGCTGTGTGATTGCTGGGTCTGTGCTTAGGCTCCTGGTGATGGTAGTCTTTCTCCAAAATAATCAAAAAAAGATGAAGAATGAGTCTCTGATATAGTTCTGTCAGTAGTTACTTTAAAAAAAAAATAAATAAATGCAAGATTTGGAATTGTAGTCCTTGAAAGCATGCCTTCCTTATTACTTGAGAAAAGTTGACACTGGACGAGAGTCTGAAGCATTGTACAGTACTCATTCTTGCTACAATTTCCTTAAAAAGATGCTACCTAAGGATTTTGAAAGTTACTTGGGAGCTGAAAGATGGTTGAAATTGAGCTTTTGTTTAAGGCAGCACAAATGTGGTGACATAAATTAGTACAAGGTGGAAAATAATTATTTTGAAATTGAACTGATTCCTTTGGGGGCTGTTTTCGTTTGGGTTTATCCTGACATGGAAAACCTGAATACTGTGCACTAAAGAGGTGCTATAATTAGGCAGAACCCTACCTAGATATCTCTGCCAGTTATTAATGCTGTCAGGCATGATAAAGTGCTGTATCAGATTTGTCTACGTTTGCTATTATTCTCATTTAAGCCTTTTGGGCTTAAATGCCCAACATGGAGTTTCTACCTCAAGCTCAATTGGTTAGAAATACTTAGGCAAGAGGGAGGCAACTGTTGCCAATGAAAGAGCTCAGTGACTATAAGCTGCTTCTGAATCCTGCCCCAGCTTTCCTCCCAAAATAAACTTGAATTTTTTTCTTTACCTATTTTGGGGAAAGAACTTCAAGATTAGCATGGAGGATCAGTGGATATCCAGAACGCTATTCCTTTGAAAAATCCATCCAAATTTTGGCTTTGATTTGGATTTATTTATTTTGCAAACATAAGGGCAAGTTATTAGCTTCATTAGCCTGATCTTCCTCTTCCTAATGCCAACAGAAAGACTTCCGTTCATTTCCACGGGGGCAGACTCTCAAGTTTCATCGATACTGTCATCTCGCATCCAGAATAGTCTTTCATTTGAAATAGTTTACCATAAAAAAAAAATCACAGCCACAGGTATTTCACACTGAAGACAAGGAAAATCATCTTCCTTTTGTTTCAATGCATTTTAATAAGCCAGTTGCCCTGTTAGTTGCGTAAGATGCAAGGACCAGAAGTTTTAAGAGAACTCCAAGGTCAACAATGCCTTTAATGAAAGCTACTACAATCTACCCATCCTTTACATTGCTGTCTACCTTTCTTCTCAAAGGAGCTTGACTTCAAGACTACATGTTCCCAGAAATCCCAAGCCAACAAGCCACTTTGATTACACACTTACAAGTAGGACTTTTCCCATCTGCTGTGCTTTCCTTGTTTTATAAGGCCACAAGATTGTTCTGAAGATTCACACTTAGATTTTTTTGCTGCTCCAAATGTAAAGGGATGTTTATGACTTCTGTGAGTTAAACTGTAAAATCCTAATCTGCTAATGACTTTAACACCCCAAACCCTCAGGCTTTAGGATGAAAGGACATACCCACTATGTCCTTCCAAGAGCAGTGAAGGAAATCGGCTTCTTTGCAAGGCCAAGTCCTCCTGCTAAAAAAGCATCTCCATGGAAACAAGTAGCCACTCTACCCCTCCACCCTGAGGCAAGCAGGACTAGGAAAAATTACCGTAGTCCTGCTGCTCCTCAATTAGGAAGAAAATCAGCTATGGCTTCACAATGTTTCATTACTCCCCACATTGTTTGTGTACCATAGAAAGATATTTCATCTGCGCTTTTGAGGAAGAGGTTATGCAGATGGCAACGCTCTTGGTCCCCCTAACTTTTGGCGATTCCCCCCCCCCCCCAATGGTTGCCAAGCTGAGCTCAGCTGCCCCAACCAGACTTCGTGTTTCTCCCTGACGGTTCTGGCAGTTCAATGGTAGGCAAGGTTGAATATTAAACATAATTAGTTGTTCCACATAGAGATTAATACGAGCTGTCTTCCATTTAGTAGAAGCCCCTCAAAATTGAAAAGCACTTCTGAATGAAGGAACTTGCTGCTAGGAATAAAAATTTCCTTTATTGTTGTTATCAAGGGACACATACTCATTCAAATCTAGTACTACGTGGACAAAATGTGAACAGCAGGAATTCAAAAGCAATTCACAAAGCATATCAATAATTTTTACCACCAAAAAAACCCAAAACAAAACAAAACACACACAAATCTGGTATTTCATTTTAGAGCAACTGTTTGGAAAACAAAAACAAAAGACAAATGGGTTTAGGTTAGGGGCAAGTAGGTCTCAGAGTTAATCACAACCCCCTCCACTCCATGGAAAATTTCATTGGGTTTTTCCATGATTTAAGGAACATTAGAGATTCTTCTAGGTAGAGAAAACCAACGAAGCAGAAGTTTCAGGGTTCCAGCTCAACAGATACTGATTTTGCATTGACAAGTTCTCTACAGAAAAGCTGAAGGTCTGAGGTTTCTTTAGAGCCTCCCTGCAACTCACCTCAAAACTGTATTTTCAGCTGTAAACCTTACTCCACTCAAGCACAGATTATATAGAAGTGTTTGGTCCAACTTTTATCTCTGCCAACATCTGATAAGATTTGGGGGCTAAATTACAGCTTGACTTTGTTCATCCGAATTAAAGGTTGTTGTGAGTTCCTGGCATGACGCCTTTCTGTATCATTTATTGTACATGGCAGATTGATTCTCACCCCCCTCCCCATACACACATTCATTAACTTCAATTGAATGATTTTTATGAAGAATACTTGCATGTTCCTTGGTCTGCTTCCTGTTTAGAGAAAAACAGTGATTCTTTTAAAAACGTTCTTTAATCAATTCATTTCTATATAGGCAATGTGATAGCTGTCTTTAAAAACAGAAAATAAATAAAGCTACTGCTCTCCAAGGGAAGGCAGAAGGGTAGGTAGAGAGTTTATGATGAGATTTTGTAAGGAAAAAAACCACTTGAAACCGGAAATGGGAGGTTAAAAAAAAATAGATACTTCAGCAGCATATCTTGATCAGAAGCCAGATTTTTGTTTGTTTAACATCTAAGGCCAGGTATCAGTTTGCAGATATCTTTAGTGCCCTGGTGAAATAAGTGTAGCTGAATCAAATGATACCAGCTGATAATAAAATCTCAGGTGCTGACACAGCACAACACCCTCTGAATGCTGCAGCTCAGCTGCAATAACCCTGAAGGCCTCTTTAGTCTGGATATCCATATTCCAGGCCTTAATTGTATCAGGTAGTTCATTCACATAGTTTATGAAGTAAGTGAATCAGCCTGCAAATCACATCACAAGATGAGCTCAACAAGTAGTTGCCCCGCTCTCAGACAAAAGTCCACTGAAAACTGTGTCTTGCTTGTGTTATATAAAAAATAAAATAAAGTGTGGGCAGCATCATTAATTTACCAGCTTTCAGTGGGACATGGGGAAAGGTGGCCTGCCTCTGACCAGGTGCAGAGTGACCTGATGCTCACTGCGGTTATGTTAACGTCTCAGGAGGGAAAAGACAACAGCCTGCAGGCTCAAGCTGGTGCTTGTGGGCAGAGCGTAGTGCTGTTATCAGGCGAGATGCTGCTTTGTGCTCATTCTGCTTTTCAGTTATCATGTCTGGTGCATTCAGAGGGAATATTAAAACAGATAACAAGCAATACAGATCACTGTGATGCTGCTGCTGCTGCAATCCAATGCCAAAGATCTTTTATTTTCACATTCATGAGAGCTGCTCGTGTTAGTGCTGTGCAGAGCTGTCACATATCCCTTGCCTTGCAAGGCCTGAGTTTTGTTAGTGTTGGGGAACAAAAAGCCTAAGCAAAAAAACCCACAAAAATCCCAAACCCACTTTGATTTAAGAGTTAAGAGTTAAACGTGACAGCCTATGAGACAAGCGTGAAAAATGATTAAATGTCTAGCTGTTCTCCACATGGTGTACTGACTGCAGGTGTAGGGAAAAAGGTTTTCTTTTAGGACCATGCATTGTATTGTGCAACTCTCCTCAGGGAAACGGCTGAGAAAGGAAGGCATTACACAAGAAGGGAAATGAACCCAGCTTCTTTGGATATGAACCCACACGTGCTCAACATGCCATATGAGAGTACAAGCTAGGAGAAGTATGGGTTTGGGAGAAAAGATGGCACGGCATGGATGATACTGCATGACACATATATAATTCACTGTACTAAAGTATTGTCTCCTGGATTTGCTTTAAAGTTAAGTGGTTGAAAAATCCTCTTCTGAGCAACTTTAGAATGAAAAAGCGTATGTATTTTCCTCCTCAAAGTGGTTTTATTCCAACTCCACACCCACAAGATAAGTGTACAGTAGAATCCCTTCAAGCAAAGCTCTGTAATTGCAGCTTCTGCCCGAGTGAGGGGTCTCATTCGATGAAAGAGAGGGAAAGGCAAATCCTATGGCCCCAAGCTTTAAGGGGATTCATTACCATGCAACATGGCTGATGAAGCAACTCTTCAAAATGGCTTTCACTCCCAACAGCACCTCATTAGTAGCACAAACTGTCATGATAAAGAATTCAAATGAATTCAAGCCAACCAACCCTCTTAATAGTGTCAGGCATAGTTTCTTATGTTAAATAATATATTTTCTCAGCCACAGGAGCAGAATCTCACCTAGTTTCAAGCTTTTATAAAAATCACAGTATTTGCGTAATCCCCATCATATCAAAGAACATTTTTAATATCAGCTGCAGGAAAGAGGTCACTCTCATTGCTGTTGGTTCCAGCATAAAAGTGGATATAATTTAATTCTACATAAACCACACAGTGCAACTCTTCCGATAATATAGATCTCCAAATAGATCAACACAAACCAGTACACAGAATCCACAAACACACTCATGTATCTTTTTACAGTGAGTTACTCGAAGCCACGTACCAACTGCTTTATCTCGAAAACCACTATTTTACACAGACTTTTACCTTGAATATAATCCTCAGGTTAATGCTACTCACTCAAATAATTGATTTTAAGCTCATAACCAAGAAATTCCCTATACTGCAAAGTGTGCTACTGCCTGAAGATGACAGGGAGGATATTTCAAGATTTCAGATTGTAGCTGCTCTTACTCGACGGGAAATGGGACAAAAGTAAACATCAGTAGCATGCAAACACATTGACACTAAACACACTGAAATGCAGGAATATGATTTACACCACAGAAGAGCAATGGATACAGCTTAATCAAGAAAAAAAATATTTCAGAATGAGGACTAAGAATGTAACTCCTTTACTTTGGTGATTTTAGGAATCTGACAGGTTTTTTTATACCTCCTCCTATACTACTACATCTGGAAGTCTATATTTGTACCACGTGTAATTGGAAAACTGTTAGCAGGATGTAATCTTGAAACCTGTTGGCTGTAGCCTTGGAGCACACTGAAAGAAAGCAACCCATACAAAGGACTTGCAGTATCAGTTTTGCTCTGTAGGGCTACAAGAAGGTCTTCAGAGAGCCTAAGACTACTGTTACTAACAATGGTACAATTCTGCACCAGGCCCAAGACACCTACTTTGTTTTGGGGACATCTACTAAATCCCAAGGATAGACTCAAATTGGCAGAACTCTTTCATTTATAAAGGGAACTTGCACTGCATACACAATTCTTGCACCTTGGGTAAGAGATACTGCAGCTACTGTTAAGAGCAGGCTGCAGTCTACAGCTAATACTTTGATGTTCTTAAAATGATTTCACCTGAAAAGAATTGCCATACATGGAAAAATAAAAGCTAGATCAATCCACTGTCCCTATGATGCAGGAGGAATACTTACCTCCACCTTTTTCAGTGGACGTACCATCATTTTGGGGAAGAAAGGCTTCCAGTCAGAAGGCCTATTCCTCCTCTCTCCAGGACTGCAAGGCCCTGTTCAGCCAGCCAGAGCCCCATTTGTCCCTGATCCCAGAGCTATAAAACACCAACGCTTCAGCTCAGTCAGAGCTGGGAGCACTTCCCTCCCCAGAGAGAAAAGGATGGAACAGACCTTGTTCTATCTGCTCTTTAGAAATCCTCAGGAGCACAATTAAAGCGACTTCACAGACTTTTTGCATTGCTGGGGAGACTGAAGAAGCTCGCTTTAGCAATAGAACCTGGACAGCAATCCTCTACACAGAACTCCTCTGCTCCAACTGAAAGATTTGAGGAAATAAACCCTACAAGGTCCCATGGTATAATTACGGACCCAAGAGGAATATTGCTATTATTGCAACAAAGTTGATACTAACCTATATTCAATTATTTGGCAACAAAGCAACCAAACTCAGATAGTTCTACAGAATATGAAGTATTTAAATCTAAAGTTAGCTACTCAAACTATCAGATTCAAACAGGTTAACAAAATCAAGGTATAAGCAGTAAGACTGGGCAAAGATGATCCAGATGTGAAAATTGCTAATCAAAGCATAGTTTCTCTGAGTTACAGTCATGGTTATGTGAATCAGAGATAAGTTTCAAAAGGCCAGGGATTTACAAGCTGCTTGCTACTTCATTAATCTACTAACTGCCTACTAAAAAATAAATCAGTCAAACAGCTGAAAATCTGAGCTAATGATTCTGTAATTGTCTTTCCAAACTGCTATCACATTTGGATAAAACGGCTTTCGCTGCCATGCCACTGAAGTAGATAGTCTCCGAATGTCACATAACAGCTGGCTTCAGCAGCTTTGATGCAAAAATCTCTCCTGTGATTTATTCCTTCCATCTGATAATAATTTCTGACGGAAAGCAGAAATATTGGCCTTCCGTCAAAGAAAGCTAACATAGCAGTAATGATTTCAGAAAGAAAGATTCCGTAGATCACTAGCTACACAAGTCCATGTCTTGAACTGCTGGTGTGATTGATGCTGAGGGGGCGAGGCATCCTGCATCTCAGCATATAACATGGAAACCACAAATTCAGGGAGCAGAAAGGCTGATTTCAAGGCTACTGGCTCTTAATCACTGACTTGTTTTGGGTTGCAGATGAAGAGCTTCAGTACAACCCTCTTACTGGCTGTGCCCAAAGGAGACTGCCCACAATTAACACAACTAGATAAGCAGGCTAGTTAAGTTTTTTTCTAACCTGGAAAAGAATGTTAGCCAAGGTAATTAGTCTGGATTTTTTAAAAAAATGAAAGAAAAAAAAATACCAGTGAAGACAATTGCCCAGAATTAATGAGAAAGATCCTAGAGATGTCTAAACTTCAGCTGCCAGTTAAAACACAGCACCATCAACACTAGATAGAAGCACATTTTATGCTCCCTTAAGACAGTCATAGTCCCAAAATCAAATGCCAATTGCTCTTTAATTGCTGAGGTGGAGGTTCAAACCCAAGGCTGAGCCAAGCTCCTACAGAACAGCACTTTACATCTGGGTGAAGTGTGTTAAGTCCTCAGGCTGGGGGGTGGGGCAGGTAGTAGTGGAAATTAAGGTAAGCTAAGAACCAAGTTCCTCTTTGGGAAACGCTGGGCTTGACTACCAGCAATGTCAGGGGTACTAGAGAAGAGTAAGCCTCTTGTGCACCTTGAGTCTCTTGTGTAAGTAACGGGTAGCACCAGACCAGATTCTGATCCAGTATGGATTCAAGTACTTCATTAACTCAGTCCCTTAAAGTCACTACTCATACCTGCATACAAAGTTCTTTTTTGGGGAAAACCATGTCTACATTATCATCTCCATATTCACAAATAATGTCTTTTACATTTTAAGTATATAACTGATGCCTGGGATTTATTGTAAAAGTAAAGGCCACTATTACAATGACTTTAGTAAGAGTCATGAAATATTGTGGTAATGAAGAACTGCAGAGTCCTCTGGCACATTTGACTCAAGAATGGGGACTATATTTGCAAGTAAAATCAGCTTAAATTGTTACATAATTAGATGAATAATAAAAAATACTCATTAAAGCAAAGGATGCTGATAAAGCAAAATGCTCTCCTCTGACCTTCGTTGTTTTGCAATGTCCATTTTGACTGTTTCTTGCCTCCTGCCAAACAGAATAAATTCAGCCTTTGAAATTATTCTCCAGCAAACCCCCCTTTCAGCTATTTCCATCATCCATTACAATGTTCTTTCATCCTTCTTTAAGTGGTACCTGCACAGTGGTGGGATCTTGTGAGTTAACCCTGTTTCACTGCCCTAGGAGGTCATCAAGTCAAAGATGAAACTATTTTTGTGAGCAACTACGTAAAAGCAAGGAAACAGCACAGCATTAATTTGCCCTTCTATCTGTATCACAAACATCAACTGTACAGCTGTCTGTAGTTTTTAGGGCCTGAGATCAGTCATCCAGATGATCCATGCTTAGTCCCACGTATCCCTCCTCTGCACATACAACCACTGAACCACAGGCAAGTTCCCTAAAACAAATACCTCCTGGTGCAACTGGGCTGGCTGCTGCTGGAGGTGGGACTGGCACCTCATACCAGGTGTGTCCTGAAGCCTTCATCGAGCCTTAAGAGAATGAGTTGGCTATATTAACACACTAGCGTGTTATTGGCATCCCAAAGCAAAGTATGAATGAGGATCAAAAGTTTAAGGGCAGAGGCCAAAACACTTGGTGACCTGTTAACAAGATAAGAAAACTATTATGATTCATACCACAGCTGTCAGCATCTAGATGCATTCTTCTGTGCTTTGGTAGGCACTTTAAAGCTCAATTCTACCAGAGAAATAAACAAACAAAGAAACGCAATGAAAGCTTCATCAACCCCCCAAAACACAAAAAGGCACTTACAACATAACACAGCAAAAGGAAGGTAGAACACACATCACTGAAGTAAGTTTTAAGCAGAATTGGAACGCTGATGCCTAAAATGGCATCACAGGGATTTCCAGGATCACTAAGTGTTGAGGACATCTCAGTTTCTGACACTGCACCTTACTGCATCTCTTGAAAGTGCTGCAATCATTTACAGCTGCATCCCACACAAGCTCACCTTGCCTCCCTCTAAGGTACTACTCAAATAGTCACCATCTGCCAATGATCTCAGGTTTCTCTCTTTACTTTTGTTTAAGTGAGGTGAGACTCAACAGTAAAATAACTACAAGGTATTAGAAGGATACTGTCGAGTTTGAGAGGGACCAGAGAGAAGTCCCTCAGCATGTGAGGGACACAAGGAAGCAGAGGGTGTTGGTTGATGAGAAGCTCAACATGAGCCAGCAATGCGCACTTGCAGCCCAAAAGGTCAACTGCATCCTGGGCTGCATCAAAAGAAGTGTGGCCAGCAGGTTGAGGGATGCGATTCTGCCCCTCTACTCCTGGTGAGACCCCACCTGAAGTATTGCGTCCAGCTTTGGAGTCCTCAGCACAAGGACACGGACCTGTTGGAGCATGTCCAGACACGGGCCAAGAAGATGATGAGAGGGATGGAGTACCTCTCCTGTGAAGACAGGCTGAGAGAACTGGGGTTGTTCAGCCTGGAGAAGAGAAGGCTCTGAGGAGACCTTATAGAGTTCTTCCAGTATCTGAAGGGGACCTACAAGAAAGCTGGAGAGGGACTTTTTACAAGGGCATGTAGTGATAGGACGAGGGGTAATGGCTTCAAACTGGAAGAGGGTAGATTTAGACTAGATCGCAGGAAGAAATTTTTCACTATGAGGGTGGTGAGGCACTGGAACAGGTTGCCCAGGGAAGTTGTGAAGGCCCCATCCCTGGAAGCGTTCAAGGCCAGATTGGATAGGAGTTTGGGCAACCTGGTCTAGCGGAAGGTGTCCCTGCCCATGACAGGGGAGTTGAAACTAGATGATCTTTAAGGTCCTTTCCAACCTAAACTATTCTATGATTCTCTGACACACTCCTGTTCAGAGAATCTCAACATTAGTTCCTATGTGACAAGACAGCACTAGAAAAATAGCACTAATTTTTACTTATATATACACATTAATTTCCTTAGTGTTTCCATTACGTTTCTCTTCAATCTGTGCGCAAGGAAAAAAGGTTAGGAAACAATGGGCAATTAATTTTAAAAGATTGTTGTTACAAATAGAAGGAGGATCTGGGGAACTA
>VYXH01009295.1:28222-79347 GCA_013397275.1 Burhinus bistriatus | reverse complement strand
GCTAAGGAGAAGGACTTGGGGGTGTTGATTGATGAGAAGCTCAGCATGAGCCGGCAATGTGCGCTCGCAGCCCAGAAAGCCAACCACATCCTGGGCTGCATGAAAAGAAGCGCAGCCAGCAGGTTGAGGGAGTTGATTCTGCCCCTCTACTCTGCTCTGGTGAGACCCCACCTGGAGTACTGCATCCAGATCTGGAGCCCCCAACATAATAAGGACATGGACCTGTTGGAGTGGGTCCAGAGGAGGGCCACAAAGATGATCAGAGGGCTGGAGCACCTCTCCTATGAAGACAGGCTGAGAGAGTTGGGTTTGTTCAGCCTGGAGAAGAGAAGGCTCCAGGGAGACCTTATAGCAGCCTTCCAGTACTTAAATGGAGCCTACAGGAAAGATGGGGAGGGACTCTTTATCAGGGGGTGTAGCAATAGGACCGAGGGGTAATGGTTTTAAACTGAAAGAGGGCAGATTTAGATTAGATATTGGGAAGAAATTCTTTACTCCGAGGGTGGTGAGACATTGGAACAGGCTGTGCAGAGAAGTTGTGGAGGCCCCAACCCTGGAGGTGTTCAAGGCCAGGTTGGAGGGGGCTTTGACCAACTTGGTCTAGTGGAAGGTGTCCCTGCCTGTGGCAGGGGGGGTTGGAACTAGATAATCTTTAGGGTCCCTTCGAACCCAAACCATTCTATTATACTATGATTTCAATAGGATTATATAAATTCTCCCACAATTCTCAAAATGTTTTTATTTATTACCGTAAGTGGTACGTTCACATAGGGGTTACTCTTTGACAGCCTGTCTTCTATTTGCGCCCAAAGTGACTACAGAATTTGCAACTTATTTCCATCCATGAAATTTCCAGACACTGGATTCAATTTAACATACTCTAGTAGGTGTTCTGAGAGAGAGTGTCCTTACTGAACAGAAATCTTACAACAATTAAAAAGGAAATGGAGAAGACTTCCAGCCAGCACCCCTTTTCTTGTATAATTTATCCTGGGATTTGTTCCTGAATGACAATGAATATGAAAATTATGTCACGTACATGAACAAGTGAAATAGTGCAGGTCCAAGCAACCCAGTGAAATGAGGTGTCATGTGACAGCACCATATTGCAATCAGGAGACATCACTGTATCTTAGGCCTACATGAGGTGACAAAGACATTGAAGTGCTGGAGCGAGTCCAGAGAAGGGCAATGAAGCTGGTGAAAGATCTAGAGCACAAGTCTTATGAGGAGCGACTGAGAGAACTGGGGTTGTTTAGCCTGGAGAAAAGGAGGCTCTGGGGAGACCTTATCACTCTCTACAACTACCTGAAAGGAGGTTGTAGCAAGGTGGGGGTTGGTCTCTTCTCCCAAGTAACAGGTGATGAGAGGAAATGGCCTCAAGTTGCACCAGGGGAGGTTTATATTGGATATTAGGAAAATTTTTTTCTCCGAAAGGGTTATCAAACATCGGAACAGGCTGCCCAGGGAAGTGGTGGAGTCACTATCCCTGGAGGTATTTAAAAGACAGGTAGACGTGGTGCTAAGGGACATGGTTTAGTGATGGTATTGGCAGTGTTAGGTTTATGGTTGGACTCAATGATCTTAAAGGTCTCTTCCAGCCTAGGTGATTCTATAAGCGAAATTTAACAGAGCTAGCTAGCACATATATGGTCTTAGAGGCTTTGGGGGATTCACTGTATGATGTAGCTTCTGGGGCAGTCAGTTTGCAGTGAAGACCATGCTGCCATCCTTACTGATGTTGTTACTTAAGATAGTAGATTAAGACTGGTTTGGCCTGCTCACATGTGCTGCAGTAACACCTCATTTCAGAAATATCATTGGTCTCTTAGATGAATCCTAGATAAAAGTGTTGGATAACACAGCTGTGTAATTCTGTATGTAACTTTTGCTTCTGTGTTGGTGCAGATGTAGCTGAACATAGGAAAAGAAACAAAATTACCAACTGAGTTCTTGGAAAATGTCTTCTATATCTGACTTAATCTTCTCATTGTCATCCATTCTTCTCTGGAGAAAGGCCTGCATCTCTGCCAGTGTTAGCGCCTTCCATTTCACCTAAGCAAGCAATATCATGACATTCTGAACATTTTCAATTTTGTCAGTATGTCAGGGTAAGCCTCTTCAAGAACAGAGAAGACAAGCTCTTAAGAAGACATATGTATGCAATAAATATGCAGCCTGCTATTTTGAGAATCCCAGTAAAGCACATGAGACATAGAGGTTACAGTTCTTACACTCTGCTCAGAAAATAATCTATTCATTTATGCATAGTTTATTCACATGAAGGGAAATTATATTTCCTTCTCTCTTGGTCAAAGGTCACATACCTCTGTCTCTGGATAATTCAGATTTACATCTTCATGCTTTTAAACTGAACAAATAGCTTGCTAGAACTTTCCAGCAACACCCTTTGTTAAGAATTGCTCTTAGTCTTCTAGAAAAATATGGGAACACATTGGTGCAAATGTAGAATGCTAATGGGAGAGAACAACTCCAGCAGATGATGGAAATCAAATACCTTAATAGATTTTTGGTATGAATAGAGAAAAAGGAAAATTATCTTTTTTTTTTTTAATGAAACCATATCAAGGTCACAATCATTCTGATCAAATCTGTCAACACTAATATGCTAATTCTTCCTTTGAAGGAGAACTAGAGCTGGTTTCCATTGATGACATTTCTCTTATTGTGAATTGAATGTGGCCAGAAGCAGCTTTCAAACTCAAATGCAGCTTATGTATGCTACATTGTCATTTCACCACTAGCTTGACCCTAAACTTGAACTCCACAGAAGTTTAATACCTCAAAATATCAAGAAGTATATTGGCAAAATAAAGAATTTTACATACCAGCTCCTCACTTTCCATTTTATTTCGTCTTGCAAGACAAAAATGTTCCCATATAGATGGGTCTAAGCCATTAGGCATGTGCTCAGGACTATCCAGTTCATCCATGGCTTTCCTTAAAAGGGTAAGTGCATCTTTGTAATCTTCAGCTGAGACTGAACAATCCCCATATGGGTTACCTGTGTCAAGGAGCATTTCTGTCACTGGGATCCTAGTGCACATACACAGTACATACAGTATTTACTTTTTGTTCTCTCTTGCATAAAGGAAGCTTACAAACAACTAAGAATATTTCATACTCTCAATCTCTTGCAAAGAGCAAATAGGTAAGACTATATCTTATACAAAATAAGAATATATGTTTCTGAGAACTGATGATTATTTAGATTGCATTTAATAAAGATTGTGTGGTGTGAATAAGGAAATGTAAGTGCTCAAAATAGCAATCCTTAGTACAATAGGAAAACAACCATTGTTAACTATCCAATAAAAAACAGGCAGTCTACTGATTATCAAAATAATTTAGACTATTGAAATAAATAGTATTCTCATTCTTGATACACAAGAAATACTAGTATGTAGACAGATGGAATCAGGGGGGATCTTACTTTGGTCGATGTTTGTAAAGTTGGAAAAGTTCATCAAGGACATTGGCAGGTACGCCAGCAATCTCCTTTGTAAAACTACGTTCCAGATTCTAGGAGGAAAACAGAAAGCTTCCTTGTTATCACAATGCTATTGTAAAACAAGCATCAACCTGCCCATATCTTAGGAATACGGAATATGGTCCTCTTCCAAGTGCTCCCAAGCATCCTGGGAATCTAGACTAATAAATTCTTCTATGCACTCTCTCCTTTACTGCTTAATTTCAGTGATCAGCAAGTTGACCAGAACTCATCCTGTGCTTAAAATGAAGTGTGTTCTTCTCATTATCAAGACACAGCATTGTGATTTTAATTTCTGAATCTCCTTGTGTTTGTTGAGAGTCTTACCTTCTCTTCAGCTATTGCATTTTCATAGGTGTCTGTGTAAGCTTCAATTTTATTTTTTGTAGTCTGGATTGTTCTTGCAATCTTGACCTACAGCAAAACCAAAAGATTTCAGGAATGAAACTCAGCCAGCAGAAGAACTGAATGGCCATTCATATACACTGCTGAAGCTGACACTTTCTCCTTTCTAGAGAAAACCTTGTAAGCTATTTTTATTTACAATATAATGCCTTCTTCAGGGGGTTACTTGTAGATACTGCTAAAAGGTGAGAAGGTGAGAAATTAAACTAGTCCACTCCTTAAGAAATTAAGAAATCTGTGTAAGAAATATCTTATACAGATGCTTATAGGTCTTCTGTTTAAACTTTGAATGTAGGGACGTTTGCTGATACTTGTTTTCACTTGCATAGAGATTTCCTTTTCCTTTCATGTCATCACAGGTAAGACCAGTTGAAAATTCTCAAATGCTGTTAAAGACCAGTCAAAAATTCTCAAATGTCATTCAGTGGAGGGTTCTTCATTTTACAATGCAGTTTCCCTGTTGTCATGACATAGTTCTGCTATGTGTCAGGGTACTAAGCTCATCTGTTTTATCGAGGCTGTTAAATGCTTGTACTCTGCTGGGGAGAACATTTTGTTGTATTTGACAGTTTGCATGGATCAGAAGATATACCAATGGAAATATTTAGAAAATTTAAAAAAAAGAAAAAAAAGATGTATTTAGAAAAATGTAAGCTGGTATACACTTGGCCTCAGATAATTTCAAAACTAGTTCAGCCTATTCAGTGGTAGGGAGCAGATCCCTACTTTGGAACCTCTCTCTGTAGCTCACATACAAATGTCTGCTTGCAGCTCCAAACACAGAGGTCTGTACAGGTCGAGTAGGAGATCTGACATGAGGAGGCATTAATATATTCTCCGTGGACTCAGAAACAGCTCCACAAAGACAAAGTGGGCAAATGGGATAATATTGTCTCAGGAGCCAGAACCAACATGCAGGCTACCACCACTTAGATCACCTGCATCACACAGGTTTTGACAGGACACAGGAATCAGAATTGTCACTCAAAATTATTACTGTGAACAGTTAAGTACTTGTATTGAAATCCAGATCTACTACTTGTGTTCTCCAGTCTTTTATTGACTTGTATGTGGTTTGACAGGGATGGGTAAACTCTTCAGGAGATTAAATTGGTCAATGAGGCTACAAAAACTTTGTACTCTGTGGTATATTCTGCTTCCAGGGTCAGATACTCCACGCCACCTCTGTCTATGCTTTGAACCGGCAAACACAAGTCGGCATGGCCCAGGCCTACGTTAGACACTTCAGTGAAAAGTGTGATGGCATTACACATTCTTTTGTGCATCTTTCTGTCATAAAAGCATTGTAATTGGTGCTTCCAGCTTGATACTGGATACTAAAACATATTATATATAGCAAACAAATAGCAGCAAGCCCTTCTGAATGTATGGAGTTTTACCAAAGAACTCCAGATGAACCAAGATGAGTATCTATTCAAAAACATATGAACATACGTATTATGTACAACTTGAAAAAAAAGTCAGTGGTGTGGTAAATTGTCAGAAAATTATTTATGGCAAAATTTTGATTTGGAAAGAGCTATTTTCACAAAAAAACTATATTGTAAATATTACATGTTTCCTAAGAATAGCATTCCAAATGATAACTTACTTTTTCTTTCTCCTTTTTCGTAAGGAAATTATGAAGTCCAGCTTCTCTAGTGTCCAACTCTTCATCCAACAGTAAAGCATAAACGAGATTGACTATTTTGAGTTCTTCCTGTGAAGAGATTGTAATAAAAATGTTAATATTCCTGCTGCACAGAGGAAGAGATGAAAAATTAACATTCTCTGTGATACCTGATAGATGACCATCTCTGATTTCACTTTCCTTTCAGAGAGTTTGCACACAGTCTCATCAAAATTTTTTGTTGTTTCCTGGATGGAAGCTTCAAGTTTCTCCAATTCATTTTCCAGTGCCTGAGGAAGGGAAGGATAGAAGCAGCAATATTACACCTGGAGGAACAAAGAAGCTCTGATACAGTATATCAGGTGCTGGAGAATGCACAATATGAACTGTATCCTTCAGCCAAAAGGTCCCAGAAATTACTTGTTTGGAAGGAGAGTGCTGCCAGGCTACCAAGTTATGTTGTGCAAATAACACTTTGAAGGATAAAAATCATGGTATTACTGTGTATGGCGTCAGCAACTCTGGGAATGAAACCTGAAAAAAAAACATTTTAGGAATACATTTGTGAAGAAAAGCTACCTTTTGCCAGTTATCACAAGTTTTAACATGTATTAATTGGTATAAGTAGAGATTGCCTTATTTTACCATCTAAGCTCGGACTAATTTAATATGCCACATGATCTTGGTTCTTCATTTGTTCTTCATTTATTCTGTTTATTAGTACTCATTTTTAGAAGTAGCGCCTGAGAAAGATCAGAAGCTTTGGTCATGAGCAGTGTGAACAAAACCACTCCTTTTCTCATTTTAATTTACCCTTCTATACTTTTCTTTTTCTTCATTCAGCTCCTTGACTTTTTTCTCATATTCTCGAAATATTTTCTTCTCTTCATCATTCCAAACATGCTCAGGCTTGGATATAAAAGAAGGTGGAGGAATATCCTAGAAGTATTAAAGACAAATATGCTTCAAAAGCAATATTAAGTCTCCATCAGTACACTAACAAACTATAGCATGCATCAAATTCAATGAAAGGTATTTCTTAGTGATAAGTAAGGTACAAGCCTTCAGTCTAAGTAACACATATATATTCTGTTTCTTTGGTCTGTTGCTTGCACCAGTAGTTTTGGTGTATATATATCATGCTAGTCTCTCTCACTTGCTTACGGGAATTCACTACTGAATCTTGTAAAATACAAGTATTTTGTACTCAAACATACTACTGTTGGTGCAAGATACATAACGTTTTCTGTTTCAGAACCCCAAATCTAACTCCATGCTAATGTATGATTCTAAGTGGAGTCCTGATTTTGCAAAACCATTCAGTTCCAGGGAGAGCACTTGGGTCTGCCCTATCCTTTTTCTGTGACACTCCTTCACATTCTTTCCTTCCTCTAATGCTGTACTATCTATCTTTGCTGAGTTAAATGGAACATAATATTTTTCTGTAAGATCACAGCCATGGATAATAGACCCTTACCCCAGCAATACAGTTGTTATAATGGTAATGCTAGATTAAGTTCCTATAGTATTCCACTCTGATAGGGACAGGTGTTGATGGGTAAATCGTATGCAGGCACTAGAATCTTGTGGTCTCTTCTGAGTCCAATGTAGGGTCTCTTACGGAGTCTATCTAGGCATAATGCAATTCTACAATTCTCCAACCTTTTTCTATGACTTGGGTTGGAAATATTTGCTAGTTGATTTTCACATTTCCTTAAAAGCCCATAAGCTACCTAAATGATATGGCAGACACACAGCTCACCATTTTCAAGATGTCTTCCTTTTTGACTTCTAGCACTCCACCCATCATGTCATTAAGAGCACGCAGTCTTTCATTGTCCTGAGAACGACCACAAAAAATATTTGAGAGTCGAAAAGGAAGTGTGTTAATTGGAAATTTTGGGAATGATCTCTAGATCACCCATACAATTATACTGTGTGTCACTAGTAGATTAATGTGATGTGCGAAATATGCTGAAAGTCTCAAGAGTTTTTTTCTGGTGCACAGATGTTCATATACGAAATAACTTACTAAAACTGCCATTCTGGCAGTTTTGGAAAGAATACATAGGCATAGGCTTCTCCTGGCCAGTTGGCAAGCCAGGGTGAAGAAAGTTGTAGTGTCATTGTCTTACTGTGCATCTCTTTTGGGGCCAGAACCATCTTGGCCTTTTCACAGATGCATTTTAAAGGCAGAGGAAAGCATTATCAACTTCTAGTCTGGTCCCTGAAGAACAGAGGCCACTTAGCCAACCAACATATCAAGCACAAAGCTCTTGATTGAGCAGTAGCATGCATTTAGAAATGTATCTAGACCTCAGTCACCTGATATGGTATTTTTAATTGCCACTAAGCACATATTTTAAAATTGTGAGCCTAACACTAAATCTTTTCTTCCCCCAGCTGGTCTATGTAGTTCTGATTGTAAACAGTAATAAGAGAAAAGGCACACATCATCATTAACTACCATTTTAAATTTACTCTCCCATACTACATTACTGGAATATTCCAGCACAGCATTAACTAAATAAGCCTAACCAGAGACAAAGGCCTACACAGTAAAAAGGATACTACTTTAAGTACCATAGCAGCAAGGCGTCTTTCCATTTCAAGCTTAGCCAGCATTTCTGCTTTCTCTCTCTCTTGTTGAGTCAAGTATTTTTCAACTTTAATCTGAAGAAAGAAAATGAGGTTCATATCAGGGTTCTTTTCTCCAAACGTGATCACATGTGGACTATTTGGAAAGATGGTGCGATACTAATTCTTAATGTTTTTGTATCTGTGCTCTATGATAATATTCCTCAAGAAGAAAATTGTTCTTTTGAATGGCTCCAAAAGGTATATTTAAAAATGTTGAAATACAAACTACTGTAACATTTGTTGATGTTAGCTGTGTTTTGTGCATACGTTTTCTGACAGTGGAATAATATGGACTGGTGGGAAAGAAGAGGAAAGTGGGAAAAGACTGACCAAAAGAACAGATGAGATCAGCGGAATATATTGTATAAGAAAAATGGTGTTTCTTTATGAATTATCAATGGAATTTATAAGTACAGTACTAAGTATGCTTTAGTACCTAGACTAGTTCGTTTCAAAATGGTGCTCAGAGAAAACAGAGAAACCCCAATCTATGGAAGTAATCCCTACAAGCCTGGTTTGAATCTTATAGTCAGGAACAGGGGGAATTTCTACCTAATTTATGGGCAATTAAAAACTTATAACAGCAATAAATTAAGTTTGTATACATTTTATTCATTTCACATTGACTTACTAAAAGCTTCCTGCCTAAAAAGGGAAGGGAAGCAAAAGAGTAAAAAAGATGATTTTAAGTACACAGACACATCTGTTTTAAGGCTTTTCAGTACTGACAAATGTCTGGAAATTAGAAGAATTAGAAAACTGTGTTTGAGTGGGTGAAAGAGAAAGATTTATTTTTCAAACACCTCTGAATCTTGAACAGTGAGCGCTCGCTCTGGTATCTCATCATTGGTAAGAGCTGGCTCCCACACTTCCACTTGGAGGTCAAGTTGTGCCAAGATTTTTCGGATCCTCAGGTTTCTTTCTTTCACTCGTGCTATCTCCTGCTCCTTTTGTTGTGCAACTATGTCAAATTCCTTATTAAAAGCAGTTTTCACTTTGTAAATGATGTCCTGAAATAACAAAAAAGGAAACAGCAATACTGCACAGATCACATCCATTCATGATTATATACCACTCCTCAAGCCATCAGAATCATAAATATGTGTATTTGTATGTGTGACAGAGAGACAAACTGGTAAAGTCCTTTTGTGAAAATCATAAGGCCAGAGCTCAAGCTTTGTTAAACAGAGGTGGGCAAATTATCAGGTTTTTCTCCCCCCCTCCCCCAATTTTTATTCCTTTTCTTCTACATATTTGGCATTTGACAAAGATGCTGAAAGAAATATACTGTGGCCAAAACTAGATAAAAAAATTAGGCTGCCTTCTACTTGCTGGTTTTTGCACTTTTTAGCTGAAAGAAAAAGGGGCTTCAAAGAAAAAAAACAAGTGACCTGTAAATCTAGAGATTGTAAATCACAGGTGCGGGGAGGCAGAGTACTTTCCTGATTTTTAAGTGATGAAGCCTGCAGTTTTGATGTGCTTTCATGTGATTTTCTGTCAGACATATGTAAGTAAAATGTGCCCATTAAATAAACAGACATTGGAAACGAATTTTTTTAAAACACCTGAGACCTCATAATGATTTTTAAAAGCATATATTCTTAGTGGATAAATTCTTCCTTTAGCCTAAATAATTGATCTCAGCAAAGAAAATTAGAATATTAAGAGAGAAAACCATGTGTCTCTCCTACTGTGTCAATTTACGAAAATGGAACATGAAAAGGATTTCAGTTCTATCACTAAACTTCTCATTTTGAGATGCTTAGCTGTTTGCAATTTGTATTACAATAAATATTTGTGTCCATGATTATTTCACTGATTGCTACTATAATAATAAGTTAGAACGTAATAAGGCAGGATGGCAGATAAGGTCCCAACGTTGCTGGGAGAAAAAAGGCTGTGCTTAATGTCTAGTCAGCCATCTAGCTCTCAGCAAGCTTGCTGCATTGGCCAAGAACACTGAAGCTGTATCTACACTTGGGTAACCAATTTCATTAAAATGTTTTTCTTCCAGACCTGAGCTGTCAAATCCACATGGTGCTCTACTGCAGTATGTGCATTTATCAGCTTTCACCTCAGTAACTCAGAGACCTGTGCAACTCTCCATTGTATAGTGTCAGTACGCCCAAAATCTAACAGTGGCTGTGACAGCTGTGAGAACCAACAGATATGACAGCGTCACTGCAGTAATACAAACTTAAGAAGACATCACCTTCAATAATACTATCTGATTGACTTTCTGCTCCCTGGTGTGTAAGTCCCATTGGTGGTACAGGATAGATGTGTCTCCACCATACTGAGAGCTCAGACTTCCAACCAGGCAGTAAGATGCACTATCATCGGCCATTACTTCTTCTGCCTTCTCTCCTTCTTCCTTAGATAACACAGTCTCAGACTCAATCTCAAGATTTTTCTTCTGAATCTGAATATCACAAACATGACAACTGTGTTAATTTTGTAGATGATCCAGTGGCACATGTATGAAAAAATCCAGAGGTTATATTCTGCAATTAAGCTCAGTGATCAAAATAATACAAGTTGGAATGCTGGGTCCATTTGTAGGTTCCCCAGTACAAGAAAGACATGGGCATACTGGAGCAAGTCCCGTGATAGGCCAATAATACAATTAAAGAGTTTGAAGCATCTAACATGTGAGGACAGGCTGAGAGAGCTGGAATTGTTTAGCCCCAAGAAGGAGAAGGCTTGGGGGGATCTTAGTAGTGCATATAAAAACCTGATTGTGAGGAGTAAGGACAACAGAGCCAGACTCTTCTCAGTGGTGCTCAGTGACAGATTGAGAGGAAATGGGTATACATCAAAATTCAAGACATCCAACTTAAACATAATAAAACACTTTTCCTGTGAGGGCTGTCAAACATGGGAAGAGGGAGCCCATAGAGGTTATGGAATCTTCCATCCTTGGAGATATTCCAAACCTGACTGGACACAGCCCTGAGTAAGTTGCTCTAGGAAGGCTGGACTAGGTGACTTCCAAAGGGCTTTTCTAACCTCAGCTATTCTGTGATTCTTTAATACTAATACATTTGTTCCGAGTAAAAAGACAGCATTTCATCTTTATTTATCTCTTTACATTTTTTGGACAATTTCTACGGCAAGAAAATGGACCTTAGAAATGTATCTATGTAAAGAAGGGTTAAATTGCCAACTCCAAACATTCTAATCTGAAATGCCTTTACACAGTACTTCAAGGAGACTGTACCTTAAGATCAGCTGTCTCAATCTTCTTTAACCGGATAACTTTCTCCAAAGTTTCCAGCTCTTCTTTACTACGTTCCTTCAGTGGATAATTCTTCACTTCACAAGCCATATGGAAGCACTGTTCAAATTTAAAAAAAAAAAAAAAAGAGAACCCCAAAGTAAAAAGTTCTTCAGAATGCATCTATCAATTCATTTGTTCAATACCTGAATGCTAAAAAGTTATAAAGACTTCTTAAAATCAGGAATAAAATTGAGGATCAATTAATACAGACAATATAGTAAAAATACAGGGGTAAGACAAAAACCACTTGCCTTTTTGGTAGTGAAAATAGTTGTTTTAAAATTTGCTTTTTTCTTTCCTTTTTGTTTCTTTTTTTTAAAAAATAATCTATGGATATGGCCTCTTTATGCATGGAATTCAACCAGAATTAGATTTTTTGTAAAATGTCTTTGTCTTTCACCACCCTTGAGATAATCAAGTATCATCAGTTTGACTAATCTCCCTCTGTCTAAAATAGGCAAAATCAGGGTTAAATTTTGCCTTTATGTTCTGTGTAGCAGAAGTCATACTGGCTGTACACAGAAAAATAATATTTACCTCTCCTTTTAGCAACACTGCATAAAGATATTCTCCGAAATCAAGGTATCAAAGAGTTGCTTATTTGCTTACCAGCACTCTTATCCACCTTAGAAGGTAAAATCAGCCAGGCTCAGACAAAATGAACAGAATGAAAGATTTGCATGAGCTCTGGGAAGAAGTAAGTTTTATCTCATACTATAAGCAAACCAGAAATGTGTTATACTCCTATTTATTTTGCCTCTGTACCTTAAGGAATCAATAAACTACTGCAGAAAACAAGTTAGAAAGCAGAGGTTACCTTAACTGCACGTCCTTTTACACACATAGCATCCCAGCATTCATGTTTGATGACATCCTGCAAATAGCAGTTGGCTAAATTCTCCATCTCAATCTCCTTCCTCACCTTTCAAGATATAGAAAAGAAAATAAAAAGATGTGGTGCAAAATAAGAAGATATGGGCAATTTGTCTTGAGTTATTGAAATAAACCTAACAGATGAAATGAATTACCAATATTTCATCACCTTAGACTACTGCAGCTATCTTCTCCAAAAACTATATTGCATACTACTGAACAGCATCATTTTACATGTGAAGAAAAGTATTAAAGAAGTTAAGCAACGTGCCCAAGGCCATGTTGTCAGATTCATAGTTTCTGGCATAGATCATGTTCCAACTGGCAAAGTCTGCGTCAGCAGCTTCACCTGCTTCAAAAAGTGATTTAAAACACTTTTAAGTTTTCCTGCTTCTCAGCAGTGAACAGCAACTTTGAGATCATCCTCTGTTCTTCAATCATTCTTCCTCCTTTTCACTGCTAGTTTTAAAATGTTCTCCCCTCATTCTATCATACCCTGGCCACTTCTTGTTCAGCCTCTGCTTGCGCTCTTTCCTGTTCTTCTATATCCAGGTTGAACTCCTGCTGCTCCAGTTTCTCAATGTCTGGCACCTGTTCATTTTCATGCATCATTTTCTGAATCTGTTTTTTTAAAAATAAGTATAAGGAGTAAAAAGCAATTTGAATGTGAATAGAGGAAATACTATTTTTAACACTTTAGAACTTGATACCAGAGAAAATTATTTTAATTGCCTCCACTTTTAACCACTTCATGGCAATAGGTAGAACGTGCTGCCTGTAGCTAGTGACAGAATACTATGCAAATATATTTCATCTTTCACTTAAAGTTGATTTGGATGTTATATGTGAAGTTGTGTATACTTTCTAAGAACCTTTAGTACACAATTCTTTATTCTCTGGTTCTGAGAACTTCATTAAGTTCTTACATTTTATTAAGTTGTTATCTATCTCATACAGTTCAACAAAGGGAAGAACGAAATCCTGTACCTGGGTAGGTTCAGCATATAGTCCCTGAAGAAGCACATCTCTTTATTACGTGTCTGCTCAGCATTTATGACAAAAATGTAACAGCACTAGAGCTGATAGCCATAAAGGAAATGCACTTGTAAACAAAACCGGTAAGCTGAGCCATTACCCTTGTAAGAAACTCACAGTATTACGCAGCTTTTTAATACCCATTCGCAGTTCTTTCTTCTGGTTAGCAAACCTCTGAGTCTCTTCTCTAATGACCTGACATACAACAAATACATTGTTGAAAGACAAAAATAGACAAGAAGAGAAAAAAAAAAAATTAAATAATCTCAAGAAACATTATTTATACAGAAAACAAAACTCCAAAGGGATTAATAACTGAAACAGATATAATCCTAATTCAATAGGATGATTCTTAGAATTGCTTAAGAGAAAAAAGATTGTACAACCAGGCAGTACAGTATTAGAGCTTAAAAGAAAGAAAATATTAAAGAAAGAAGTAATTACAAGTGCAATAATTACAGACATATTGAACTGCGTAGAGCCTACTGCCAGAATTTGTCAAGTGTTTCCCATTCCTTAGATTTTTCATTGTCACTAAGCATTTCCAGTAGGATATTTAAAGACACAAGTAAACTATCATCTGTTACTCATTCTGGAAGCTGTGAAATTTTCTTTGCACCTACGGCCTTCTCAGTTCAGCTCTTAGTGAAAATTTTGTAATTAGTCTGCACCTCTGGAATTTCCTTTCTGAAATACTTTTACAACTTCAAGGAGGCTGATGGCTATTGATTGAAAGGAAGGGGTGTATCATTCTGACATTGGATGGACTCTATCCTTTAAAAGTCAGATGCAAGTCTCTTAGGACATTAACAAGCAGCTTAAAACAACCTAGGACCACACTGCTGCCCTTCAACCTTTGCTTCCCATCACCTGTCCCTAGCTGATACTAATACTCATGTGGTACTCGTGTGTACGCACAGTCACATGGATTTGCCAAAAATTCCAGAACAGACACCAAAGCATGAGTGCCAGCATCAAAGCAGAAACAGGAATACATCTCTGGTAGAGCAATGGAGAAGATGCCACTTTCAGTGGCAGTGTGTCTTAGATTGACTTGAGCCACTTTGAAACTGCATCATAATTTGGAAAGTCACTCCTGAGATGACCCAGAAAGCAATATTTCTCTTTGTCCTATCATTGAACCTCAAAAACTGAACAAAATACACAGCTCTGGCTCATATCAGAAATAACCTCCTAGCATCCATAAATTCATATTTCTGGGAAAAAAATAATCTATCCTAACCTTCACATAGCAGTTTCCAGGCTCACAAAGTGCTAAATCCTCTCTCTGAGTTAGATCTTTGATGCACTTTTACTTATAAAAACTGGTTATATAACATACTCACCTCAACCTTAACCTGAAATAAACCCCAGGGGTTTTGTAATTAATGTCATATTGTTGAGTATTGATTTATCAGTGCTTTAGAATGTGTTATTCCGGCCCTTGGGAAGAAGAGAGCACCTGCTTGGTTTCTGGTAATAATCTTCTGTGCGACATTTTGACTTTCAGAAGAAAAAAGTCTTTATAAGTTTCTAAAGGAAGCCAATTTCTCTGGCAATTTTTTTTTAGTTTACTTCTTGTGTAGAAGAGGTCTTTTGGTATTTAGAGCTCCTATTGTGCCAGGTACCATCAGATGTGTTTATAGCCTTGACCTAGGATTTCTAAAAGTCTAGATCGCAATGCCTTAAAGAGAGGTCCAAATGTCAGAAAAGCTTTAGAAACTAGATTCTTTTACAGCATGTAATTTGGCACCCCAAATCACTACTAACTCTTGAAAACTCTGGCTTTGATTAACACTCGTTCTATGAAAGTACCTTCTGTATCTTCTGACCTATCCATGTCATGTCATTGGTACTGGCTGAATGCAAACTGGTGATGTTTCCATCTTCTTCTGTCACCTCTATATTGGAAGATTTAAGTGGTGCCTCCTGAAATTAAGGATATAAACATCCATCTCAGGTACTTAGAGAGAATGAAAGAGACAGAAAAGAAATAAAAAATAGATTCACATTAGAAGCAACACCACCACCACCAAATTCCAGAGTGTTACAACATTTTTATTCCCTAACCAGTCCCCAGATTTGATCCTGCAAACTCTTGCTATTATGCAAAGCCTTTTGACTCAAACAGGCTGACTGTACTAACCTTTGTAATTACTGCTTTGCTTGATTTCAACAGAAAAATATATGATTGGTAATACACAATGTATAGCAATAACATCACACTGGGAATGACACATAACTTCACATGAGGAGAAACTGATTTTCACAATAAGTTTTCTGTGGCTGAAGAAATCAAGTGAAAATGAAGATGTGAATGTCATCTTCCCATAACTATTCCATTTCATTGATAATACTATTCCACAAATTAATAATTAAGCATATTCAGCCTATCCTCAGGGATATTATTGTACTTTTACAAAAGGATCAGAGTTTGTTTTGAGGACAGTTTTTATCATGTGTAATATTAGGATAATGATGAAATTTTTTTCCCAATAAAAATAAAGAAAACACCTTAAATTTCTCTTCTGGAACTGATTCCAATGTGGATTCTGGGTGAAACTGCCATTCTGCCATAGATTTTAAAACAACATTTTCATTCAAAGTAGATTTGTTCAGTACAGCAAGAAGAGATCTCCAGTGAAAAGCAGCTTCCTTAACTTCAATTTTCTTTATCTTCCTAGTACACAGAAAGGGAGCTGATGTATTTTTTCATGTATTATGGAAAAACACCAAGTATTAAATATTCTTTGTAACACAATTATTAAGTTGTTTAAAAATGCCTATTCAATGTTTTTACATAAGATTCAATATTGTTTGCGTTCTAGAATTGCATAATTAAGTGAAGTTTCCACAGACTTTGAAAGTCTGAAAGATGGATTACACAGAGTAGAAATATTGCTCTGGCAAAGTCATCTTTAATCTATGCGTCTACCTGAACATTCGTTATACCACAGAAACGCTGTAGTTTCAAGTGTCTCTTATTCCTAACGTCTGCTAAGAGCTCTCTATAGCCACAGTTGAATTCCCATTAAAGCTGTGATGCCTCCTAATCGCTGAGTTAAAAGAGTATCTCATGAGATTACATCCCTTACACCACCAGAAAGCCCCTTCCAGATGGTTTCTTTGAGAGTGATAAGAAGCCTGCTATGGGTATACTTATCAGAAGATACTCTTATATCTTGTATTGCGACCATACCCGAAGTACAAGACTTTTCACGAGCTAGGGAGACCGCTTCTAAAGACAACAGGAGTGATTTTATTTCTATCCAATTCTTCTCCTTACTTTGAGACTAATAAAAAGAAAGTCTAGTATCACAAGTAGATACAAAAATTAGTCTGTCAGGATACAAGAATTTACACCATCATTTACTCTGCCACTTTATACATACTTCCATTTCAGACACACCAGGGCACCATCAGTTTCACCATTAACAAGGATGAATTTGCCATCCAGTGAAAATACCGTGGATCTGATTCCCCCTCCTTGATATGAATGACAATGCTTTTGAGCAAGTATATCCTAGAAAAGTCACAGAAGCAGCATCAGCAAATACATTTTCCTAATGGAATATGCCTGTAAATTATGCTTCTTTATTTTTAGATGAAAGTCAATCAAAAAATGTCAATACAAAGTACATAAAAGACTAGGATTTATGGGTTTAAAATTTTTGACTACAGGTGGGGCAAGTTTGTAGTATACTGATTTTGCAGGAGATAAAGAAGAGTAGTAAAATTATCTACCCTATGATTTACTGAGGAAGAAAGTAAGTAGTTTGTATGATCACATACACATTTATTATAAAAACAATTCTACTGTGTAATGCTATGTCAGTTCATGTTCAACATAAATTTTTCTGGAACACGTTATATTCAAGTGAAGAAAAGCTTACAGTGAAATAAAGTAGCTTTCACACCTCTTTCTCCTGTAAACAAAACAAAGCCTGTGCCTGGATGCCCACCTACCATAGTAAGAGTATGATAGATGAACAAAACACCATCTTTTGCTGCTGATGCCAGCCACCGGCTGTTGGGTGATAAACAGAGGAAACCTGATCCAAACTGATTACTAGCAGTCCTTTTTTCTGATAGAAATACTGATGGATCTTCCAACATATTCTGCCAAACAACCAAAATGTTAGCAGCAGTTCAGATGATAGAAATATCTATGCCATTTGGAGAAGACTAATGGGAGCTTTGTAGGTTATCACATGCATTGCAATTTAAAATGTTGTTGGATTACTGAGCTCAGGAAGCAGTACCATTGCTGTGCTGCTGATCTGCTTCTCATCTCTTCAAAAGGGTCTGTATTCAGTAAGTTTGGGCCTATATATATACTATTCAGTATGCTTCCTGGCTCAGAAAGTACGGGGCTTGTCAAGGAGGAACGCTCATGTTTGGAAATCACCTTCTTCCTTGAAAGTTGATGTTTATGGATGCAGTAGGTATTTTTAGTGCAGAGAGGATTTCTTTAAGATAATATCCTGCTACGTTCACTATATCTACAGCCTTTCTTCCGTGATATTTAACCACCACACAAAATAAAGCAGCTTCAGAGAATTACCTCCTCAGAGAGATGGTATTTACAGATGAAAGGTGCACAGGTACAGTAGCCATACACAATGTTATCCTTCAATTTGACTGCTGAGCTCAAAGGGTAATCCAGATCATATTGCTCCTTTTTAATGGCACTAGCATTAAGCATTCCTTGTTCATTAACATACTTTTCATTATCTAAAAGATTGAAAAAAGAAACAGGGAGGAAGAGGTATCGCTACCACTAATGCTGGTATTTCACCTATCAAGTAATTATGAAAACCAATCTCAGCAAGGAGTAAGCATGATGTGAGTTTTCAAGGAGAAGACTGGAAATTAAGATATCTATGTTTAACACTAACTCTGTGGGCTGTGCTGATGTAGCACACTGCAGCGAAGCAGAGAGATAACTCTACTAGCTCTAAAGAAGTACTAGAAACAGTTTAACCACAATGATGTGACAATTTGTATACGCTAATTTACCCTGCTTCTTGGGTATTACATAAGCAGCGCTAATTAGTTTGCATAGAGGTTCATGTCATCATTGCCTTCATCTGGAACCTGTTTAGGCATCTCTGCCATGAAGTACACACAGCCTGGGTAGTATTGGTTAAAACACTTAAGTTCAGTCTTTCTACTGAAATGATTCAGCAGACTACAAGTCTACACACTGCTATATGAGAAATGCTGTCCCCACAGAACGTACAGATGAGATGAAGAAAGAGATTAAGATTGTTAGTATTTTTTGTTAAGGGATGGCAATAATACGTTCTTGCCTTAGAAAAATATCACATAGTATATATTTCAATTCTTACCTGTTGAGAGTGCTGAAGACAGACAAAAAATTTCCAGTCTTGCTCGCTGGACCTCTGCTACATTAAGAAGTACCACCACTTCAACTAAGTCATTCTTGAAGTCAGAAACTACAGAAAGCTCCAGCACTTCATCTGCCAACACTGAAGGGAACACCAATGTAAATTGTTACTGAATCGTGGTAACATTGTTTTTACTAAGATATCGTGTGAAACAAAATGAGATCCCTGTTAATAATATCTGTCAGCTCAACCACACAGTTTTGAACTTGCATTAAAATGACAGACAAGCCGCAACCTGGTTTCAGAAAGTGCTGCATGCACACAACTTCAGCTTGAGGCATCAGGTGCTAAGACTGCTAAGCACCAGTGTGTTATTATTACATTAAAAATTCAAATCTGAGTTTACATCCAGCTTGAATTGTAGCAATTTTGAGGCTGTCTGCTGATAACTGCCAGATAAGGCACAGAAAAGCCCTCCTCTCAGAAGCCAGTCAGACAATGAGAACATGATCAAGCAAATTCTGAAAACTATCTAAGGCGATGTAATTCTATATTTGTCAAACCAATTAAAATGATAAAATTATGCCCTTTCTACTTAAAATTATGATGAAGGATGTGATCTGTAAATATAATGTTATTGGAATTGAGACACTGCATAAACAAATTTACAAATTTCAGAATTTTTCTGCAATTTAAAATTCCATCATTTTTTATTCTTCAGTATCAACCAGCAAAGCTGACAATTCCAACAGTGCCCATGTTAAAGACGGGGCAGACATTTGTAATAGGAGATTGCACCCAGCTACCACGACCTACAGTTTTTTGAAGTTCTTATATGGTGAGCCACAAAGGTCTTAAGTTCTTTGCCAGCACTATTACTTTTGTGCTGGAGTTGTGATCAGTTCATCAACTAATCCATTCTTTTCCCTGTGACTTATATGTGCCCTGGAAGAAAGATTATATTGGTGCATTTGCTAACTAAAATTACAGAGGAAAAAAACGAAGATTGGGCAGGACAAAATATGGTTGGGAAATATGTGGGAAGAATATGTTTAGTCCTAAAAAATAAGTAGAATGAAGGAGAGTGGCTTAGTCTGATCAGCAAGTATACCTAAAATATAGTAAATAGTGAAAACACAACGTAATTAATGTTGTTACATATATTACCTATATATCCAAGAACTTGGAATAATTTTGAAGGCCGGGCATCTAGAATAAAGATATGTCCTTCTGTAGCTCTAGCAACGAGGAACTGGCCACTCTGATCATAACTAGGTAAAAAATAAATCCAAGTAGAAACCAGTTCAATACAGTCAATAAAAAGGGTCAAATAATTCTACTCTCATAACTCTGCTGACTTCATTGAGGGCATAAACGCAACTGAAATTTCAACTTCTAGGTTTACAGGCCTGATATAAAGCCCAGTGCTATGATTGCAATTTGTAATTGAGTGTTTGGTCAATCTAAAGCGAATGGTACTCCACAGCAGTCTATGTTAAGAACTTTATTAAATCTTTCTTTGAAGTTCACTTTTTAAAAAATAAAACTACTATACATATTTTGATATTATTTTGAACAGACATGTCTTTGCATTGATTTGACTTTGAATAAGTTGCTTTCTGTATCTGTTTTTAATGTTTTATCTTAGGTAGCTGTGAAAACAGATCACATCTGAGTCTCCAAATAACAGGCAGATTTATATTAAAGTTTAACAGTTCAAAATCCATTCTATTTTTTAAAAAGTAGAAGTAAAATACTCTCAGGTTTTTCAATAATTGAAAAAAAACCCCAAACAACCAAACAAAAAAAGCCTTTTAGATCACTACAACTAACTACATGAGGACTGGTAAATTCTTGAACTGTAAGCAAATGAATAATTATCAATGGTGATAAAAATCCACCATATAAGAATGGATGACCAAAAGGCTTAAACTTAACTTCACAAAACTTCAAATTTATATTCAGTGAGAAATAACCCTCTAAATTCAGGTACATGGAATTTTGCATAATTTCTGCATATGGTGATCTGTCAGAAAGGATTTTATGCATCAGTATCTTCACTGCTTGGTTAAATCTTTTTAAAATACAGGTTTATTATATTTCTCATATAAATCCTGCTAGTACTCCTCTTGCAAGCAATTCAGAATATGTTGGAAAAAAACCTGAAGCTGTTGAAATATTTTACTTTGCTATTTTTGGAATAAAAAATTCAAATTTTTTGGTTCAACTAACAGCATTAGTCAAGCAATAAATTGACAATATTCCTGCCCTTGTTACTACATACTTACTGCAAAGACAGCACTGGAAATTTTGAAAGAAAAATTCTGTGAACAACTCGTGGAGCTTCAACCTTGGTAACATCAAGGAAATAGATTTGACCCATTTTGGTCCCTACAGCAACACTGTTGGAGGAGGGACAGCAAGCCATACCAGTTGCCTAGTTGAGAAGTAAAAGATACTTAGCAGTTCCATATCATTTGATATATTATGCTATATGTTAGTAGGCAATTTCTTTTAGTATTTAAAAGTCCCTAAAATCTGGAGAAGAAATCCCAAGTGGTTTATCTAAAAAACCCTTTTTTTTGTTGTTTTTAACAAAGAAAGGATTTTAGAGGCTTCACAGGCATTTTTACCTATGCTCTGTATCTACATATCAAAAGCTAGTTCTGCACTCCTCAGAAAAAAACTTTATATCCACTATCCAGATTTTAAGTGAAGGAAGTTCCACCTAAACAAAACAGTGAGTACACTGTTATGTGTACAGCTGTTACAGAAAGGGATTTTTTTTTTTCTTACTATGTCAGATTTCTGGGTTTGAATGCATCAGGACAAAGCATTAAGAGTGTGAAATACTTTTATCAACTCAATTCCTGAAACCTGTTTTTCAGAGCAGTCAAAGCATTTAGTTCTTATACACTTGAAAATTTTCCTTTTAGTTCTGACATTCATTAAAAAATAAAAATCTGATGAAGTAATACCATAAAAATTTAGATTCTTATTTACAAATACATGCTTAAAGACACATCACTAGGACATTAGGCTGAAATGTTTTTGTTGCTTTATGGCTGAGTTAAATACATGATCAGTTCAAGGAAACATTCTGAAAGATAATATTTTTTTAAAACTCTAAAACTTTTAAAACTCACTCCTCAGCACTGGTTGATCCAAATCTGTTGAATATTATGCTATGAATTGAAAAATATTGAAGAAAATTTTAAGTATCAGTCACTATATAAGCTCCTGGTTACACATACCTCAATATCGAGGTTTAGCTTGCTCAGGCAAGTTCCATCTTCCAGGAACCAAACTTGTACTTCACCTGAAATTGTTACAGACTGTTGAACAGATAAAAACATAGTCAAAGGAGGGTGGAATAACCAAATAGTCTGGAAGTGACTAGTGATTTTCTATAGAATTCAACTAATGCCTGAGCATAGCAGATCAAGGGTTACTGGTTTTGCTTGCTTTTCCTTTAAGTCCAGTTGCTGCAAGGTACACCTGTCTAAGGAATACATTTAATAATTTTTGTGAATTGCTGCAACTAGAGGAATGGTCTTTAAGCAGAATGAGACAATTTACAGCAAAACATGTAAGACTGATCAATATTAGCACTCCCACCATTCAGCCAGCAACAGAAAAACCTGCTTATACTTTTCTTTGCATAGGAAAAGGCTTAAGGAGAGGTCTCGTTTTCTCATATGACAAATGATGCATATCATAATGGTGCTTCAGTTGTTCCCATATCTGGGCAATTTTATTATTCTGCAGTAAAGTATGGCTAGAGATCAATCAACCCTCACATTACTCACTCATAGTCAGGTAAAATTTATCATTCCCATGCTAATGACAAACAAAAAGATTCAGTAAACCTAACTGATTAAGACCCTAGGGTTCCTAGGCTGGCTGCTTGAAGAATTCATTGCCTGGAGATGAATCAGACTTGCTGGCTAAAATGTATGTCTTGCAGGAGTCAAAGACATAGGAGGAAAGCAAGGAATTTCTCAGAATAGACAGATCCATGAGTCAGGCCTTCTTTGTCCCTGGACCCAGGACAGAGGCATCTCTCAGGCTCTTCCAATTTGTGCTGAAGGCTGAAAAGATCAGTAGGAATTTCTGTTCTCTGAATTGAATCCACATTTTGCTCAGCTTGAACAACAGTGAGTCACACAAATCAATAGCAGAACCAATATGACTATCTAGCAGTCTGTGAATTACCCACCCTGCATTCTAGGGCAAATTCCGACCCTTTCATAGGCCATACCTGAATTATTGCCATTTACTTCCTTTAATGAGAAGTTACACAACTGTAACAAATATCGGAACAGTCCCAATCTCTGTAAGGCTTTTGATTGTGTGCCTTAGCAACACATTGATTACCTGATAAGAGCCACTATTATATACAAAAAGCTGGAGAGGGACTTTTTACAAGGGCATGTAGTGATAGGACAAGGGGTAATGGCTTCAAGCTGAAAGAGGGTAGATTTAGATTAGACATCAGGAAGAAATTTTTCACTATGAGGGTGGTGAGGCACTGGAACGGGTTGCCCAGGGAAGTTGTGGAGGCCCCATCCCTGGAAGTGTTCAAGGCCAGGTTGGATGAAGCTTTGAGCAATCAGGTCGAGTGGGAGGTATCCTTGCCCATGGCAGGAGAGTTGGAACTAGATGATCTTTAAGGTCCCTTCCAACCTAAACCATTCTGATTCTATGATTCTGTGATATGAGAAAGAATACCATTTCTTACCACACAGTACTTGTCCCCTGGAGTAAGAAAATCAGCCCTCAGAAAACAACTGCAGCATGTATCCAAGAGTTTGACAGCTTCTCCACTGTGGACAGGTTTGTAAGTATAGACTGTCCCCTGACAAATAAAGAGAAATAATCCATCACTGGGCTATGAAACTTTTCATTCCAAGCTTTCAAAGACTTCAACAAAAAATACCCATCTTTCTGAGCTTCACTCTTTAAAGTTCTATATTTGACTCTACACTAAGGTAAAAAGTGCCCAGTAGAATTCAGCTGAATTTACTGGATTATATTAATTTACACTAGCTGAAGATCAGCTTAGTTCATTTTAGAGTGATCCAGCCAGTTCCATTTTCAAGAAGTTTTGTTTGTCAAAATTGCTTTAACAAAATAATTTAAAACCACCCTATTTCACATTACTCCAGGAATCAATAAATATTCTAAAACAACATAAAACACAAATCATAAATCTTAAGCTTTAAGAGATGTTTTTCTCTAAAGATCTCAAAACCTCTTAGAAACAATTAATAACTAATATTGACAAAGATTTTACAACTTCTCTACTCAGGTTACAAAAGGAGAATAAAATTGGAGACAGAGAGTGACCAAAATTACCTTTGCACTGCTGTCCTTAACAGAGAACCTCCTGACTGACAGACACACACACCAAAAACGTTTCAAGAGCCTTAAAAATGCCAATTTAAATGATCAAAGGTCTGGAAAAACAGGTGGAATTTGAGGACTTGGGACCCCTGTGTAAGATTTCTGGACGTCAAGCTGGTCAAAGAAGGATCTTGGACTGGGTTGCCAGACAAATTCTGGTACGTGTACAGAATAACTCTATTGCATAGCCACAGTAGGTGTGATGTACCCAAGCTACACTTTTCTTACTGTGCAGGCACACATCAATCCTAAAGATCATGCTCAGTAGGTCCCACATGACCTGGACACATTGGAGACATTGAACTGTAAACACACAAGTATTTCCATTGGGAAATCTCAGCACTAGGTACTTTATAATCCACTATCTGTAGGAGACAATTGTTCTGTGCTTCATTAAAAGTCTTTCCAATCTTTCATTTAAAAACACAAGATGAACTAAGTTCACCTCTGATATAATTTGTTGATTCGTGTGATTACATTACAGATATTTCATACTAGTAGTACCAGCATACACATACAGAATCATAGGAACATCCCATTACATAATGCTATGATATCAAATGCTATACCTGGTCAGTGACAAGCAGAAGTACGGTGTAATCAGGAGAGAATGTGAGACTGGATATGGGTTGTAAGATATCAGCGCAGATTTTCATCTCGTATTGCATACCTTTGATGTGATAAAAGAATAAAATGCCCTCCTGTGCAGAAAAGTACAAATCCACATCAGGTCTAGGTCATTTATCCTAGCCCACTCTGGCAAACTAAACTGCAAGAACTTCTGAAAACCTCGAAAGCCAGTGTTTAACTGTACCCCATCACTAATGGTCTCATTTGCCTTTAGTATGTTTAAATCCAGGGGACTCAACCTGGATAATAAATCTGTTGAAAAATGAATGTATTCTTTAATACAAGTCTTACTAATAGTCCATGTTTGATAACAAAAGACTCTCTCATCAGTTAATACTTAAGAATTCATATTGGTTTTTTTGAGACAGTATAAGAATTTGTCCCATTCTTAAGCAGCACTGTAGAATGGCATCGTCAGTTTGGGTTATTGACTTAGATTTTGCAGAAAACAATTTGGCAGTTCTCTTGGCCATTTTCTCTCCTTTCCTGTTTTTTGTCCATCTTTCTTTTCTGTTCCTCTAGAATACTCCTTGTCTTTTGTTAAAAATAGGATTGTCCTCTTTTGTTGCTTCTTTGAGTACAAAAATGGAATTGCTTCCTATTCTGCTCCCCTCCATTTTCTTGTCTCAAGTCTTAACAAAGAAAATATTTACAACACCAGGGAGGATCTTTATAGTTCTGCAGCCCTGCACTTCTTTCTAACTCCTGTCCATTTGAGTGTTCTTTGATTTTCATGCAATAAGAGTAAGGTAAAAACATAAAGGATGGCTTACACTTCCAGCTGCATAGAGTCCCTCGTTACAAAATGCCATGGCAAATAAAACTCGGTTTTGCAGATCCTTTGGTTTGCCACCTGAAAGCACAAAAATGACATAAAATATAAAATTTAATTTATTGCAACAGTGTGTCTCAACTTCAAATCTGAGATGATTTACTATTTGTGAGTAAAAAGGCTCCATGGGCTATATATTCTTTGGACTTCTTGCTGTGATAATGAAGGAGAAGGTTGGTATACATAATTTGACGTGACAGTACTACTGTGGTCTGATGAACTAGAAATTAATTTGAGAAATCATTTGATTTTGTAAAGGCTGCTAAATAGCCACATTGAAGTTTGTCAATAACAGAATCATTCAGTCATTTAGGTTGGAAGGGACCCTAGAAGTCCTCTGAACCAATCTCCTGTTCAGTCAAGAGCCAACTTCAAACTCAGAAACAACTTCAATGTTAGATCATGTTGTCCAGAGTCATATCCAGCTGAGGTCTGAATATTCCAAAAAATGGAAATTCCATAGATTCTCTGGGCAACTTGTCCCACAGTTTGGCTACGTTCACTGTGAAAGTATTTTTTTTTCCTAATATATAGCCAGAATTTCCGTTGATGCAAACTGTGTTCTTTGCCTGTCTGGTTCCATCTTCTCTGTAACCTTTCATTAGGCAGCTGAAGAAACAGTAAAATCCCCCATTTCCTTTTCTCCAGGCTGAACAATCTTATTTCTTTTAGCCTATCTTTGTATGTCATGTACTTAGACTCTACAATAATCTTTGTGGCCTTGTGGTGAGCTTTGTCCATTACGTATCTTTTTTGTACTGTGGAGCTCAGAACAAAATGTTTGAAACAAACCCCTAAATCCTAACTCAACTAAATTACAAGTAATTGCAGTTCTAAAAAAAAGTTACTAAAACTAAGCAGTAGGGAAGCTATTCTAGCATCACTTATTCCAATTTAAATTCAAATGAACAGAAATTATTGCACCGCCACGGTTTCTCCTGAGGCTATTCATTTGGCTGTTCATTAGCACAAAAGCTATTAATCATTTGTCATGTAAACATATAAAAGATTGCTATCACCATGTCTTACAGAGGCCAGTGTGGGCTGTTTTTCTAACCAGTGGCTTCCAGCTGTACTCACATATTATTACTCTCAGACATCACTGGTGCTGCCTAAATATCTATTAACTTGATTTGAACATGGAAATACCTTTCTTTTTCTGTACTTCTCTACGAACATATGACACCACGTCCGATATTTTACGCATGTATTCTGCAGAAAAGAAAACAATTTATAATGTCAACCTTATTTATATGTCAACATTGCAATAAAAGTCAATTGTATTCCAGTCTACTGAACAAAAGGCCAGGTTCAGTACCCTGAACCAAAAACACACATTCTCCTCCAATACCCAATTTCTGTCATTTATGCATCTAAGCAGGCACAATATTTCTGTGATTCAGTTTACAGCTGTAAAAGGGAGATAGCAATACTTGGCATGGAGTGTGGTACAGATGCAGATTTATCTATCTTCTAATGCTAAGTTCTGGTATTGTTATTTCTAACCATGATTTTTTAGTTTGATGTAATTAAGAAGGAAACTTCAGTCAGTCTAAAAATAATTCCCAAGTGAAATGTTGTGGCTGCTTATGATTCTGTTTGCAACACCATAACAGGAATTTAGCATGTGCTTGAAGTCGGACATGCACTTAAGCAGTCTGCTAAATAGATATGGATTGCAGTATGTTTTAAATTAAGCAGAAGCTTCAGTACAATATGAATTCAGACAATTTTGTTACACATTTTTAGAACAGGACCAAAGAAGAATATACAGACCAAGGAAAAGCCTGAATGGCAAATATTCTTGTTGCCTTTTACTGAACTGGCAAAAACATTTCTGGTCACACCTCAGCTTTTTATTTGTTGATGATTTCCAACTCTTGATTCAGTAAACTTAAAACTCTGATAATTTCAAAAGCAGAGAAATAATACTGGTTTGTTTGGCTTTTTTTTAAGAGCAGCCTTACATTTCTGTGTTAACTATCAAAACTGAACAGAGATACAGTACTTTGGGAAAGTCAGGGACACTTGCTGTAGCTTAAAAAATAATGTATTTCATGGCAAAACAAGAAAACAAGATATCACCAGCCCATCTGTTAACACTGATTCAGTGTTTATTAGAGAAACAGTTCTATGCTGGTCTACAAGAGGATAGCACCCAGTTCTAGTGCTAGGGAGAAGCATATTCCAGAATTCCTCTTAGACCTGAGTGAACCAGTGAACTTCATGTGCACAGTAGGACTGACACCTTCCATCCCTGCAAAGGACGTTAACGTACAGGTTGCCATTGCCAGAACACTTTATGCTGGCTGTGTCTCGCTGTCCTCCATCTTGGGAACCCTCTGAATGGGCACAGAAGGGTACTATGTGGCACGCAGCAGGGGAGAGACCTTGGGATTCCCAGAAAAAAGAACGCATGGAATGGGCTGCTGTTGCTAGAAAACTTTAGTCAGTCACTAGCCTGCCAAAGATTCCCCTGAAAAAAAGCCAAGTGGGAATATATATAGGGCAGACAAATCACCTCTGCAAGTTACAATCAGTCTGAAGGTCATGTACTGAGTCCTCCCATTCTAGAATAAATTAAAAGCAGATTTCTTTGTTTGAAGCCAAAGACATCTTCTGTTCCCTCTCTGTGCTTCATGCCTTCTGCAGCAAAGCCTGATAGTCTTTACAGGCTTGTTTACATTAGAAAATAGTTTATGTCTGACCTTAAGGAATTCTATTAAGCAACATTACATTAAATTCAGTTTTGCTGTTTGAAGACTTGTCATGAGTCTTCAAAGATCTGTTCTAACATTACCTAACATACTAAATGAGGACAATGCAATATTTTATCCAAAATAAGATAAATCATTGGTAATTAACAGGGAAAAGACTGTATGGCTGGTCTATTAATAGTTTAATGTTAATCTAGTAGGGCTGGTTAATAAAGGCTGCGCTTCTGGAACTATTGTTCATTTTATCAGTTTTGATGTATATAGATTTCCTTTTTTTTTTTGCCAAAGAAAAATGAAAGCCAGTTACTGGGTTCTAAAGAAACCCACAAAGAAGTTCAAAAGACATTCTCAAATGTTTATTGTACTAATAAAAGAACTATGGCTCTACAATATAGCTTTACAATTTCTGTGAGGTACACAATAAGAGAACAGAAGAAAGCAAAAAAAGGTTTCACTCTCCTCCCTACTTGAGTAAAACAGACAACACAGCTATTTCTTACCAGGCAGAGGTTTTTGTTGAAGAGCTGAAACACTGCATGTCTCAGCATCAATTGCCAAAACATATCCTTCTTTACAGCCCACGTAAATTTCTGAGGTTGCAGTCCAGCAGTGGGCAGTAGGATGCACTGAGGGCCTAATATAATTTCTAGGCTTCAGCACAAAAATAAACAAGTTCAATAAACAATTGACAAATATTTGTACAAGCAGTTACATATGTTTTAAGGCAAAAAAAAAGATCATTTCCTCATAGAGTCTGACCACTTGTATAACATCAGCCTTATTTTATTCAGTCATCCCTTCACTGACGCTAGTAACTTGAGAAACAAGAACATTTCCAGAGAGGTGGTGGAGTCTCCGACTCTGGAGACATTCTGGAGACGCCTGGACGCTGTCCTGTGCAACCTGCTCTAGGTGACCTTGCTCTGGGCAGAGGGGTTGGACTAGATGATCTCTAGAGGTCCCTTCCAACCCCTGTGATTCTGTGATTTTCAAGAAAAGTCTATGACTGGAGATAGTGGTGGAGAACTCACCTCTCTCCCTAGAAGCCTGTTAAAATGATGAATTGTATTTTCATTTAAAAATTATGTATTTTAAAATTTGAATTTATCTGGATTTATTCTCCAGCACTTGCGTCTGCTACAGTTTTGTCCTTTAGCTTGGAAATCCCTCCAGTATCTTCCCTACCCTCACAAAGATATTGACCCACCATAACCAGGTCATGTCCCAGTTTTTAATGATAAAATTATGATAAAATTCAACACATTGAGCCCCTAGATTGTTTAATTTTTTTGTAATGTCAGAATAGCACTGGAAGCCCAAATTGAAATGGTTACCTGCTATGACCTCACCCCAACAAATCCTTTTTAAACTGCTTTTCAGGATAGTCTTCCGCTTTGTAGGCATAACCTGCACATGTAGTCTTGCATACTTGGCCGTACTAATACACATTTTGTTTGAATAGTTTATCTTATCATATAATCCAAATTGCTCTGTAAAACAGCTCTGTCAACCTTTGGGTCACCTGCAAATTAGTTCTAGAAATATCCCTGCCGCAGACTTCCCATGTGCCTTGAATTTCATTTTGCTAAAATAAATCTCAGAAATCCATCATCCATAAAACAGGAAGAATAGAACTTGTCCAGCAAATATTATTAAAGACAGTGGCCTGTTCAGGTACAACAGCAATAGGGGTTATATAAATACCATGATAGAAAGAATGAGAACAAAGAGAATTCAGGGAGAGGGAGAGGGGGAAAAAACACAAGAAAACCTTGGGAGAACCTTTAAAAGAGATTATTCAAAGAACCATGCATGTGAGCAGAAGTGGTGAGGAACAATAGAAAATATGATGGATGAAAAAAAAGAAGAATCTATAATTCTATAAAACACTTGCTGTCTCACTAAAGGTTCTATAAAAAGAGGAAATATGGATGGATTTGTGATGAAAATGTAGGACAGAGATTCATCGGTACCTAGATTTCATTAGTAAAATATACCAAGGGCTTGCTATATGGTTCTGGGTAAGTAACTTGCTCTCTATTTATGCTTACAAAGCATTTTGAATTTCTCAGGGGAAAATGTTACAGAAATAAAGTATATTAAAATTTACTTTATAAATCAAATAGGACTAACAGTAATAAATCTATAACATAGGGGGCTTTCCATCACCCAGAGAAACATTTAATATAGGCATTTTCACTGATTTTATGAGGCTTGAATATCACAAATCTTTGGGCAAGTTGTAACTGAACTACTGTGAATCAGAAGATTTCTGTGTAAAGATAACTTCTGTAATGTTCTTTTGTACCTGCTGTCATGACTATCTTTACACATAAACTAGGTAAAATACGTTAATCCTAGGATGAGATTATATAAATCCCAAACCAGGTTGCAACTGTGCATTGGTACAGTGGGGCACAATAATAATGCCCTTTTTTTGAACTTCTCTCCCTTTTGAGGAGCACCTCTTCAGAGAAAATAATCCACCATGGATCCTCGTCATGAAAAGTTTTATAAAAAGACAATGGAATAAAATTGGTGCGGGGGACAAAGTGGAGTCAAGTGGGCTTGTCATGGTAAAACATATTCAGAAAACTCAGGTCCCAACTGTAAGAAATATTGAAACAAAACTAAATCAATGTAATACAAGAAAGAAAAGGACTGAAAGCTGTAGAATATTTCAATTCCTTTCACTCTGCTGCCCCATTGTGGTTACACTTTGGTACATACCCAGCCTTTGTATCTTGTTCTAGAGTATGGAACCCTAACACATTTCAAAGCAGCAAACAAGTGCACGGCAATGGGCTTGCTTTTCTTACTCGCCTCTCACACATTCCTTAGTAGTGGGCTACAGGCTTCCAAGAACCATGGACTACAGGCTGAGGACAACTCCTTTAAATAATAGTCCAAATAAATGGTTCTCCGCTTTGGATGCTTACATCAATGTGAAAAACATTGATCTCAACTGACTCGGATTTAGGGATAAAGAACAAAAGTCCTTCTGTTGAATTCTGTGGAGACAGGGAGAGCTTCATCAGCCCATGATATTATTCCCACTGCATTCAACTGAATGCACCTCACTAACCACAAGAAGCAGGTTGTCTCTTACTAATTGAAAAAGCATTGATGATAGTAGAGAGGAAAATAACTCCAAGGTATTTACAAATGTCGAGGCACAGATTTTAGGCTAGAGTCAGATAACAGCTCATGGACATTTGTAATGGTATACAAATCATCAGTGATAGTAACCACTGATACAGCCTGTCAATTTATAAAGCCAGTGAAGAATGGTAGTTATAGCACCTCTATTTTGGACAGCCTGGTGCTTTACAGCAACTGTAGTCTGAAGATACCTTGATATCTGAGGAACTCAGCAACTTCAGTCATTTCAATCTCTCTCAAAGTTGCTGCATTAGACACTTTTCAACATAAGGATCTTGATAGAACAGTATTTCAAAGAAGTATCTTCTCCATCAAGTGTATTCTGATCAACTTGTGTAGGAATTGCTTTGGCACAATGATATATGTTCCATATCGGGGTGCTGGAAGGGAATGCTTAACCTGACAAGACATATGCATGAGATTACCCCCCTGCTGTGGGCGGTTACAAGATCTAGTAGTAGCTCAGTTTTTCTGCTAGGTTTGAGATGTGGAGCATATGTGTACAGGCATGTGTGGAGGGGGGAATTAGAGCTGTTAGGCACAATAAATGCAAGTCCTGCAAAAAATTATTCAGATATCATCATTTGGAGCAAGGTGAAAACAGGCCAGAAATTGATTCAGTGCCTCCCAGTACTAAATTGTGAGTGTAGCACCTCATAATTTAGTGCACAGGAAAAAACATACCACCACAACAACAAAAGGAACAACAGCTTGTATTTCTGAAAAAAAAACTTCCATTTCTAAATAACCTGATGTTCATTACTTTGTCAATATTCACAACCAAAATACACCCAATCTAGGGAATTTGGACAATAAGTAACTATCAATATATTTACCAGGTAATTTGAAAGAAAAGGAAATCTTCACAGACTAGTAGTATAATCTACTCTTAGTCCAGGAATATTTGTAAGTATAAGGAGAACATAATCCCCTTGAAGGTGCTAAAAAAAATCTAGGATTTTTTGAAGGCAGTTGGGAATGCAAAGACCCTATAGTGGTATCTAGTATGGTTGAAAGCACAAACTTTTCCATGTGGAAAAGTTGACAACATGGTTCTGCAAGTTCAAGCACAAGAATCTGCCATTCCTGAATGGAATAGTATCCATTCAAGGACAAACAAATTCTATTAAGAATCACAGACCTAATATGGGAGTTGTTTTTCCTCAATACCTCTTGTAATTCACTTGGCAGGCTAAAGAACAAAGTATTTTTTGCAGTTCATCATCTGCACATAATACAAGAGGTAGTATGGCAGAAGAAAAAGGCAATGCCCCTGATGAGCATACATTATCTTCATTTTCCATGTTCTAAGTGATTTGAAATACAAGCAGTTCATGTGTAATCAGCATTAGTACACAATGTTTGTTTGTAGTTATTGATTGTCCTGGAAGCCCAGGGCATCAGCAGTTACACAGTTAAAAACCTCTGTGAATCTGAATGCGTGAAACCATGAAAAGAGGATGAGATCAGGAAAGCATCATTCCCTAGTTTTATTTTTTATTCTGCTTTATAAGAAAAGTTTATGGCAGAAACCTGTGGTATACTAATCTGACAATACAGAACTCACACTTGTCCATTGAAAAGACGTAGTATAACGCCAGTATCATCTTACGCATGGTAGTTTCGGTGTCTCATAAATATCACGAGCCACCAAATAGAAACTGATGGTCTTAATCTTAGAAGAGAATCCCAGATTTGCAAGTTAAATGTTTTCACACTGGCAGATGATTCTAGTTGCTAGTCAGGTGAAAGTAAATTTCAAACAAAACAAGAACACTTTTGAAGCCTCTCAAAAGAGGCATCTCAAAGGAGGCTAATGAGTAAATGATCAAATACAAGTGAGACAAATGGGCAGGTCCAACACTGACAGTGATATGGGAATGTATTTCAGAAGCAGCGGTTGCTCTCTGGAATAAAGCCTTCAATGTTTCGGTAGCTTGAAACATATTCAGAGTCAAAAAGAAAACAAATCTCAAAGGGAAGTAAGGACATCTGAAGGTTAGCATGGGAATAGGTTTTCAAGGTTTGAATAGCTCGTAATAGCTTGGGCATGGTTAAATGCTGACATGCTTATGCTGCTTCTGGGATACAGATTAGTACCTCCACTGCACAGATATATAACTATGCTAGGGCCTGTGTCAGAAACCTCTACGTTGTGCTGCACTGTGCAGTAGCAGCATGTCTTACAGGTCTCCTGGCAAAATGGATTTCAAAAATATTGTTGAGACAACAGATCTATTTACTGGATTGTACCTGTTTAACAGACATTAAAATTATTAATTTATTAACACCTATTTGCATAAAAAGTAAAATTAATTGAAATAGTGAAAAGGAAAAAAATCAGTAACTACCATAAATGTTTCTGCTTCATCTCCTACCAGTCCAGCAATGGCTGAAACTGGCAAATCAGGGCCATAGTACGGATCTTCACGATGAGAAACTGGAAAAAACAAACCCTTACGAGGACTCACAGACCCTTGTCCATCAGGGAGTTTCACAGGGCTGTGAAAAAGCAAGAGACACTGTCTGAGGAGAAGAAATATTACAAATAGTAAATGCTGATACAAAACTGAGAAGCATGTTTTCAAAACTGTGAGACAGCAACTCAGTTAATGGGCTTTACTTCTGCAAGAGTAATGGAGGACTGTTGCAGACCATCATTCTACATGGCAAATACTGTTTCACTGAAAAGTAACAGTAATTCTACTACAAAAGAGGAATGTTCCTAACTGGCAGAAATGGATTGCCATGTTCTAACTCATTGTCTTTTCTTGTTGCCTTGTATAAACAACTATTCTATGTTACTGTTTATTAAATAAAGTCACACACCTAATTTGCATATGCTGTGAGGATTCAGGCTTAATGCTTATTTGGAGAAAATTTAACAATGATGAAAAATTAGTAGTAGTATTTGCCTGTTGCACTCTGGTATTCGATGTATGAGTGGCTGTTGCAATTCAGAAGTTGAGGATTCTATAGTTTACAAACTGTGTTGATTTATGACTTGGAAAAAATTTATGTAAAATAAGCCATTCTCACTGGAGGTTTAACCGCTATTGAATGGAATGAAAAGCGAGGAACCAGGAGTATATGTGTATTTTCACATGTGTACTCTAGAACGACAAAAGGCAAAATACCCTTCAGTATTCTTTTCACATTGCAAATTAAGGCTTTGTCTATGCTTTCACTAGTATAACGGTGTTAGTGGCAGTATGTTGGTTATATTCATAGTCAATGAGATCAAACGCACTTGGGAACTGTAGAGTAGCTGCCACTGAAACAGCATAGGTGTTATATTTCAAGGACTCCAACTTGAATGATACATACTAATTTTATATAAGCCTCAAAAAACATTTTAGCATAAATAAATTCTAGGTTTGCTGTGCTCAGTGAATTGCATTGACAGAACCATCACCCCTGGACCTGTAAATCTGCCACCTAAGCTGGAAATCACACAGAAAACTGATACTGCTTCTGGTACAATTTGTGATTACAACAACATATTGTTTAACTATGCTTACTAGGAAACAATTTGATCCAAGTTTGGTGGTTTCATAGCTACAAAAGCAATGCTCCACATAGCCACTTGCAGGAAAGCAGACCAGGCACTACCTTAGTTCAGTCACGCAGCTTTTAATAGAGGTTGCCAAAGCAGCTGATTAGTATTAGCTTCATGATGTGCATAATCTGGACATGCGAGTGCTAAGAAATGAAATGGTAAATTCAATTACCTTGATTGACTAGATAGATTCACACTGGCTGTGATTTACCAATTACTGATTGCAATTGCTAGGTGAACTAAATTGGATTAAATTCTTTGCAAACAGATGCAGGTTGCCAGTCTTAGTTATTAAAATATACTTCTGGATTTTCGCTTAACCTGAAAGGTATTCCACTTACTTTTGCTTAAGGTGATGCTCGTCATTATTCCTTTCAACACGCCAGATAGTAACAGAGCTCTCATTAACAAAACACAGTTGTTGCCAATTCATAGGGTTAAAACTTAAAGAAGTTGCTGTTACCCCTGGCTGAGACTCACTGCACAGGAGGATATTTTCTCGCCAGTTCCTTCATTAAGGAGAGTAAAAAAAGAAAATCAAATCCACTAAATAAGTCAAAAATATTCAAGCCAAAGATCTGGATGTAATTATGACTGACATTCAAGACCAAGACTGGAAAACAAATACTTTGTCACTGACAAAAAAATGCTGGTGTCAAACAAGTTAGGTCTTCTTGAGAATAAAAAGGAGGTGGTTAACTAGCCACACATAGCAGTAGTGCCACAAAAAGGTTGAATAGTAAAATATTTTGAAAACTAACATTTTAGAAACATTATCATGCACTTCCTTTTGTGAAAAGACCAACAGAATCAATAGACATGGATTATTTTTTCATCCATTCCATCAGTGACTACTTGAATGGGCCCAACCAATTAACTCTTCAGCACCCCAGACCTCAGCCTTGCTTTTCCAATCCATAAAATAATGATTATAGTGCTTGCAGTTGGAAGGTATTACAATTAGGAAATAAAACACAGCCAGCCTGTGATTACCTACGGATGAATTACTTAGGTAATAAAGTAATTGTGCTGTGAATGCAGACATACAAGCTATGGCTGCATGAATGAACTTGAGCACAAAACAAGGAAGAATTTGTGTGGGGCTGTTATGTATAGCTGACACAAGCCTGGGAATCTGCTGTCCACTGACTTTTCTTTTGTTCTGTGTAACCTATTTTATGTTCTCACCACCTAATTTGCATATTTCTCTATTATCCAGATTAATTCTTGACTACATTCGCATTTTTAGGTGCTATCCAAGAACTGATTAACATAATTTGAAGAAAATGGTTAAAACTGTTTTTTAATTTCTTGGACAATATATCTGGCTGTTAATCTAAATAACATTTATAGCTCAGTATTTGCCATTACTGCTGAGAGGAAAAAAAACCTAAAATGCATACACTGCTGTAAAGGGATTTACTATAATCCTGTTGTTCTGGCCTGTCGTAAATTCACTCACAGAAACAGATCAGGACATAAGACAATGGTTAATATTGATAGCATATGCAAAAAATGAGAAGCATTCACACATACACAGTAACTCTCATTAAAATTACAGAAAGCTATAAGCTGCAATTCTGACTTTAAAAGATATCGGTGTAGCTCTCTCTCTAAAGATGTCAGCACGTTCTCTCAAACTTAACAGATAGTGACAACACTCTTTTATAGTAGATAATTTATTAAGATCTGAAACTATATGGTACATGTATCTGAAACAGAATCTGGCATTAAGTCTCTCCTTTGAACAGGAAAGAATAAAGATCTAGGGATAAAATATCTCAGATGAAAGCCAGCTTTTAGTTATCCATAAGCTTTCTATATTTTGAGACTGACACAACTTTCAAAACATCTCTTACACCTCTGATTCCAAACTATCTGCTTAAAATACAGGAACTGTGCAATCACCATATTATAATCACACATTAAGAATGCTAAACATTGAGATTTCTTTCATCTGTACACACACATTTCTACAATGAATGCACAATATAATCCAATTGCAAAAATGAAGGTCCTGATCTCACAGGAAATTCAGACACCTCTGTTCAAGTTATTATACATTCTAAGTTTAATTTTGTAAGCTAATTCTATTTTGTTACTAAATTCTTTGTGACTGGAATCTGGGATGGTTCTTTTATGACAATTAGCTGCTGATAGTCATATTCACACTGACTCAAATAGGTTTAAATTGTTTGGCCTTGGAAATGGCCACTACTTTAAAGCACTGAAACATTTCCAGATATTTCCATTTTTAAGAATAATACAGAGAAGTCTTTCAAGATGGTGGGTTTCTGCTTAACTGCACACAATGAACACATTAGACCATGTGTGTTACTTCTGCTGTAAGTGACAAGCACATAAGCTTTTCAGGCCAGTGAGACTGTCTTACTGGCTTCTACTGTGATACACCCACAGATATCCTTCCTGAACTACTGTGTACGATCAGAGTTCACGGCAGACATTAGTCTTCTTCATAAGGGATAAAAAGAGGCATCTGTAATAGTATCTACTATCATTACTAAAATTCTGAAGATACAGGAGTATCTGCCTCTTCACTAATCATTGTATGAGAAAAGGTCTTCATTAAATCGGGAGTATACAGAATATTCATGACATGTCCTTGCCTTCCTCCTACTCCACCCTCCCCATTTGTTTTGAAGGGCTCAGACTCCACAGTCAATGGAAACTTGCTGGCAATGGAGGCATAAGCAGGATTATATTTTTACATAACAATTAAAAAATTTAAATAATCAAACTTTCTGTAACTGCACCATATTATATAATATTTCTTTTCATAACAATGAGCAGAAAATTATGATCTAACCCAGTGACCCATGGTAGTGTAATCACTGAGCACGACTACAAAACAGAACTAAGTCAAGCAAATGAAGAGGAAGTAATTAAGAGGACCATGGAACAGTCCAGGGGGACAAAAAAGTAGAAATTGACTTTAGAACGCTTTTCTTCTTTTCAACAGGCAACTTTCTGTCACAAACAGCATGGTACTTAACTTCCAAGGGCGAACAGATAATTAACTGATGCTGAAGACTTCAGAAGTACTCCAAAACACAAAATTTCGAAGAAAGTATAAGATAGCTGTAGCAAAGTAACAGTCATTCTGACTAGTGGCTACTAATGTTAGAAAATAAACAGCAAGATTGGTACAGAAAGTTTGCAGACAATGATCAATCAGGGGAAAAAAAGGAGATGAAGGCAACCAGTGTGTCTTCCACATTTGTTAACTCAATTTATGCTAAAACAGCACACATACAAAAATATGAATTAAATATAAATAATATTAGAGAAATTTTTTTTACTCTTACCATACTGAAAGAACAAATTCTGGGACTGAAGAGTAACTGGCTAGATACAGGCCTGTGAAACTAAACGCAAGTAAGGTATAGTCCAGCTGAGCATTACCTGAAATGTAAAAACACAGAACATGGTCTTTAATAGCCCCAGGCTTTACTGCATACTATCACAGATACTCTTCTCAGTTCCTTTCTATCCACTTTAACTCTTCGAAGGCATTCTTCAGACCACTGATTCCTTTGCTTCACTCCAGATTATTGTTTTGATTTGATCATAAAAACCTTCACTATGTATCACTGCTTGGAATTTTTGTCAGTTTTTTTCAATAATATCTTGAATTTGTAAAGTGTTTTTCCCCAAGTACCCTGAAATCCTTTACAGTCATAATTTCATTCATGTACATGAAATAAACAAGTAGTATGACCCTTATTTAAAGAAAAATAAAACATGGATAGGGTAAGCAACTTAACTAAGGAGAGAAATGTTATGAGGCAGGCAAAAATATACATTAGATCCCAGACTCCAAAGTTTAACTGCAAGAACCCTCATTCCTCTCATATCTCAGATTTCTCAATGTGGCTTTCAGCAGTTTGCTTGGGAGCCTACTGCAGTATGATTTTTTTGGTTATTCTGACTATATTTTCCTAAAATGAATTCCATTTCATTCCATTTGTTTCTCCTTTAAAACAGCTCCATTTTGTATTGTCATATTCCTCCCTAGCTTGAGCCTAACTAAAAGTAGTGCATGCATCTTGTCATGAGACAGTTTACTGTCACACTGTTTTTCAAGTCTTATCAAAAAAGTCCTTCAGAAACTGGATAATTTAAGTATTGTTCGATTAAATGGTGACGGGGAGGGTTACCACATCACTACCTTTTAATTCTGTCAGTTTACTCAGTGCGGGAAAATTGTAGATATATATGACGGGATTCAGCTTCCGGTCTGAAAAGGCCAGCACTTGACTGTTCCCATTTGCTGCAAAGGCTCCAACCTGGCCGGTCTGACACTGCAGCACTGACGTCTTCTTTGTTTCAATGTCCAGGAAGAGGATGTAATTGCCACAAGGGTAGCAGACAGTTTGATTGTTGATAAAGCCAAAGTTCTTGTTTGAGAATCCCTGAACCCAACTTAAGAAAGAGCAACTGAATGTTAAAACATTAATTAAAGACACATTTCTCAAAACTCTGTGATAAAGGGAATGTTGTAGCCTAAGTTACACCGAACTGATGCTTGGGATTTGTTAGACTCATCCTCATACCAATGCTGCAAAACCACAGTAACTTCAAGATCCAGTATTATGAATGACTCACCAGTTCAGTGTTTCCAAAAACATATGGTTAATCCTACCCAGATGAAGCACAAAGCACTGTCATAAGAACATGGAAAGATGCTTATATTTCTTTCGGTTTTCACTAAAATAAAGTTAGCCAGTTCACAGGCTCTGTTTTTGTACTCATATATCATAGTAATAGAGTATACCTTTATTCTAACAAAATTACACAGGTACAATCCATACTTAGGACCCAATTGTGTTTGCTTAACCTTTTTACACTTTCATAGTTCATCTCATCCCCATAAAATAAAAAATATAAAGGGACGGCTTGTGTTTATATGAACCTAACCAGGAGGACTGTTCTGCTTTAAAGACACCAGTACTTTAACATGGTAAAACTTTAGAATGTAAACAGGATGTGTTACACAAGGACTGAAATAAGTTACTGAAGAGGAGTCAGCTTATGAACTTATAATGTTATCAACAAATTCATAACCACCTGCAGATGTTTTTACCTTTCAGAAAGTGTGTGGATAAACATCAGGGTCCTCTTATCAAAGGGATTTGCATTTACCACTAAGTGAAGATGTCTGACTGAGCCACAGCTTAGCCTGTTAGTACCATGGCAGAAAAGTTTCAGCAGTGTAACACATATCCTCCGTGTACAACACTGCCATTAGCACCTTCTCTTCTAATTTCTGTTCAGAAACTTTCCATCTCTTCTCTTCTTCCAAATAAGAGCATTTGACTGGAAGAGATCTTTGTCCTCTGCAATTGCAAGCAGCATTTTCACAGTACTTTCATAAACTTAAGTCAATCATAAAATCAGCTCAGCTGCCGATTCTCTGTACTCTTAGTAGAAGATTGTACTACAGCCTCAGCGCTCTCATAGTTAGGAACACTTTTAAATGACTAGTCTTAAGATATTTATGTCCAGCAATCATTTCTCATTATCTTTTCTGAGTAGTTTCTGCTCTTGGCCACTTTTGCTACACACCAGAGGAGTAAGCGTAGCCAGAGGGGAGCAGGAACACACTAATCACGTGCTCATGCAGATGAACTGAATACCATGGCAACAAAGAGGAGACATTTCAGCTGATGAATGTTTTTCTGAACCTTTTACACAAGAACTAGATGTATGACGTGCCATGGCACATAAGCAGACCTTTATGAACACGCTGACAGGACAAGCACTATGCTCTTCTCCAACACTAGATCTGAATTCGTGGAAATGAAGTATTTTTAACTTCTGTTAGCAGAAGTAAAACGAAGTCTAGAAAATATGTATGCAGGGATAAATTAATGGGATGACAGCACAATTTATCATGCTTATACAACCAGTAAAGGCTTAAGGGGATAACGATTCAGGCTGTTACCTGATGTCAGATATGACTGGTGCAGTATACACCGAGTCAGGTAATCAGTCATGGCTCACCCATGTTTTCCATGCTGTGTCTGTCTCCAGTTCTGTATAAACATTGTGTCAGAAGTATTTCAGTCATAAACTTAGCCAGCTGGTGAAATGTAGATAAGGCAAAGTAATTAGAGTTGCTTGGAATTTTCCTTACAGAGCATTTTGCCACTGAAAAATGCTAGTTCATACCGAACAGATTACATGAAACCATGAGTTTTGTCAGTTTTGTGTTTTCTGAAGACACAGAACATAGCATTCCAACTTCCCACTGCAAAATAACTTTTGTCACTTTCTTCTAAAACTGATATGCATACCATAAGAAAGGCAAACTTGAAAGTTTTGTATTTTATGGAAACGGGCTTTGGTTCATATTCAGTAGTGCTTACATTCTTTTTTTATTTTACATTATGTTTTCATTTCTTAATGGTGCTTTCACAAAGCAGAAAACGTGGGTCACAGCTCTTCCATGTAACACCAGTTTGCACAAGGGACCTCCTTGGAATAGTAATGCCACATTTTACGTGGTATCTTTTTTTACTCTGCAAATACCAGAATTCATTAAGTCTGAAGCCTGTTTCTCCTGTTAATAGAACAAATAATTTTCTTTCCACTAAGAAGTGCCACACTTAGAATTATGGATCTATATCCCATACGCATCAATGAAACAGCTGAAATACTTACAATGGACAAGAAAGTTTAAACATCTGTTCCATTACACAGAGAAAGTGTCTAAACATCCTAGATCACTGTGAAAGTCTCAACCAAGGTGGGGCAGGAAGGGTTTAATTCATCTACAACTCCTATTTGTTCAGAACCAAAAAGTTGTTGGGTTGCCAACAGCTCTGGAAGAGAAGTGTCTTTCTATATATAGTATGGGTAATGTTTGTGGGAAAAGGAAATCTGAAATTCTCTGATGTGCAGCTTAAGATGCTGAGAGAGAAAGGCAGGAGTGAGGACTTGGAATAGCAGGAAAATTAAGAGCCATGGCAGGAGATAATGACAGCAGGGTTTAGGAGGTATAGAACAGCCAGGGAAATTCTACAGGTTAAAGTAGTCTGGGTAAGAAAGAAGAGAGATGTGGCCATGAACAGAACTGAACTGTATGGGTTCACAAGGCCAGGTACTGAGAAGAAAAGCAAGCCGCAAAGATTCATCATGATTGTGTGCTGCCAGAACCACTAGACAGGAAAAAACAACTCATGCCACACTTCTGATCAACTCAGCAAGCTCCAGCTTAAAACTAGTCAGGATTGCTTACTCATCATTTCAGAGCCTCCCTGTGCTAAGGGCAGAGAACCTAAGCTTCATCCAAATCCACCAAAAGCTCAGTCACTGCTGTATGCTGCCGTGCAAGTGTTTCTTTCCCTCTCCCCTCACCAGCTACCTGCGGCCCTAACACAGACCCACAGAACAGCAGCCTCCCTTCCTTTCCCTGTTAGACCTGCCCTATTCTCTGATGGCTGCATAGAGCTGACCCAGGGTGAGAGGAGCTGAGCCCCGCGGGCGCAGCACGGGACACCGGGCACCCTGTCGGGGCCGAGGGGCTCAGGAGTGTGTGGAGGCCCGAAGGACGCGGGCTGTCCTGGCCGGCTCCCACCTCACTTCCAGCGCGGCCTCCTCGGCCGAGGAGCAGCAGCGACCCGCCGGGGCCTCAGCGCGAAGCTCCTCACTGGCCGGGCCCGCGCTCCAGGCCTCACCGGCCGCCTCCATCCGCACCACACCGCCACCCGCCCGTTTACACCCGTCCCTTAGGAACAAGAACCGCTTCCACTATTAGTTAACACAACGTCCCCCCACCAGGCTTCAAACAGACAGCTGATTGGCCTGCGCCCGTGCGCCTGCCAACCAATGAGCGGGGTAGGTATTTAAAGGACCAGCAGCCCTGGAGGAGGGTGCATGTAGGGCTCCTCTCCGAGGAGGGAGGCTGAGTCCGACGTGATGAGAGGAGCGCTCGGTAGCGTATCCAGGTACCGACCTGAGGCTAATGGCGTAGTGCTGCCTGTGAGGTGTTGTTATCTGTACCCTTTAATGTAGGCAATCATTGCTGCTGTGTCTCAGAAGTGGGCAGCTTTATCAGGCGTAGAAGTGAGTCAGCCTTGGTGGAGCAACCGTGGGTTCCTTCCCTCAGCCACCCCATGGGTGACCCCACACTGGCTGTCCCCCTTCCAGCGACACTTGGCCTGTCACTTGGTGAGACAGCTGTACCAGGTCTCCTGTTGCTTCCCTTGTTTTTCCTTTCACAAAGTGCTGCACCTGGGACAGTCTGTTGGGATGTGTAAGACGGCGCTCGTCAGGGTTCAAGGAGAGCTGAGGAGAAGTTGGCCACCGGAAAGAAGAGAAAGTACAACTGTGATCTCTCTACATATACTTACAGCTTTTAGCACCATAACACAGCGAGAACTTCCAAGTATTTTAAAAGCAGAATTAGCAATAACATCTCCTTTTTCTAAAGGGAGAAATGGTATTTATAGTGTCTCCCTTGCTTGTGTTAAGTTCATTATTACTTGTCTGTACTGTGGCAGTGTGTGGTTTTGGGACACTGCTATGCACCCATGGCACCATGGAGCAACAATGGAGAGTGGCACTCCTGTCCAGAGGCAGCAGGACAAGCCTGTACCTTACCTCTTGTCTCCACAGGTGTTCTGTATGTCATGCACAAACCAAGACAGGATGAGGAAATGGGTTTATTTTTCCATGGTGCCTTTGAGGAGGTATTGTAGCACGCAGATTTTGTGATGCTGCTTTGAGCTCCCACGTGCCTGTCTCTGGGCTGTGAGTTAGCGGACTGCCTGTGTTCTTCTTAATTGCTAAAACAAACTTCAAATGAATTTTCTCTTTTTTCATCACCCAAAATGCTGCTGAATCTTTCCTAAGGGAAGCACTCAGAGGAATGAGAAATATGTCCTGTAACACAGTGTTTTTAATGGTAGGAGAAATTATTTTGTTGGCAAAGGACATCTTACGTACAGCTTCTGTTTGCCTAGGGCATGGCAGGCTTGTGCAACGAATTACCACTCCCTTTCACTGCTGAGCTGCTTATTAATTGCATAATCAAACAGCAATGACTTAACAAAAAATCATGTTGTTCTATTCAAATGGATAATGGTGTCAGGTTCATGATCACTTTACTAGCGGCCATCTCGGTGTTTGCCTGCAGGAGAGATCACCACAGGAAATACTGGTCTTTGTGACATGATGCCTGAGGCCCAACTCCAGTGACAAAAACAAACCAAAGGTCACCAACAGGCAAAACTTCCCCACTGTGCAAGCACAGATCCACTCATGAGACTGGGGAAGCTCCAGTTCCTCTTAGCCTTGGGGGTTTGACAGAAACCTGTCCATCGCTGGGAGGCCAGGGTCTTCCCTCCCTTTGGCTATGGCTGCCCCAGCCCTCTGGTGCCTACAAATGTGCCATTTCCTAATAAGGTACAGCTCTGACCTGAAGGTTGGGTAGAAGTGTGTGGAGCCCCAGGAAGGGAAACACTTTATTTCTGGGACTGTAGATCAACTTGGATGTTATGTGAAACGCGTTAAGGGGAAAGCTCCACTATTTCCAGTATTATACCCCAGGAAAAGGTGGTCCAAGGAAGGCCTTGGTGCCCTCGCCTCAAATGAAAAGGGAGCGAAAAGGGATGGAGAGGACTTCAGTCTGTGCTTCGGTTCTCCCTCTTGCTCTGTGCACGTACTGACACTCCCACAGGTCATGTTTACAGAAGCAAGCATGAATCCCTCTATGACTGCAAGGTAGTAATTAAATTAAGTCTAACATTTGCTGCACTCTGTTACCTGTTGTCTTCTCTTGGATTTCCATCATGAAGCAGAATAGCTGCAAGAGAGAGAAACCCTCCTTGTTATCCTCAAGGTGGGACTGGATGGGATTTTGAAGGGCAACAGGTGATGCATGCTGCCACAGCGGGAGACGGCCTGGCCCGGGAGGGCTGTCCAGGGAGGAGGCAGTGACGGAGGCCTGGTGCCTCACCAGCTGCTGGAGGCACCACTTGAAAAAACCAAGGATACGGGGTGGAGTTTTGCCATAGGTTTCCCATTAAAATGGAAGTGCAGCTGGGGTGGGTTATGCTGCGGCTATAAAGATGAGAGCATTAAGAGCAGCTTAACAGGGCCTGTCCCAGCCAACGGGCCGGCATCCCCGGTGGGGAGGAGGCTCGGCTCAAGGAGGGACCACCGAGGTGCGCGATGCTCCTCAAACCCAAACCCAAGCTTTCCCCGCTCCCTGGGGGCCGGCCGCCGGGGGAGGGTGGCAGGCCGGCATAAAGGCCCTGACACCCGGCCGGCTGCCTGCGCACCCCGGCCGCGGCCGACGTCCCGCTGAGGTGGTTCCCGCCCTCCTCAGTGCCGTCCCCCGCGGGCGTGGCCGGCAGCGGGGCCCGGCATAGCGCAACACAACACAACGCAACACAACACAGCGCGATGGCGGGCGATCACTCTCGCAGCTTGGGCAAGGGTAAGCGGCGGCCTCGGCGAAGCCGGGGTCGGGGCCTCCGGCTGTGGAGGGGGCGCAGGGCTGCGCGTGTGGCGGGTAACGGCCACGGTTCTTTTCTCTCTCCTCAGGCAGCGCGGCCCCGGGGCCGGTGCCCGAGGGGGTGATCCGGCTGTACAGCATGCGGTTCTGCCCCTTCGCCCAGAGGACGCGCCTCGTCCTCCGCGCCAAGGGCATCAGGTGAGGCCTTCCCGGCGGGCCGGTATGGCGCGGGGTGCGGCGCCCCGCCGGCAGCCCGGTCCCGGGGTCCGTCCGCCCGCCCCCCCGGCCCCGCGACGGTCCGTCAGGGCTCGCAGGGGCCGGTCCAAGCATCTCTTTTAACCTGGGCATCCTAAATGGCTCTTAACTAAACATCCCCGAAAGATCTGAATGAAAAAGGGTTTCTGTGGGTGATTTTGCTGTAAAGCTTGAACTTAGGACTTTTTTGGGAAGCGGTTATCTTGCTGACGTGGGAAATAAGTAGGCTGTATATAAAATCAGTTATGTAAAGGCCCAAAGTAAGGCCATAGGGAAAAACCCCAAGCTGACTTTTTTTATTTTCTCTCACCTGTCATCCTGAATGTTTGCAATAATAGCATTTGAGCTTGTCCTGGGTAAATGTGGGTAGAGCCTTAATGTATTTTGTTGTTTGGTTTTGACGCAGTGAAAATTCTGGGAGATAAGAATATCAAGTGTTTCTGTTATATTACTGCTTAGCAAAACACAACAGTGAGTGAGTGACCTTTTTAAAAGAGGAGATGTATGGTGTTCCTACAACGTCCTCTCATTCCTGTGCTGTAGTAAGTTAATGGAATTCTGTACTTGTGTTTCTTTTTCAAGATAGTCATGTCCTTTCAGTGTTTTTAAATGGGGACTAATGCTTCTCTCCGTTTACAGCTTCAAAGTAACAGGATTTTCCACCTGTAGATTCCTACCAAGTCCCAGGCCTGCCAACCATTTGTTAATCAGCATTGGGCTGGGAGTCCATATTAGCATAGTGAATGCTTAGCACTCAGTTCTTTTGATAGTGAGATCAGAGTTGGGTTTGTTTATTTTGTTATTTTCTCAGGTCTTTTTTCCAAAGAGTAGGTGCATTAAAACTTCCAGGTCAGTGTAATTTTGTTTTTATTTAGTGTCTTTGGACTGATTTTTTTGCGGGGCTGGGAGGTTTGGTTTAGTATAGTGATTTTTGAAGGGATTTTATTGCTACCTAGACACGATAGGCACCTTCTGGTAACCTTTCAGTTGTTTTGAAGGTTCAGCTATGTTTAGCAGACCTTTGGGCTTAGTAGGAGTTTTCTGGGATCACACATATAACACAGCATATAACATGCTTCGTTAATATAACATAGACCTGTTGCCCATGTGTCTTTTTTATAAATACCTGTTTTGCCTTTACCCTGTACACCTATGCTATGTGAGGCCATAGGCGGGGAAGATAAGTAGGTAGGATGCTCTGCTGATTTGCTCTTTGATGTAAGGTCAGATTACAGTTCAAGTGCATTTCTTAATTGCACTGTAGCTTATCTGCAATCAAGAATAAAGTGCTTCTTTCTTAGAACGTCCCTGAACCTACATGTGATGTGTGCTGCATTCTGAGCTTGACCTTTGTTTTTAGCATGACTGTAAGGGCTGCCTCTCTGTGCTTGCAGACTGTTCATGTGTCTTTTATGAGTTTAACAAACAACTCATTGTAAATCAGTGCTGATTTTCTCCAGCAAAGGGAAGTGCTCCCTGGCAGTATTTCTGTGTGTCAGATGCTTAGCTCTGCAAAGTAATTCAGGGAAGGCTTGGGAGAGCAGGGGAACAAGGATTCAGCCTCTCAAGTACTGTAGGTGTTGAGGTATAATGACTGCATTTCACCATGGTACGGAGTGGACTGTAGCAGAACTGAGCCTGTTTGGGTCTTGTTTCTTTTGCTTTTTTAGCCATGAAGTAATCAACATCAATCTTAAGAACAAACCTGACTGGTTCTTTGAGAAGAACCCCTTTGGCCTGGTTCCTGTTCTGGAGACCACCAAGGGCCAGCTGATCTATGAGTCCCCAATTACTTGCGAATATTTGGATGAAGCATTTCCAGGGAAGAAGTTGATGCCTTCGGACCCATATGAGCGAGCCTTTCAGAAGATGCTCTTGGAACACTTTTCAAAGGTACTGCATGATCAGGGTGGGATTGTGTTTCTTACTTTGCTATGGCACCAAAAGCTGCAGCTCTGTTGCTAATGCTGCTTTTGTGCTTTAAGAGAAAGGTCTTGTGTCTGAAGCATTTAAATAACTGAAGGGGTTATTTGGGGTCTCTTGCTGTGAGCACATGCAAACAACTATGTGTCTGAATTGCTCCCAGCATTTATGTGTGGGGATGGATGTAGGAAGACAGCCAAGCTAGTAACGGTGTATATTACTGAGGCAGGATTTTGAGCATCCTACAATAGAGGAAAGGTTGGTAGACCAAACTAGCCGAATGCTTGAGACCTAGGCAGTGACAACTGCTGTATTTTGATCTGAGTCTTTCTGTAGGACGTACTGTATGAATGCAGAGTGTGAAGAGTGCATGACTGACTGAGAGAGCCTACAACCATGGATGAGAGATGGCAGGTGGCTGTAGACATGGGACATATATAAGACGACTGGTTTTAGCTCTCAGTAGGGATTGGAGGTGGGCACTGTGGCTGACTGGAAGTAACCTCTCTGTACCCTAAACATAGAGAATACAAGCACGTGCTTTAAAGAGTCTAGGAAGTGAAAGAAGTCAGCTTGGATACGAGGCAGCAGAGGAGAAGCAGCAATGGAAGGTGCAAAGAGATGTGGACAAAGAAGGGGAACAGAGGGATGATATATTTATAGAATCATAGAATAGTTTGAGTTGGAAGGGACCTTTGAAGGTCATCTAGTCCAACCTCCCCTGCAATGAGAAGGGACATCTTCAACTAGATAAGGTTGCTCAGAGCCCTGTTGAGCCTGACCTTGAATGTTTCCAGGGATGGGTCACCTACCACCTCTCTGGGCAACTTGTTCTGGTGTTTCACCACCCTCATCGTAAATAATTTCTTCCTTCTAATGTAAATCTATTCTCTTTTAGTTTAAAACAATTCCCCTTTGTCCTATTGCAACAGGCCCTGCTAAAAGGTTTGTCCCCATTTTTCTTGTAAGCCCCCTTTAAGTACTGAAAGGCTGCAGTGAGGTCTTCCTGGAGCCTTCTCTTCTCCAGGCTGAACACCCCGAACTCTCTCAGCCTGTCCTCATAGGAGAGGTGTTCCAGCCCTCTGATCATTTTTGTGGCTGTCCTCTGGACCTGCTCCAATAGATTCATATCTTTCCTTCGTTGAGGGCTCCAGAGCTGGATGCAGTACTCCAGGTGGGTTCTCACCAGAGTGGAGGGGCAGAATCGCCTCTCTCAACCTGCTGGCCACACTTCTTTTCATGAAGTCCAGGACGTGGTTGGCTTTCTGGGCTGCAAAGACACATTGTCGACTCATGTCCAGCTTTTCATCTACCAGTAGTCCCCAGTCCTTTTCCGCAGGCCGGCTCTGAATTTACAACAAGCCTTTCTGAATAGGCATGATGGGAAGAGGGCTACAGGGAAGCATGTTACAAGAAATGAAATGTGCACTGAATGTTGGTTGTATGAACGACAAGATCTTAGAAAAATGTTTGTCTATGACCTTTTAAGAATATAATTTAGTTAGGCTTGGCCACTGGGCAACTTCCTGGTCCTGTATGCTAACTTCTCTTCAGTTACCAAACTGGAAAATGCACAGGTTTGTAGAAGCCTGTATATCCTGGGCTGCATGTCTCTCTTAAAGTACCTTAAATGTTGATAGTTAAAGTGCATTTGGATTTCAGAAATGTGTAACTGGGCAAAGAGTACCACTCTGTACCTTGCTACTTTTTTGGTAGTGTGTGCAAATGGGAACGATGCCCTTTTGATTATTCTAATTTTATTACAAGACTGAAATTCTTTAGTATTTGCCCTCATCCTTCCTTTAAGCCTTTGCTTGCCTTCTGTGAAGTATAAAAGATTTTTATTAGTGGACTTTATGTAAGTCTTTGCATCTAGTGTCTTAACATCTTAAGCTCTGAATGATTTGTATTATTGTAGTAGGAAATTAAAACTTTATCTTTTCCTTTTCCTAGATAACACCCATAGTTTTCAAGTATTTTGTAGCAGTCAAAGATGGACAGGACACCACAGCGCTGAAAGCAGAGATTGCTGAGAAGTTTGGCAGACTTGAAGAGGTAAGAGTATTTCATGATAATGACCAGGTTGCCAGTCATCGTATGATCACTTTTTTCTTTCTTGCTTTGGCCTTTGGAACTAGGTCTCTTCTTGTTCAGTTGGTAGTAATAGCAATGAACAGTCTTTCAATTTACTCCCTCCAGCCTAGGATGCACAACACCACCATTAAAGTAAATTTGAAGTAGCTAAACTAAACTTCATCTGTATGATGAAGTCTGTGTGGACTTACGGACTTTTTTGAATTCTAGCTGACTGCTCTCGTCTTACATTAAAAGCACAAAAAAGATTTGTAAGGAGATTTTGCAGCATGTTCAGAGAGCAAGGGCTGAGGAGTCTGAGCTGCTGAAAAGCATCTGTGCTGTAGCTCTGAAGTCAGTGCAGATACACTGGTGATGAAATAAAATTTTTGTTTGGGGTGGGGGGGAAAACAAGAAAAGCTTCTATAGGTATGTTGGTGACAAAAGAAAGACTAGGGAAGATGTGGGCCCTCTCCAGAAGGAAACGGGAGACCTGGTCACCTTGGACATGGACAAGGCTGAGGTACTCAATGACTTTTTTGCCTCAGTCTTCACCAGCAAGGACTCTAGCCACACCACCCAAGTCGCAGAAGGCAAAGATGGACTGGGAGAATGAGGTACTGCCCACTGTAGGAGAAGACCAGGTTCGAGACCATCTAAGGAACGTGAAAGTGCACAAGTCCATGGGACCTGATGAGATGCACCTGTGGGTCCTGAGGGAACTGTCGGATGAAGTTGCCAAGCCACTGTCCATCATATTTGAGAAGTTGTGGCAGTCCGGTGAAGTTCCCACTGACTGGAAAAGGGGAAACATAACTCCCATTTTTAAAAAGGGAAAAAAGGAAGACCTGGGGAACTACAGGTTGATCAGTCTCACCTCTGTGCCCGCAAGATCATGGAGCAGATCTTCCTGGAAACTCAGCCAAGGCACATGGAAAATAAGGAGGTGATTGGTGACAGCCAACATGGCTTCACTAAGGGCAAATTGTGCCTGACAGATTTGGTGGCTGCCTACAACGGGGTTACAGCATTGGTGGATAAGGGAAGAGCAACTGACATCACCTGCCTGGACTTGTGCAAAGCATTTGACACTGTCCTGCACAACATCCTTGCCTATATATTGGTGAGAGATGGATTTGATGGATGGACCACTCGGTGGATAAGGAATTGGCTGGATGGTCGCACTCTAAGAGTTGCAGTCAACGGCTTGATGTCCAGGTGGAGACTAGTGATGAGTGCAGTTCCTCAGGGGTCAGTACTGGGACCAGTGCTGTTTAACATCTTTGTTGGTGACAGGGACAGTGGGACTGAGTGCACCCTCAGCAATGTTTGCTGACGACAGCAAGCTGTGTGGTGCGGT
>VYXH01009295.1:10604-28118 GCA_013397275.1 Burhinus bistriatus | reverse complement strand
GGTTGGAGGGGGCTTTGAGCAACCTGGTCTAGTGGGAGGTGTCCCTGCCTATGGCAGGGAGGTTGGAACTAGATGATCTTTAAGGTCCCTGCCAACTCTAACCATTCTATGATTCTCATATAATCTGTCCCTTGCAGAAATCCACCCCTGGGCTGTGTTCTGCTACACTGTTGTGTAATGCAACTTCAGCAGAGCTCCAGAAAGTGTCAGGTGGCTTTGATATGCTGTATTAGCAACTTCACAGTCCTGATTTAGTGTCAGTAGTGGTTCTTGGCTAGTCGGAACAGCTGTCAGACTTGCCTTTACCATGAACCCATTCCTTCTGTGTGTTTAGCAGCCATGACTAATCCTTGTCTGGCTTGATCAAGAAGCATTCCTGTGTAGCATTTCTCTTCTGGTGCAAAGCTACCAATAGCTTTCTAGTACCTTCCTAATTCTCCTAACAGTCCTGTGCATTCTGTTTCCCCACCTCCTTGACTTGCCAAAGTAAAAATATTTTCAAAGTAATCTTGTCTGATCAGGCTGCTGCTGGAGTAGTGCAGATGTCAAATGAGTTCTTGGGGGAAGCTACATGTGTTTCACTTCCCTGAAATACAAATCTATTAAACATTAAGGAAGTATTAAGCCTCCTCCTCCTTTATTAATGCTGTGAAATACTTGCTGCTCCTTTAGTGTTTCTATTTTACTGTACCCTGAAGGATTTTGCAGGAGCAGCTGAAGGTCAGCTGAGGAAGGGAGGAAGAGAGCCATGCAAACCGTGCTCAGCCTATTGCAAGAGATAGTCAAGAAGGGAAGTGTTTGAAACGCTACTGTATTTAGTTTGCTGTTACCCGACAGAGGGAGCTGTGTTCCTGTCTCTGGGACTGTGCAACTGCCAGGTTATATTCTGCCAGACAGCTGGTAATTCAAACAGCTTGATGCTCCCTGAAGAACTGCTTTAAAGTTTCTACTAGATCCTGGGGGTTAGGGGACAGGGAGTGAATACCACAGGAGTGCTGTCCAAATTTGTTGTGTGTCCAAATTTAAAGACAAAGATTTGTAGGGTCTCTTGAGTTCCATGTTTAAAATGCCAGAGTGCCTCAAAACAGAGGGACTAGTCTTATGAAAGAAGAGACCTAGCTCTGGAGGTTCCTTAAAGCATGTTAAACTTGGATGACCATGGCACTTGAAATGTATCAGAAACATAAATGTAACAGGTGAACTTGCTGCATTCTTTGTGGCCGTGCTTTCTGCGCTGAGCTGTGGGGATCTTTCTGCTGTATTTGGATGTTACACTTGCTTCCTGTTCCCTTTGCACCTGGAATCGAATCAGTTCTAGATGTAATGTTAGAAATACTTTCCTGACACCACTTGGCCTCAAGTGCCATGGGAAAAGAGTCCATGCTAAAACGGTGTTCTAGTTTACCTGGATGTTAAATTTAGCTGGATTTATTGCTCAAGAAATGCGTGTGCATTGTGATGTTTGATTAGTGTGTGCCATTAATGCTTTTTGACAAGTAAAAACATCACAAACTGACAGATTCTGAGAGTTAAATTCTTTTTTGTTTATGCACAAGCTGCAGCTTACTAGTGATTCGTATTTTGTGACAGTTTTTGAACCACTGAAGAAGAGCTGGACTAACAATGTATGAAATAGTTAAGCTGGATACTACAGCTACTTTACTGACTAGCTCTGACTTCACAGATATTCTGTGTACAGGAGAAATGTGCTGTATCTGCATTATTTGCTGTCTGATTCCTTCAGTATGCCTAAATTCCGCTACGAGGTGGGAATGTTTTGTTACTGTAGTGTCCTGCTGTGGTAATTTCCTTCTGAGGGTAATTGTGATCTCTCGCCCTTCACAGATTCTCTCCAAACGCAACACTGTGTTTTACGGTGGGGACTCAATCTCCATGCTTGACTACATGATCTGGCCATGGTTTGAACGTCTGGAACCATTGCAGCTGAAGGAGTGAGTACCTTGCCTGGCTTCTAGTGCATACTGATGTGCCTTGGCATAAATATTCTTTGCATACTCTCTGCAGCAATGGGCCACTCTTGGGGACTGCTGAAGAAAGTTTGTATTGTGTTACAGTTTGGGGAAAGCATCTTCTCAAAAGAGAGATGAGTTGTTCAGGGATCTTCTGTAAACAGGCTTTCTTTCACCAGGTCTGTTTTTCTACCAAGTAATTTTGACAGATCTGGAAGAAGTGGTCAAAATACAGGACTTTCTGTCTGTCCCTAACATTGCAGGTGAAAGTGGTCTTTATTTGAAGGGGATGGAGGTATGGAGGCCTAGGTTCAAACTTCTTGGTCCAAAATCTCAGGCTTGAAATGCAGTCTTCTGCTCCTCTTTGGAAGTCCTAGGTTGACAAAGGAGGGTTATTTTGTTTTGAGGTGCGTAAACTGTGTTGTACCTTGCTGTAGCTAATAGATCTGTCCCTGTTGTAAAAGCATTTTTTAGTATGTAAATAAATGTCTTGGTCTGTTATGTCCTGAAACAGCTCCAGTTACCGTGGTATTACGTTAATATATAGGAAAATGGTATCAAAGGAAAACTGGTTTATAGCTAGTTTAAAACAGGACTAAAGAGTCAGCTTGTATGAGGAAGTGGGTGATAAAAGCAGAGGATGAGTATAGAACAGTTAGTCTCACCCGGGTGCCTAAAGCATTCTTAAAGAACAAGAAAGATGCAGGGAATCCTTAGCACTGAAACTTCTGGCACTGTAAAATGAGGGCTTTACTGATGGGTTGGTGACCGACTTTGTCTCCTGTGTGGTCCTTGACTGGAAGGGGAAATACTACAAGCAATAACAGCAGCATAGGTCTGGAGTCATGCAGGTATTTGAATGATTTGAGTAGCTGAGCCATTGTATGTTAAGAAAAGATACTTTCTGGGTAAGGGTTAGGAGTTACCTGGAGAAGTTATGCGTTAACTAAACTTGTGAGTTGGAAATTGTAATGCAAAATACTTGGGTCAATCTGCCAGAAGAGAATGAAAATAACAAATTACACTGTTAAGCGTTCAATTTGCCACACAGTTGGGTTGGTGGTTATTTTTTTTCAGAGGTGTCTGAGTGGGATTGTAGATTTAGTCTGTTAGTTGAATCCTCAGTTTCCTTAACAGACTGTGTCTGTGTTTTGAGCTGCTGGGTTGCAGAGCAGTACAAATTGCACAGCTTGTCTTGATATGCAAGAGAGGAGAGAAGAGGTTCATGAGTTGTGGAGGAGGACTCAACCACTGCACACGGCATTTGTTTCAAGAATCACCATTAACAAAGCATTCCAGAGGGAGGCAGTGGTGCACAAGCCTCTATCCTCAACTCAGAGCAGATGATAAATAAGAGCTGGTTTTTTTTGCAGCAGGGACAATGTAAGCAAAAACATGCTGATATCTTGCACAGTAAGTGCTCATTTGTGGTCTTGCACAGCTTTGCAGAGTGCACAAGCTCTGTAAGAATTCTTTCACTTTCCAAATGTTAGCCTGTATTCTGTGATCTGATATGTATTTTTGTTACCTGCTCCTAGCTGAAGACTATACTATGAGGGAGAAAGCAAAACAAGCAGTAAAAAAGAACTGTTCAAGCTGTTTTTCTTCCTTGATGCCCTCCACGTTTCCCATTTGCGTTATTCAGTCTCTTTCCTTTTCCTGTAGCGTTTTGAGTCACACCCCAAAGCTCCAATGCTGGATGGAGGCCATGAAGGAGGACCCTGCTGTCAAGGCTACAATGACTGACCCACAGATATTCAAAGATTACCTTCAGCTGTATTTGAAGAACAGCCCTGAGGCATGTGATTATGGGCTTTGAGTTGCCAGTAGGCAAGTGCTTGCTGAAGTGTCTGCTTCTTTTCAGTGTGAGCTGTGGTCATCTAGTATAATTTGTCATGGGCTCTTCTGTGGTTGCATTTCATAATGGGAATAAATCTGTGCTGAAAAGGCTGAGAAACCTTCTTGGAACTCCTTCCTGTCAGGAGGAGGATGTGCTGGCTTCAGGTGGGAGATGGAAAGTCATTGCTGGGCACGTATATCGTGTGAAGGAAAATGTTGGCTTTACTCAGAGGTGATGTTCTATTATCTCTGGCCTCTTTGCAGGCTTTGGTGGTGGGCAGGCCCTGACCTGACCCTGTTACTTGGTTTAAAAATTGTAATACTGGTGTCTTGAAAATAAATAAAAAGCAAACAATGTTGTCTTTAAACACATTTTTTCCTTCCTCTTTCCAGGCAGCTAGTTCCACTGGACTGGTTGTGCAGAGAGGAGCGAGGCACTGTAAAGGCTAAAAAATTGTATGGTCTCTGAAGTTAAGATGCGGTTATCTAGTACAAACTGTCCTCCTCTTTAGACACCACTGAACTTGGCACCCTATCCACTTATTCCTGCTGAAGTCATGTTTGCAGGGACCATCTAGTAATGGCTTCCAATTTGGGCTAGATTTGCTAGTGGAGTGTATGGTTACAATCCTTCTCTGTCATAGAATCATAGAATTATTAAGGTTGGAAGGGACCTTTAAGATCATCAAGTCCAACCATTAACTTAACCTGACAAAACCACTTCTAAACCATATCCCCAAGTACCACGTCTACCCTTTTTTTTTTTTTTTAAACACCTCCAGGGATGGTGAATCCACCACCTCCCTGGGCAGCCTATTCCAATGTTGGATGACCCTTTCAGTGAAAAAATTTTTCCTAATATCCAACCTAAACCTCGCCTGGCTTAACTTGAACCCATTTCCTCTCGTCCTATCACTTGTCACTAGGGAGAAGAGGTCAGTCCCCATCTCTCTCCAACCTCTTTTCAGGTAGTTGTGGAGAGTGATAAGGTCTCCCTGTCCTTCTGAAGTAAGGTCATGTTTATTCTAGGTCCTAACCTCAATTATCCTAAAGGCTGGAGTAGGGAGTAAAGCTGACAGAAACCATATCCTGAGCAGGACATTTATTTTCTGTTCTGCTCCAGAACTCAAAGCATTGCTATATATATCAAGTTGTAGATGAAATAAGAGAACTGAAATAGGAGGAGTTCAGTCAGAGCATCCCATACTGGTGGTGTCTTGCTGCTGTTGAAGGAATTTGTATGTTCTGATCCTACCATTTGCCTGCTGGAACAGAGCTTTGCCGTTGAACATCTTTTGAAGCTATCCTGTATGCTAATATAGCAGAGTGGGGACAAGATTATTTGGATCAAAAGTAGTCACAGGAAAGACTACTTTTCTTTCTTTTTTTTTTTTTCTTTTTTCTCTCTACATAGGGGACTGAAAGAACTATAACCAATTCTGATGTTGCTCAGCTGTGTATGTCTTTCTCTGACAGACCACTAACAACCCAAATTGGCCATAGTTCCAGGAAATAAGTGTGCAGAAACAAATAAGGCAAAGCAGTATGTTCAAGGACAGGGCTGTGGTTCCTGCGGTGCTGAGGCAGTGGTCATGAGATACACGAGACTGTTCCTATCTGTCTCCCATTGCAGTGAGGTAAGGTAGCATAGTAGAAGGTGGTGGTTCATGGGTTTCCTAGTAATTGAGGCACCGAGTGTCTTGGAGCTTTTCTGAAGGAAAACTAGACTAGTGTTTTTTTACCTTTAACATGTTCTATCCCAGCGTGCTAATTCTGAGGATGTGCATGCTTGTGTACCTTCAAGTAGGAAAGCAGATATGGAATACAGATTTGATGAGGAAAAAGACTTAGCAGGAACTTGGTCTGTCAGCTTGTGGTGATTGGAGGGGATTGTTTATGCTCTTACTAGCTTTAATTCAAACTATGCAGGTTTTTCTCTCCTGTTTATCTTTGTGGCTTTCAACACATCTGGTACTACTTAGAGAAATACTAATTACTCTGCTGTTTCTTCCAGAATGCGGATGTTCTTTAAAAAAATTTCCCAGTCCAGATCTGATGCTGTGCATGTTTTGTAGATTGTCATTAGAGAACCCAGAGGAAGCATAAAGCTGTGAGGAGTGTTGTCAGAACGTGGATCTAGGCTGTTTGATTACATGAAAGCAGGGTTTGAGCTTGATGAAGCCACTATCCCTGAAATGGAGTTGGTAGGATCTCGGTGGCAAACTTCCAAGGATTAACTGCAGAACATCTTGGTTTTATTAGCTGCTGTGGAGGGCTTGTTAAAGCTGTTAGTATAGTAGGGTCTAAGTTGGCTTCTATAAACATTCTAGGAATATGTTGCAGTTTGCTCCAGTGTATTATTGGATGCTAGTGGGAAATGTGACATTAGGGAGATCCGATAATAGGTTAAGAGCAGAGACTGGCGTCCAAAAACTGAACTGACTAGCACCAGACCATGGTAACCCAGAGACTGTTGTCTGAACAGAAAGATGTGCTCTCCCCATCTTTATTTAGTGGCTGTAGAGTGTACCATTATAAATATGCTACTTCAGAGAAAAAAAAAAATATTCTGCCTTATAATTTAGTATTAAATATCAGTGTTCTAAATCCCCAGGCAGCCAGCTGGGGTCCTGAACTCATTACAGCACACCAAGAAATGCAGGCCTCAGGCAAAGTGTTCTTGATGTGGTAATGAATATGCAGCACTGGCCTACTCTTCAAGGGAAAGGAAAAGTTATGCAGAATGGACTGGCTCTCCCCTTTCACGGTGGATGGGTGTAAAGGATATATTGTATTAAAGAGACCAAGAAAAGAAAACACGTATCTTCAGTTTTGGTCAACAGAGGAAAAAGATGGAAGTTAATAATAAAAGGATGAAGCAGATGAACAGAATCTTATTCTTCCTTTATTCTTATTCGCTTCCCTTATTCTCTTTAGAGTCTTCTGTGGATCACATTGTACAGCAAGTACTGTATTTTACTTACCTTCTACTCCATATTTTGCACTTGACAGTTGTTGTTGCTGTCGACTTTAAAAAAGCAATGGTGATTGTATTTTTTTTCCTTGTTCCCTGTTGTTATGCCACCAAATATAACTGCTCTCAGCACAGGTTAAAGAAAAAATAAAGTTTGGTGTCAGACAAAAAAGGATGGAGGCTGTCTCGTAAAAGTAGTGAGTTTAGGAGTATGATGGATACTTCAGATTAGTGAGGCCTTGGGCCTCATTCTGTCCTGCATTTGTAGCATGTCCCTATACCTTTACTGATGTCCTTGAGATGGTTGTTGGTACTGTAATGCAAGACGTGGTCCAGCCTCTTGTTCTTCATTATCATTTTAGCATCCCTTATATTGAAGCTAAGAGCAAGGTAGAAGGAAGCCAAGATAGATGGAGGGATGGGGATCCCAGGCTATCGGATCTGGGAAGCTTTGCTGAGGTCTGGATAAGTTGGGTGGGAACTTACATGAATGGGACTGTCTCTATGATAGAAGGTCCTTCCTTGGGGAAGTTATTGAGAAGAGTCTGTCCATGGAGGTGTTAGAAGGATCTGTGGTTTGTGTGCTGGAGGTGCTAGTAACTGGAGATGCTGGTCTGAAAAGAATCGAATGTCACATACTAGGAACACCTGAAACACTCATGTGAACTCTGGACAGGTGCCTGTGGCTTTGTTGCTTTTTCTAATCAGTTAAAAAGGAAGAGAAAAGGAAATCTCAGCTTCTTGCCGTGTTTCATTTAACAGCTGTCTCCTGCTCATCAGAGGTACCTGGCTGTGCGTGAGTGCATGTGCTAGGCATGTGTTGGCACAGTGTTACATCTCCTGGGCCTGCTCTCCCCAGTTTTCCACTGTCATGGCATCTGTAATGTTCCCCTGCATTATCAAGGTTTGAGAACTGGCTATTTCTTATCCTGTCTCCTCTCTTTGCTAGTAACCTGATTATTTCACCATTCTGTTCCTTGGACGTTGGGAATAACTGATCAAAATGTAGTCTCTTTACAGTCATGAGATCAGATGCAATTTTACTAACCCATCCCCAATTTCTATAAGATGGAAGCAGTCTCTTCTACTGCTGGTCCAAAGCCAACAGGGATGGCAGTTGCTGATTTAGCTGAGTAAGTTAGTAATGCCATGTGATGTTAGGATTTTTCCCTCCTAAAACACTTTGATTTGTTAAAACAGGAATTTTAAAACTTTTCAGTGAGACACAGCTATGTCTGGGGTGGAGTGTGCCAGCTGTTTAGCAGTGTGCAGTAACACTGTGTCTGAGTCCACAAGGAAGTTAGAATGCAGCTTATATTAAGGGACTGACGTACTGACCCTGTTCTGTGCTGTTCACAGCCATCTGATGTGCAGGAGGCAGTCTGTGAGAATTGCAGCACGTGCTGCTGGTTTGTGTCTTGGAGCCACCACTCTTGGCAACGCTGATGGAAAAAGCCATCTCTCCAGGGGAAATGGAGCCAAGAAAATGGGCAGTGAACAGCCACAAGCTGAGTAGGGAGCAGACTGTTTCCTGTAAGCTGCAAACCATTCGCCTGAGTCACCTATGTGGCTGCACAGCAAAGGCATAGGAGGGTTGGGGAAAGAAGAAAAAAAAGCTGTCAACTGCAGACCATCTGAAGAATCAATGAGGATCAACAGTTTGACGTTATGGCTTAATACTGTCCTTCTCACAGCTCTCTGCATATGTTCCATTTCCCCAAAGGATGCTTTTGTGCCTTTCCTCCTGTCATTCAAACCATCCTCAGAAAGGAGCTCTCAATGGGAATGCACTCTGGGCCAATACACAAGTTGGAGTGTGACTGGGTTTTTTCCCCTCTACATTCATCACACAGCTCTTTTCCGTGCCTGTTTAGGCTTGGAAACAGTCTGTCTCCTCTTACTTGTAATAACTAAGGCAGGGTCATTAATCAGCTGTTTCTCCTTGTGGGAAGACAGCTCTGATATAACCCATGCCTTCAAACTCACAGGCTTGGTGCTTTTCAGTTCCTCTTCATATGCTTGATGTAGCTTGGCTTTGTTGTGCTGGTGTATCTCTGCTCTGGATCAAACTTTTCATCTCCAAAGCTATGCCAGGTGTGGCTCTGGCAGGAGAGAGTCAGCGTGGGGCCATTGGTAGAAACCTGCATGTGGACAAGTCTTGCTTTTCTCTAGCTTTGCATACAGGAGCTTTATAATAGTGGCATGATATGATAACCCTGAAGGTGAACTGAACTGGCAGGAATATCATGCTGACAGTGCAGAATGCCTCTGTCCCATGGGAACGCCTGTGTGACGGAGGCCAGGCAGAGCTGCTGTGCATCACTTGTGCTTACAGGCACAAGAAGCATCCAGGGCTGCCCTGCCCTGCCTGGTGCAAGCTGGCAGAGATAAGAGCTGGAGCATGTTAGCAAGATAAGTACTATATCCTTGTGGATTTGGGAAATCCCTCTGTGCTGTTTGATTCCCAGCAGAGGGCTAGAGAGCAAGACTGAAGGTTAGGAGCAATATAATGAATTTCTGCCTTGATGCACCTGGAGAGGTGAAGTGACTGGTGTGTCACTGTGAACAATGTGGTTTACTGATCCCAGTTCTGCTTAGCTCTGCCCATGGGGCCTGTATTGCACTGTGCTGGATCCTGAATGTTAGGTTGTCTGCAGGAAAGTGCCTCACTGGATTTCCAATGGCATTATAAGTGTCGTGGCTCTTCTGGAAAGCAGCGCAATACAGATAGAAGTTTAATCTTGGCTCCTTACACATGGTTAAGTCTTTGCTGAGTTGAGATGGTTAATGGCTGTGGGTCGGTTGGTGGATTTAAAGATTGTTTGTTTCACATCTAAAATTGACTCCTTTTCCTGCAGAGCATCTAAGACACTTTTAAGAACTTCGTTGGGGTTTTAATCTTCCTTCTTGTGCACAATTTTTAAAACAGTGCCACAGTCAGACATTTTACAAGCACTCAAATGCCTGAACAGTAAGGGCTGTATTTAAATGTTTCACCTCAGCACCTCCTGCACTTCTACCCTGGAGCAGATCAATAAAACTGAGATACTCACCTTCAAGACAGAAATTGTTGATTTTTATTTTTTTTTTTCTTTCCTCTAACACTTTGGATAAGCTCTGGTTTTAGCTAGACAGATCCATTAGTTAAAAACTCGGTGTCTTTATTCAAAGGCAGCACCTCTGCAAATAATGACTGAAAAGCTTTGCTCTGTAGAGTCCCTGAAGGCTCTGCAGCCAGAGATTTTGCTTCTAGCAGTTGAGGAGTCCAAGATGACACTCCTAAATGTAACATAACTAGAAAGTGAAGTTTCTTTTGAAGAACATTAATTGATCCACAGCATGGGCTTGTTCAGATTTGTGTTTTGGGACCAGACTTGTCTGATAGATGTGATAGTAGTATCTGTTTGCCTCCTTCCTCTTCTCTCAAGGCTCTACTACAAAGCTGTGCAGATCATTTTGAGAGTAGCAGAAGTAACACAACCCTGTTTCCTCACAGCTTATTTCTTCAGTCTAGGAGGGCATGAGTACCAACTGCCTTTTACTGCACTAGGGACATTTAAAAGATCTCGTGTGCTCTCTCAGCATTATGAGAGTCTCTGTCCTCTATCCATCTGCCTGCTAGCCTGAAATGTATTGGAGCTGACTATTTTTGAGCTCTCTACAGATCTGTCAAAATTGGTTAGTTGTTTGATGGATTCAGAAGTTACTTGGCAGGAGATGAAGGGATAGACCCTCTTCTCCCCCCCCTATATGCATGTACGCAGTGACTGCATAGGAAACTGGCTAAAAATAACCTAGATTATGTTGCTATCATTAATTCATCATTTTAGAAAAAGGCAGAGCTACCTGGAATTTTACTTGGAAGAGGTACGACAGCTCAAATGTTTGGTTGGAGCCACTGAACCAATACCTCAAGAAATCCTATTTTGAAACAAACACAATCTAGATAAATGCAAGACACAGATCTGATACTGTGCCAGTGGCACTTGGGACAGACCTGAGTTAGCTTTTAGACCTACAAGCAGAGAACTGTTACACAGAGTTGAGCAGAGAGGATGAACCTGGTCAAGAAATGGGCAAATCCTGAGCAGTATCCCGTTCTGAGACCAGTGCTCCCATCTTGACTGCTAGTAATACCTGACCAAATTAACGTTTGCATGCCTGTAGGTCACCGTATCCTCTGAGGTTGCTCTTGCTTTTTTAAAGCACAGACATTTCTGCCTACTTGAAATAAAGGAGATTCTGTCCTTGCTTGTGGATATTCCATGAGTGGTAAAAAGTCATTAGATAATTTATTAGCTGCAAATTATTCTCCTGGCTTTACTGTCCAGTTTGCCTTTCTGGATGACTTAATGCTTGAAATGTTCTAATTTGTATCAACACAAGCATCACCCTGATTTGCATAGTAGCAAAACAACATTGTGCAGAACTGGGAAACAGAAATGCTTTCCTGTGTGGAATAAACAATTTTTCTCAGGTCTGCAGATCTTTAGTATTAGCCACACATCAGAATTATGTATCTGATTACCATAAAGGGTGTGAGATACAGTGCTGTTTTATGTCAAATCAATAAGACCTGCCCAATATAACAGTTACATATCCAGGTAGTGCATAAAAGGAGATCTTTTTCTTGTGCTGGTGGCAAAGGCTGCTTATTGCATTTGCAAGTGTTACCTCTCCAGTGAAGACTGTCACTGTGCTGGGAGACCAGGGATGCAGACTGGATCTGTGTTCAGGAGCTTTTCATGACCTTTCTGAGTTTTTCTAAAAGTCAGGTACCACATAGGGGTAACTTGATTTCAGTCTTAAACATCATGGGGAAACTTGTGTGGAGAGAGGAGGACCAGGCTGTAGCAAGTACAGCAGCTCATCGCAGTGGGGAGACATGCTACAGGTGTCTGTGCTAGTACGTTCATCTAAATGCCGATGTGACTCCACTGGGCCTTATTGGTAGGACAGTCTACCTGAAAGGGCTCCTAGCAAGCAGCTGAAACAACCCCAGTGTGAGGGAACTGGTCTGAGGCGTGTGTAACCTTCACTCAGTGGGTTTGGAGAGGTTAATGATGGACTTCAGCAACTCAGATGATTTGGGAACATTGGGAAATGGAAAGGACTCTGAACTGTGTCTGAAAACCTTCATTAAAATGAAAGGTTTCACAGTTAATATTACACTTGCCATTCTCGTGTTCTTTTATTTCATCTATTTCAAAATTTCCAGCATTTAAAATGCTATTTTGAAGTTGTCAAATGAAGTGGCAGTCAATGCCCAATGTCACAGCAACTTTATGGGGCTGGATTGGAGGCCCTAACACAGAATAGTAGACCGTTACTGTGCCTTCTGAGATTTATGGCTTAGAGACACAGGTGTAAACCATCACAGTCTTTATTTGAAGTGTTACAAGGAGACTTTATGGGAAGCTTTTAATGACCAAAAGAGGAGTTTTATTAGACAGTAAGGGAGAAGGAGGTAATTGTTACTTGTATTCTTGCCCCAAAACAGAAATTGGAAATGTCTAAGACCTCTCCCCATAATTACTGAGTCAGCTTCTGCCATCTAAAACATTTAAACAACATGTGGGTATTGAAAGCAAAAACGCACAAGTCTTTGAGGTCTGATCATCTACTAAACTAGGCCAGCAGAGATGATACTCACTCTGCTATGTGTTAGTCATCTTAGTATTGCACTCACCATCTCATGTAGGTGTGACAACATCAGAACCCAAGAGCTAGCGGCGGTTTTCTGGCATGTGCCAGACTTGATTTGCTTTGTGTAACTTCCCCATGTTCAGCCATTTATTCTCAATGTACTGAAAAAAAGTCAAAGTACACCACCACAAACTCATCTCTCTTCTCAGGGATTATTTCAAAGTAGTGATAAAAACTGAGATTAGAGATGCTTCTAGCTGGAATAGAGAATGCTGCTTTCCAAATCTAAGTAAAAATCAGTCTTTTTTGGGGTGAAGTTTCTCTTGGGAGTTTTGATTTTAGAAGAAATTGAATGTTGAAGGGGAGAGAGACCTGGAACATGACATAGAGCAATTAACCATGCAGCAGCGGGAGGGAATGGCTGGTATACACACCATTTCCAGGTCCAGGACGCAGGGCTTTCCATGCGCAAACCATGTACTGTGCTGGTGGGGTACCATTGTTAATAAAAGGCAGCTCCGTTTTTTTTATAAATACAGTTGCAAGTGAAAGGCAATTGCATATTGATGAGACTGAGAGGACAAGACTGAGAGGTTTTGCTCTCGGTTTGAGTTCATTAGCCAAGTTTGGGATGATCTGAACCTTTGCTCGGGGACTGCAGGACTTCCCAGGACAGTGACTACACACCAAGCAAGCATAAACAGATAGCTAGGTCTAAGTGTACTAGCTAAATCTCCAGACGTAAAGCACACATTTAAGGTTTGAGCTCTGGGGTGGTTGTTACTTCAGGAGCTTTTGTCCATCTCTAAGAATATTGTCTACAAGTGCAGGAAGCACATTTCTGGACTGCAGTGTACCCATAATTGTATGCTAAACTCTAGGCTGCTAGACTTCTGATGAAAGCCAGCACATTGGAATCAGGGCTCTAAGAAAGCCTGGAAATAAGGAAAACACAAGAATTTGAATCTCTGAAGAAAGAATCCAGTTCAAAGCCTAGAGGAAAACTTTTACTACTAGAAGAGGAGGCTAAAACCAATCTCTAGTGGCTGGGGTTGGCCTGTCTCTGTCTCTGCATCTGCCTACTCTGTGGCAGATAATACTGTAATAATGGCCATGACATGGACCAAAAATCTGCTAATTGCCCTTCTGAAAAAGGATTTTATATTGATGTTACCCCTTCTGTTATGTAGGAACACAGAAGCAGTAAATGAGGAAAAGAAAAAAGATGCTTCAGGAAATCAACAGCTCAATGGAGCAAATGTTGCTGAGCTTTTTTGAGCTTTAAAGCATGGTGGGTTTATTTTCATTTTGTTTTGTTTTTTCTCATAACAAAGTGACACTAAAACAACGAGGACTGCTGATGATCCTGGGCCACAGAACTCACAGGCTCCATTTACCACCGTGTGTGGTTGACCCTCGAAAATTGTAACTCCTGGGTAGGGAGGCTTGTGCTGCAGCTCTTAAGACAGACCTGTTCAATGCTGATTCAGCCCCAGTGACCACTGGAAGGCAGAGTTATTAATTAAACGTGTGCAGAGCATTCAGTGGGGCTGCAAGACATGTCGCCAAGTAAAACAGTGGTGTTTTAATTGTGTGAATTCATAACTAGCTTTGGATTTCCTTCCAGAGCCAGAGTACATTAGAATATTAACAAGGAGCTGCTATTCCCTTAAACCAGGGAAATTAAGCAGGAGGCTAAGTGGCGGTGGGTGGTTGCTGGAACTTGGCTGTGGATACCTATAAAACAAGCAGGTCAAGATGATTCCTCTAGCTGAACTGGAAATTCAGGAGATTTCTGGTTCAGCCAGTAAGGGCAACATCTAGCAGCAATATTTGGGGCTTGCCACGAAAGGGCGGTTTTTGAGCAGAGATACCCAGAATAAATATTTTTAATTCCTCTGGATTCATATTCTCAGGAAGAGTGACATCTCTGGCATTATTCTGGCATAGCTATTCCACTTCATGTTCACGTTGCATCTTACTCTGGAACCATTTCTACAGGCAGTCAGAAATCACAGGGATTCTAGCTATTGGGCTCACTGTGCTAGGATCGCACGGGGCATATCCCCACTCCCTCCATCTGCTCTCTCAGAAACATTTTTAGGGGAACTAGAAACACAACAGACTTCACACTTCTTTAGATTTTGTACAAGATTTCCTTTATTATAAATAAAGCTGCATGAGAAGTTCTATACAAATTCAACAGTGTTCTGCTATAAAAGCAGCGGTTTGAGTACAGCATTGTCAATCAAGGAAGACCTTCGTTTTGAGAGTTTTGGTGTTATTGCCCATCTCAGCTGCATTGCCAAGATTGATTTTCATACTAAAGTTTTGCTTCTGAGCTAACATATTACACAAACACCCCCCAATCCTAAAAAAAAGACAAGTAATAAATAAAGCTATTTACTATGTAGGATCCTATGAGACCTAACCTAGCCCCTCAATGACCAGCAGCTAAGCTGTTACACGTGGGTAAAGTTTCCTTTCTTCACCACAGAGAAAAATGTTGCAAAGGCTTTGCATTAAAAACGTCTGGTGAACAAGCACCAAATCCTGCTGCTTGAATACTGCATAAAGTTTTGGATCTCTTTGCTGAAATACATCTTTGTACCCACCTAAGACCTGTATACAGGGCAACTCGGAGAGAGAGAGAAGGCATGTTCTATGGGTGCCACACACTAAAGAGTGAACTCCCAACAGCTCCCCTTAGAAGACATTCAGCTCCTGAAAAACAGTCATAACCTTAGACCAAGACATTTTCTAAAGGCAAATGGCTCCTGAGGCCACGTTGTAGATCAGTGGCTGCTATCAAGCCACCACTAGTTCCATTGCTTTGACAGAGCCTATAATAAAATATTAAAACCACAAGTTGAGGGTGGAGGGAGTTGTTGGAAACCAGCAGAAGGCAAGAGGAGTTCATCTGTTAAATTCACCTGGTTAGCAAATAGCAAGAAAAGCACTGAGACACAAGAAAGAGGTCTGGGACAGGCAGTTTACCCTTCCTTAAGATCTGTTATGGAGATACAGGCATTACCAAAGAGATGTTGTGTGTTTGTTACTTGTGCGTGTCATATGCTGTTTAGTTTTAAAAGAACATTATTGACTTTAAACCTCAAAACCCCACTTCCACCCCCACCCTTTAAAGCTGCTTCCTATGAATGCCCAGCCAGACTTCAGTCAAGGCAGAACTAAACATGGGTGGCACTAAAAAGTCTTAGGACATTTTTGCTGGCTGACAGCTGATGGAGCTGAACTGTCTTATAAACCTTTTTTGTGAAATGTGTGTGGCCTTTTACCGATGGGGCTAGTACTTGGTGGGCAAAGATTTAATACAGGAGAGACAAGGCACTCAAAGGAATGATGTGCTTTATGTGCATCATGGCTTCCTTGTACCACTGCAGTGGTCTGATGCAGAGAAACACTGGGTACCCACACCTCCTCTGACAGGGCACATATATACCTCTGGTATACATACTGGTATATGGCTTACAAAGATCTTTGCCCTGAGGCTTACTGGAGCACAGCTTATAATCACAGAGCACTTCTCCCCCCAGACAGGTACGAGGGGGTTCCCTCACAGCCTACATGCACCGAACAGACCTCTTAAAAGGTGCTCAGGGCAAAATGAGCATATTGCACGTAGGAAAATTAAGCCAAGCAATTTGCTTTCAGGGGAATCAAATCCATAAATTCCTTGGTTCAGCTCCAGCTTGGGTTCAACTAAACCCCATGGGAACGCTTCAGGGTCAGTTTGGACTTAAGAGAGAACAGGCAAATATACAGAAAATGAAAAAAAGATTCAATCCACTTACCAGTTTAGATTCCCTTTGAGTCTGAGCAGCAGTGCTTGGAGCTGTGTAAAGACGAGTTTCGGCATGTTTACAAGCCCGTAGGACTGGCGTTACAAAGCTTTGTTCTGACATTTTAACAGGGGAGTTACCTTATTCTGTTCAACAGCCTTTTCTTCTCATCCTCCCCCTGCTCAATCTTGTATAAAAGTTACTTTTCAACCCTGAATGTAATTTCCTGAGAGACCTGGGTCACAAATTTGTTTCTGTTCTTTGGACAGTCTAAATTTAGCCTCCTGACAGGAAATGGCAGAGAATTTTTTATTTCTCTCTGGCTGGGCTGGGAACACACACATTTAGAAGCAATTCCGACCCCAACTGCTTCAGCTTGACCTGCCTGCCAGCAGCCCATGCAAAGCTGGATCTGCTACAGGCACTGTGCAGTAAACACGGGCAGGTAAAAATGGCAAATTGCTTGGGTTTGCGAACAACTTAAACAGCTTCCAATGTAGCCTCCAGGCTCCAGTATTCACCCACCCTCCCTATACATCTGCTTGTCACTACCTGCTTTTCATGTCCCCTGAGATTGCTCCTGCTCTCCTTCCTATTGGGGAAGGCTTGCTTGGTTGTACTAATGAAAGCCAGGGGCTTACAGCTCTTGTTAGCGTTAGCAATTAGTCCTGGCCCGTTGCTCTGCCAGCCCTGGCAGTCTCCCAGGCACTCATGGCCAAGGGTGCTGAAGCAAGCACTGATGATCCAAGACTCTTTTCTACTGACATTACCCACCAGCCTCTTCTCTCCCATTTTGCTTTCTAACCTTTACTTTCTGCTCAGAAATATTACTTAACCATCCCACAGCTGTGATGATAAAAGCCAAGGGGAGCAGTAATTTGAGCAGAGTTCCCTGTCCCTACCTGTGCTTTCTTACAAATCAGGTGTGGAAACAGGAGTTACAGCTTTCTCTGCCTTTGTGCATGAAATGTCCCTCACTGGTGGAGGGACAGACAAGAGCAGACATCAAGGAGGTGGTGAAATGGTTTTTACCAGGAAAAAAGAGGAGAGGACACATCTATGGAGAGTTTGCTTATCACCAGGCTGGATAATAAGCCTCGTGCTGTATGCTGTCCCTAGCAGTGATACAGGATTAAATCTTCTCTCTGATGCATGTGATAGAGAGGATTGATAAAAAGAGACCTGTGGAGTCATATCTTAATATCTTTATTGATGATCTGGACAAGGGGATTGAGTGCACCCTCAGTAAGTTTGCAGGTGACACCAAATTAAGCAGGAGTGTTGA
>VYXH01009295.1:0-10430 GCA_013397275.1 Burhinus bistriatus | reverse complement strand
GGGAGGTTTAGGCTGGACATTAGGAAAAAATTTTTCACTGACAGAGTTGTCAAGCATTGGAACAGGCTGCCCAGGGAGGTGGTTGAGTCACCATCCCTAGAGGTGTTCAAAAGTCGTGTAGATGTGGTTCTTGGAGACATGGTTTAGTGGCAGACCTGGTAGAGTAGGGTCAATGGTTGGACTAGATGATCTTAAAGGTCCTTTCCAACCTAAATGAGTCTATGATTCTATAGTAATATCATCCCTGATGGCTCTCACCACCCAGAACAACGACCCTCTTGTAAACAGGATTCAGAGAAGCCCTGGGGTAAAACATTGCAGGAAATCCTAGTGTAAGAAAATGGTAGGAAAGGCCCCTTAGCACTGGAGGCCAGGCCTCTGGGACCAGCACAAAGCAGATCTGCGCTGAGGCTTGGATCCTGCAGAAAGCACACGAAGGAGGGTGAGGAGCTATTGAGCCTTCTCCTCTAGCAAAGCCACCTCACGGGGCTGGGCAGCCCACTGGCATGGCACTAACATGCTGTTCCTGAGGGAGTTCAGGCACCTCCATTTCTGCACTGGGTTTTTTAGCACATGCCTTGAGATTCTCCCCTGGCTTGAAAGCCTGCAGAAGCTGTTATTTCCCCACCGTGCTCCCAGCTCAACAAATTATGGTCTGCTAGCAGCAGCTCCTCAGAGCCTCATCAGAGCAGCAAGCTTTAAAAGGATTGAGGAGACCCTATATGGAGGCAAACAGGTAGCTTATGCCTGGATATCTGGTAGCAGAAGGAATGTGACACAGACTACAAGGCAGGTGCAGAGACAGTGCTGCCAAGCTCTGCTACATGTGCACCTCTTTCATCCCCTCCTCCTAACTCAGAGCTATCCTACTGGCCTTGGCCTCATTAAAACCATGCTGGGAGAGTCACGCTCTCATTTGGAGGGTGATTGTTCCCTCCTGCTACCAGACTGCTGAGATTGGCTTCATTACAGTGTAATTTTGGAGAACTGCTTCTTTTATGAAAGCACAACCTGTAGCAGTCCTTTCTTGGCTGTCTCAGCCTTGCTGCCCTGAGGTAAGGAAAACAAACAAATAAACCAAAATGCCAGAACCCATAATGGTGTTTCTCTCCCTTATTTAAGGTAAAAAGGGTTCCTGTCCATTTATCCATGGAAAATGGCCAGGAATATAACCCACTAGCCACGTTACCATGAAGAAATGGAAGACTCGAATGAAACAGTCTGAAGACACACACCTTGCTGCTTGCTCCGCTCCATCCTCCCCAGGGAGAAGAAAGATGCAGGGTGCAGGGGTGTTTTTGAAGGACAGGGCAAACCATTTAAACTACTGCTGCAAGTCTTATCAAGAAGGCTTTTTTTTTTTTTTTTTTTTAACAAAAATTAACTTTCGGTTAAAGAGGTNNTTTTGTAACTACAGTTACCTTTCGATTAAAGAGCTGTGGTTGATTTAAGGATCTCCATCCAGTCCAGATCTTGTGCATGACCCTCCTCCCCACATCAGCACCAAGTCTTATGCTGTACTTCCCATGGGTTGCAGAGCTCCTGCTGTCTGCAAGCAGACAGGCCCCTGCGATCCCAAGCTCCTGTCTCCAATTCCTGCACCCTTTTCTTATCTCCCCCTCCCACAGGAAATGAAGTATTTGGCCACCACCACCGTTTGCATTGCAGGCATCTGAATAAATTAGTCATATCTGTTGCTCACCACCACTGTAACGTGACTGAGGCACAATAGAAAAATATATTCTTAGCTGCATAAAAACCAGCCAGCACACCAGTGGAACAGAAGCTTACTTTTATACCACATCTTCCAGTTTCTCCCTATCCTCCCCCCATCCCCTCTCCCTTACTGCAGAAACCATGGCCCAGGACGGGTTCAGCTGCAGACGAGAAGCTGTATTGGCAACGTCAGTTGTCTCCAGGAGGCTTCGGAAAGCTGCCCTCTGGACTTGTGCCTAGAGGAACAAGTGTTTTCCTGATGGCTTTGGTTAAAGGGATTCCTTATGGATCCCATTGGTCTCTGCAAGGGGAATGTGCACCGTGTACTCATTTATCAGTGCAGACATGTTCCTGAGCATCTCGTGGAATGTGTCCACTGTCTTCCTGTAAATGTCCCTGCGTAGCACAAAGGGACGGAAAAGGTTGAGAGGCTCAGCCTTCTGGAATATGATGGGGAAGCCCAGCTCTGCTGGTACCTTTCCATTGCCAATGAAGAAGTGGTAGAGCTTCTTCTCATGCAAACATTTCTCCAGGAATTTCAGCATGTCCTGTAGACGGGCCTCCAACTTCTCTGGGGCCCAGTCCTGACTGGGATGTGCCTGCAGGAGATGCAGCATCACTGTCTTCAGGTGGTAGTTGGTGAGCCCACTCGGACCTGTGAGGCTGCACTGCTTCCCATGGAGGAAGGAGAGGATCTGAAGGCAGCTGACATGGCAGGCGTTGGCAGGCAGGGTTTTGGAGACCAGCTGGATGAACCTCCTCTCATACACTGCGAAGGTGAGAAACCAGTGAGTGCTGGAGGAGAGGTCTGCTGCCAGGCTGCTCCAAGGGAAATGAGAGATGAAGTAAACATCAGAGTTCTCGTACTGCACCACAGGAGTGAGGTTGAAGGCAATGGATTTCCCTGACCTAAACTTTATCTTCAGGGCTCCTGGGGAGTCCAGGAGGCTGAAAGAGAGGTCAAATTCATACTTGTGGGAGATTCTGTTCCAGGCCTTGGTGACCGCAATCTGAAACCACTTCATGACTTGGTCAGCATCCAGATACTGAGTATTTTTGAAGCACAGGAGGTCTTCCATCTCACTGCTGGGCCTAGTAGTATTGGCTTGGCTATGGAGAAGGCAGAGCATATCTTCCCCTAGTTTAGTCTTGTCACAGATGCAACCTGTCACATCCTCATCTGCCCTGCATACCTTGATAGTGCCATAACCTTGTTCATCTGGGGGAAAAGAGCCACCAGAGCACCAGGTCTGGGACCGAAAACAGTATGGCTCTGGAGGGGCAAAAGGCACTATCAGATCACAGACAAAAGGTTTACGTACTCTCCAGTTCTCATACATGCTCCCCACACCCATGCAGTCCTCCACTTCCATGTCAGCATCCCGGTTACAAACACTCCTCAAGGCTTCCAGCAGGTCATCAGCAAAGCCTTCCACCATCTCCCGCATCCTGGCCATGTCTCCAGTGGTACCCAGGATGCGCTTCTCGTAGAAGCTGGCCAAGACAGCCTTGTCAGGGAAAGCCACACCTTTAAATGCTTTCCCCAGGACAGCCATGTCATCCTCTTCTCCTCCTGTGTCCTGCCAGATCCCTTCCTGGAAATCCTGCCTCCAGAGCTCGATCAACAGGAAGATGACCATGGAAAGGGCAGTCCACATATCCCATCGGACCTTTTCCTCTTTGCTTTCCTCCACTATCTCTGGAGCCTTTTCCAGAGTCTTCTGTTTGGCTTCCTGCTCTGCAATTTCCTGCTCCAAGCGCAACTGTTCCAGCCGAAGGCTCTCCTCCCGCTCCTTCATCTTCTGGATTATTTCTTCTGTATTCTCGAAGATAGTGCTATTCTCTTTAGGGAAGAGGAGTGGGTGGTTGACAATAGCTGTAATCACCACTAGGCACACTCGGAAGATTGCCACGGACATGGCAGTTCCTTCCCTGGAAGAGAAAGAAAGGCAGAATGACCCACAATTTGGAGTATATTCCCTCAAGAAGAAAAATGAAAGGAAGTCCCCACTTGAAAAAAAGCTTTGGTATCCTTTCTAGCCCTGAAAAGACTCTAGAAGCTCCTAAGCGCATGCCTGTTTCTGTAAGTTATCAACCAAGCTGCCCAAAGAGACTTTATCAGCAGATGGTGAGGATGAAAGGGTCCTCTTACCAATTTAACTTCAAAGAACAGAACTGTGAAGGCACTTGCTACTATCAACCCACTGTGATGCTGTTGGGGCACTGTGGGAAGGCACGTCCTTCCTCCCTCCTTTAAAGTTCCCTCAAACCGAAAGGGAAAGAAGCAGGCAGGATGTCCCCGGGTGTAAAAAAGCAGGACTGGACATAAGCACTGCTTTCCCTCAACATAAGGCTAACGTTACAGACGTGGCAATGGCATAGGCAGGGCTGTCCTGGCCACCTTCCATGTTAAGCATATCTGGGGACACACACAGCCTGCTTGGTTCAGAGCAACCTTCACTGCCAGTACTGGTTATGTGCACCTGGGTGGGAACAAGCCTGCACGGTTTTGTGCTTCTAAGCGGGCATTACAGGCAAAGCTCTTCCTGCCTTTCAGCACCGTCAGGATCAGGCTGTGGCAAATCCTCCCAGCCCCCAGGATGCCTCATGACTGCGGTCCCCAGAAAAAGGGCATAGGCAGAAAGATTGGTGAACCAGAAAGGGTTTCCTTTAGCCCAGTGGTTTTAAAAGCATTGGGTTGTTTATTTTTTGTGCTCGCTTCACTATTAATCTGTGGAAGACATTAGTAAACACCATGGCTTTCATCTAAGCCATCTCCCCCAAGCATCCCCTTAACATCTGTGCTCGCAGCCAGCTCGCTCCTATTTGAAGTGACCTCAGCGTGGCTGTGAGGTCTTGGTGTCACGGCGCTTGCCGCAGGCAGCCATGTGCCAGCAACAGTCCCACATGTCACCCCTTGCACAGGCCCTTGGCATGACCGAGACTGCTATGGTGTTTTGGAGTTGTTTGTGTGATTACTGGCTCTGCTGCTCGGACCTCACACTTAATAAAGCTTTCCATGCTATGGGGCTCATGATGAAAGAATTTAATTCCCAGCTTTCCAGGACACAGTCCCATTGCTGGGCCATCTGTCTGGCCCTGACGAGGCCTCCCAGAGGTCTGGGCCAGAGGGTGCTCAAGGCTAAAGCCTGGGCTGATTCCTCCCAGGTGGCATTTCTGTTTCTGGAGGGCTGGCATCGCTATCGAGAACCCAAGTGCCTGCTCAGGGCAGGACAATCTGAGGTTGTCACCCACTGCTGAGTTGTGGCAAGCTCACCAGTCCCTCTTTCTAGCAACATCACCCCTCAGTCCTAGCACAGGGAGATGAGAAGGACAAGATGCACAAGCAAGGCTATCTCTCCTTCCAGCTGGGACATTTTAACACAGCCTCTTCAGTGCCTTAAAAGTGCGTTTGAGGGAGAAGGGTTTCTGTTACAGAAATAAAGTCTATCCATAAAATACCTAATCAATTATACCAGAAATAGCCATTTCATTCCTAACAAACCAATTCATCCTGCTGTGGGAATGAGGCTGTTTCACAGAGAGCCAAGAGATGGTGAGGCACTGTGTGTGCACCGGGAGCTGAGGGCTGTAATTTTCTTCCCCTGCAATAGCTCCTTGCTGGCCTAAACCTGGCATGTTTTGTCGCCACAGCAATCCTGCTGTCCCAGCCTCTGGGCACGAAGGAGAACAACTCTGGCAATCTCATTTATGCCTCCACAGGGCATGCAATAAAGATAGATCCATCCCAGTGGGCCTTGTTATCATTACTGCACAACAAACTGCTGGCTTTTGATTGCAGGAACCTAGATTTCCTCGATGGGAGCACTTACTGTACATGGGAACTGTATCCTTCGGCATGCAATTATCTTTGCTTACAAGAGGGCTGGGACTGGAATAACAAGGGAAGGGAACAGGATTGAGATGCATTGTCCAAGCAGCAAGAAAATTCAGACGGTGCTCAGGATAACGCTAAGTGCCCCTCCCTGTGTAACATTTACTAACAACCCTTTTTTTAGATCCCATATACATGCATAGATGAATACCCTTTTGCAGACATTGCTCTGGAGATGGTTTGCGGGCCTTTCTTGTCCTTTTTGCATTTACATTAACTCTTTAATTCATCAGGCAATGAATTAAAACTGAATTAATGCCCAAAGCTGGGTGTTCCAGTTATTCTGTGAGCTCCATGCCTGGCCACATTTTAAAAATAAACTGGAGTCGCCCTGCATTGCAATGGGCTTTATCAGCTTGCCGGGGCAGGGCAGGAAGTGCTGGTGAGTTGCTTTCCTTAGTGCTACGCTCTTGCAGACCACGTGTGCTTTCCAAGCTTAAAAATAACATGGCCAAGGGCCAGGTGCCTCCTTTTGCAGTCCTGACCAGGATGACATTGCTGTTCTGCCCTGCTAGACCGCTGTCCCTGCAGGTGAAATGTTTTACTGTTACCAGATTACTTCTTAGATGCGTAAGGCTGAAAGAAGTCAGCTTCCTTAGAATCTTCTTGTACCCTTCAGGACTCTCATGTGCCTGGCTGCCCATTGGCACGCCGCTTCCAGAAGTTACCCGCCCCAAAGCTCTGCTAGCAGAAGAGGTTAGGCCAGGCATCCCCAAGTCCATTGCTGGCCGGCTCAGCTGAATTCATTCTGGGTCACACTGACAGGGTAGGATACCCCAGCTGATCTTGCAGGAATAGGTTAGGAAGCATACACACAACCTCTTTCCTTAGCAAATTCTACAGGCATCAGCCTCTGGAAGACAGTCAGGATGAAAATTGGAAGTGACAACATCTTCAGGTCACATAAATTTGCAAGAGGCATGTCTGTTTTCAGCCTGAACAGAGGAAGTTTTCCTGGTCAAAACTGCCCTTTTGCTACTGTAGCTATTCCCACTAGAAAATGAACATCAACCCTAGTTAAGGCTTAAGGTCAATGATGCTCAGTGACCAAGGTCAGCGGAGCCTGGCCTTGACAGCAGCAAGGGTGGTATGGGCAGAGTGTTCCCACATCTCATCAGACACAGCTTTCCTGGCTAACATGGAAAGACTAAATAATACAGGTGAAACCAGTAGCACTGCCTGCTAGGGCGGTCCAGCCTTCCCCATAACAAAGGTTGCTCTTTTCCCTTGCTTTTAACTTCAGCCCAACCAATTTAAGTATGATAAAAATATTTATGCCTGCTCTTGCCGAGACAGCTTTTGTGTAGGGAAGAGGGAGAGAGTCAAAATGTTTCCAAGGTGGAGACTAAGAAAGAGAAACATCATTGTTTCATCTATGCATCCAATTTAGGAACATTTCAAGCATGAGAAAAAAAAAAAAGTATGCGTGAGTTTTTAAACAGCAAGCTCTCAAAGTGATCTTCAACCTTTTCCAAATTTCTAGCCCTGCCAGTTTTTTTCCATTCAAAACACAGACAATGTCCAGGCTTGGTAACAGACTTACATCTAACTACCTTCTGCAGGCCCTCTTGCGGCAGTCCCAGGGCTCTAAAGACCCTCTTGAGGGAGGGCATTGTGGTCCTTGCTACATCAAGAGCAGAGACCCCCACCTCTTACCCTCCTGTGGGCACAAAGCGGGGAAAGGAGCAGTGAGGCCAAGGAAAGCCGCTCGGGGAAGGGAGTAGGGCCAGGAGCAAGCAGTTGCATGGAGCCCCACTGTCTCAACGCAAAGGTCCATCTCTGCTCACTGCCCAGCACATGATGCTGCTTGTTCAAACCTGCCTCTGGCACCAGAATTAGTTTCCTTCTGGGCTCTTCTGTGGCACTCACTGCTTCAGTGACTGGGTGCTTCATTGATTTTAAGGTTAACGACTGCTCTGAACAACCCTGGGAACTGAGGGGGCACACACTCTCCAGCTGGGGAGCAAAAGCTCAGAGAGACAAAAGCTGCTGATTGCTCTGCTGCCCAATTAGAAATAACGATCAGCCACATCCTGCAGCACTTGGTATGTTCAAAGGCTTCACCAAGAGCACCTGCAGCCCTCCACCCTCGGGTCCCAGGCAAGTTAGGCCTCATCTAGAAGCAATTGAAGCTCCTCCCTGGCTGGAGGATCCCGATCAGCCCCACAGCAGGTCCTGGGTGATGCGGGGAGCTCCAGGAGGGGAAGGGGAAAGATGACACTGCTATCATGCAGTTCAGGTTGGTGCCATGAATCCACATGGAAAAGGAGGCTAGCTCTCCCACTAGCTGATCTGAAAGCCCTTCACTGCATGATTCAGCTATGTTTGGTTCATCCACTTGCCTGGAGCACAGTTACAGGTAGTGTGTTGCAAGGAAAGAGAAGCAAGGAAAGAGAAGCAGCGCATGAAGCTCACAGGAGCATAAAGCCTTCACATAGCCAGGCAACAGTTTGCCTAAGGTCAAGTGATGGCGGGAGAGCACCCTCTGCATGGGGCCAGGAGGCCTTTGACAGCTGGCCAAAATCCTCTTGCATTCATGTCATAAAAACCACAGGGTGAGTATGCCCAGAGAGGCTTGCCCCAAAACTGCCACTAGAAAAGACTCTTCTCCTTTGCCACGTGTGGGCAGTGCCAGCCATGCCAAAGGCTGGGGAGGAAATGGGCTGGAGCTCTGAAAACAGTCCCTTAGGTGAGACTTGACCTGCCAGCCATGCTCAGCCCTTGGCACTGGAGCAAGGGCAGAGTTGCAGCTCCTCACCAGCACAAATGCAGGCCCCAAAGATGAAAATCTGGTGCTGAGCTCTGCAGATCAGCACTTGCCGTGCCTGCATCTCTGCAATAACTGTCTCTGCATCACCTGCACTACCCGGGTCCCTGCACAAATGGCCTCGAAGGAAAATCACCTGCAGACACTATTGCAAGACAATATAAAAATAGCCATCATGCTGTTTCCTGACTGTAGTCAGCCCTGAAGGTGACTAATGCCTGCAATGCACGCTAGAAAAAGCAGATTTGCTTCATGGTGTTTTATGTGGGATGAGGGCAGAGCTCGGCTCTACCTTCAGCTTCTGCCTTGAACATCTTATCCTCACCTGGGAGCATCACAGAGCTCATTTGGTGTTTGTGTGGACAACCTGGGACAGCCACTGCTCCGTGGCAGTGTGTGCTCTCCCCCTTCCCATCAGCCACCCTGCCATAGAGGATTTCCCTGCATAAGCAGCAGTCCTTCATAGAGATGACGATGCTCAAAGGCGTAACAATGTCCCATCCCTTCTAGCTAAAATGTGATCAACTTCTGATGTCCCTGAGCCTTCCTCACACCCTTTTCCACAGCAGCTTCAGACCCTTTTGCCTCCTGCTCAGTCTGGCAAAAGAAAAAAAGGAGATTTAAATGGCAGCTAGCAACTTGCCCCTGTAGGCTGCTCATGTGCTCTGAGCCCAGATAACTCTCCATCTTCTCTGAAGACATGGGAGAATATTTCCCTTTCATTAATGGTCCCTTTCCTCAAGAGCTCCTCATGTGGCTGCATTTTTTTCCACCTTTTTATTCCCTTAAATTTTGAATCATGGGAAGCAAAACATGCTCTGGCTGGTGTTCAGCAATAAACCAGATAGGAGTGAGCTGAAGCTTTGATTCTTAAATTAGAAAAACCCAAGCCAAGCCACTGAATGCAGTTCAGTAATGCACTGGAATACGCCAAGACGTCATTTACAACACACTCGATTGCTTCCTGCGATTTGGCTGACACAAAAGGCAGTGAATAAGTGGCTGCCACATTGTGTTTCACTTTGGTAGGCTGCAAGAAAAGAGGTGATTCAAAGAGATGATAGTTACTACAGCTGGTTGGGAGTTTTCTTCATTGAAAGCTGCCAAGTTTTTGAAACCAGAAGTTTCACGGGAATAAACATGATTTCTGAGATTCTTTTTGGGAAGGTTCTTGAGGTCTGGAAAGGACTCTGCTTCTTGTTTTGACTGAAGAGATTAATAGCCCAGAACAGCCACTAACCTGCACTTGGGATTGTCTTGCTGGAAAGATGTGAAGCTCAGGCCCAGGGGTTTCAGGCCCAGCCAAGCCCAGGCATACTCCCCCATGGCTGGGCTTCTGGGACCCCCATGATTCCTCCCCTTGCTGTAACAGAAATCAGTTTGCCTTTTGACATTTGAGAGTATCATCTGAAAATGTTTCTACTGCATTTAGAAAGACCTAGTCAAAGCAAAAAGGTTGCTGAAAACTCTTTGTGATGCCCTATGTCCTTCTCCAATCTGCAAACACCATTGCTGCCTCCACAGGTATTCAGAGATGCCTGACTAGCAAAGCAAAATTAACCTTCCTCTTACTTGGAAATACTTGGAAATGAATGGTAAGAAACAAACACATTGAAAGAGAAATGGGAATTGTAGAGATGCATGTCAGTATTATTGTTCCTGACAAAAACTTAGAAAAATGCACTTTAATTAGTCGACCCCACACCACTGATGCTGCTCTTTTTTCCACCGTCTCCTCACGAACATTTACAGAGCAATCAAAAGGCTTTTGCTGGCTCAGGACAGATACTGAGGGCAGTTTTGCTTCCAGCTGCTACATGTAAAGCCTCAGGAATAGACACATTCTGGATGGATGTTCACAGAAAAAGACGAAGGTACCACTAGAAAGGGTGAAGATACTAGACTAGTCTCTGCTTTCAGTTGCTGAGAATTTGTTCAATTTTTGCCTCTTTCATACTACGAAGAACAAGAAAATCTTCAGCTTTTAATTTTATATGCACACATTTAAAAACAGAGCACACATCTGCACCTCACAGAATCACAGAATCATAG
>VYXH01009292.1:0-10017 GCA_013397275.1 Burhinus bistriatus | reverse complement strand
CCTGTGGGAGGGACCCCATGTTGAAGCAAAGGAAGTGTGAGCTGTCCTCCCCTTGGGGAGGAAGGAGCAGCAGAGACAATGTGTGAGGGACTGACCGCAACCCCCATTCCCCGTCCCCCTGTGCTGCTCGGAGGAGGAGGTAGAGAAAATCGGGAGTGAAGTTGAGTCCGAGAAGAAAGGAGGGGTGGGGGTAAGGTGTTTTAACATTTAGTTTTTATTTCTCATTACCGTACTCTAATTTGGTTGGTGATAAATTACATTGATTTCCCTAAGTTGAGTCTGTTTTGCCCGTGATGGTAATTGCCGAGTGATCTCCATGTCCTTATCTTGACCCATGAGCCTTTTGTTATATTTTCTGCCCCCTGTTCAGCTAAGGAGAGGAGTGATAGAGTGGCTTTGGTGGGCACCTGGCGTCCAGCCAGGGTCAACTCACCACACTGGCATAGACTGATCTGTTCAGAGTTTGTTATCCTATTAGTGCTAGAAAGAAATGAAGGAAATGAACAAACAAAGCATTAGATATAGAAGTGTATTATTGCTATATTTCATTAAGCTGTTTACATCAAAATGCAAATTTAAGATGGCGAAGGTATTCCCTGAGTTAAATCAATAATTACATAGGTTATATTTAAGCCACTGCATTAAGTCAGCAGAAATGGACCTGAGGGTCTAGGCGAATAACAGGCTGAGCACAAACCTGCAGAGTGTCCCTTCTGCCATGACAGATGTCCTGGGTTGCATTAACAGGAGTGCTGCTCGCTGGCTGAAGGGACTTTTTCGTCTCTACCTGTGTAGCCACACCTAGACTGCTGTGTCCTATTTCACCCCCCTCACCACCAACACAATCTTAAAAAAGATAATGACTAACTGGAGAGGGAGCGGATTACCAGAGTGATTAGAGGTTCGCAATGCATGATGTACAAGGAGAGGGAGCTGTGTTTGCTCAGTCTCCAGAGAAGAAGGCTTAAAGAGGAACCTAATCACCATCTTCCATCATCTAATGAGGCCAGAAGGCTGTGCTGCCATAGAGCAGGACCTGGACAGGCTAGAGAGTTGGGCAGAGGGAAACCCAGTAAGGGCAAGTGTAGCGTCCTGCACCTAGGGAGCAATAAGCCCATGCACCAGCACCGATTAGGGGCTGACCTGCTGGAAAGCAGCTCTGTGGAAAGGGACCTGGGAATCCTGGTGGACAACAAGATGACCATGAGCCAGCATGTGGCCAAGAACGCCAATGGTATCCTGGGGTGCATTAGAAAGATCATGGCCAGCAAGTTGAAGGCTGGAATGGATGCACAGAGGAGCTCTGGGGTCCACGGCCTCAGAAGTATTCAAAATTCAACTGGACAAGACTCTAAGTCCAGGTTTCAGACTGGATGACCTGCAAAGGTCCTTCCCCACCTAAATTATTCTACCATTTTAATATCTATTTTTTAAAAAAAATTCAATTGTTCCTTATTAAATGAAGACCTCATATTTATAAATGAAAATTAATTGCCAAGTGCTGAATATGACAGTGTACAAATATATCTCTCACAGAATAGCTGAAAAGGTTCAGAAGGCAGTCTGGAGAACTAGAGAGAGACTAAGGGAGACCTCAGCGGACTCTGGAAGACAGGTGGCACATACACACCCAAAGGTCACAAAGCCTAAATGGTTAGCTAAAACTGGTTAAACAACCGTTGCCCGTATGAGAAAGGAAAAAGTCTTCTGTTTTCATACAAATTTGGTCTTGGAGAAGCATTTGGCAAAGATGTCAGATCTGAACAGTAACTAAATATGGATCAGGTATTTGTGAAGTCCCTTTCTCATGTGCCATAAAAATGCCAAGATATTTATGATTTTGCTCTAATCCAAAAGGTCTGATCTCTAGTGTTTTTGAAACACAAAAAAACATCACTTTGGTGAATGTGCCTGCTATTTTTGCTCTGTTTTGAAAGGCAAAACTAGATGGCATATAACCTATATGTTTCTTGGTGCAAATGAATTAGGATGTATAGGAAATATATAACAAAATCTTTAGATTATAAATGTTAAAAAACACGAGAATTTGCTTTTAGACAAGTACCTTAGATAAACTACACAGAGTATTTAATAGCGTTCTCTTTCCTGCTTTGAAATAGTGGCAACTGAAGCACAGAAAATTTAGTCACTTGCCCAACTCGACATGGGCAGGTATCAAAATAGGTCTTAAAATTAATATTTGGTAATTTCAGCACATTGCTCTTTGAATTGTAGCTCATTTCTTCTCTGTGTTTTTCCATAAACTTGCTACCTCTGAGAGAAAACAACTGAAAAAGACCCCAAACTCAGAACAGAAAGCTGCCTAACTGCAGAAGTAAAAGCTGTATATGCCAGGTACAGATCATTATGCAGAATAAGGCAATAACAGAGTTGATAAGAAGAGTACTTCCACAGAAGTAACAATGACTTTCAGAGTCTGTGACACGGAAATTCATCAATATGGGAACTCAACTATAATCAAGAATGACAGAAAGAACATTCATAGAGAGCTGTAATAAAAAAAGTCTGATAATATGCAGATAACAGGTACCTTGGCAAAATGTATTTTCAGTGCTTCCAAAATAGATAGATAGCAAAAAAAAAAAAAAANAAAAAAAAAAAAAAAAAAAAAAAAAAAATCCTGCATATTTAAGGAGGAATTAAATTAAAAAACTATATAGTTTTACTTCATTTTTCCTTCTGAAATAACTAAAAGTTGATGATCTGTCTTAAAACATCTTGACAACTCATATAAAAAAGGAAGGAGGTTAATGAACAGATTACTGTATTTTAAAAGTAGCCTGCAAACCTCAATTCTTCTCAAAACTTTTTTGTACAAGTACAACCAAGACTGTTAGTTTCCTTCCTGCAAACAAATTGATTTGGTTTTACATCCACTTTAGTTTTTCTCTGTCATTCTTAAAGAACAAGGTACTTCCTAAATTATTTGGCTAAAAAAACTGTACTGTCTACATTCCAGATGATGTACATTAATCTTTTCTATTTCATCCTGTTCATTTAGGGTCTTCCTAGGACTGTTTTCTGCACTATGCCAGATATAGCATTTTTACTGGAAGCCTGTAATCACAGTAATGTATCCCTCTGCTTCAGACATGCCTCAGCTATTAAAGATGACAGAACATGATATCCAAAGAGACCGCTAGTTCTGCTACATTAAAAAAAGTTATTCTGCCCACTTGTAAAGTGTTACCTCTCCCTGGGTGAAAATTTAACAGTTTCAGGTAGAAATTACTTTTTTTCACAATTAAGGCTAACTTATTTTCTTCCAGGCCTTAACTGGGTAAGAAAGGAAATCATGAGTGCTTTAACCTCCCCAAATATAAATGCTGCTGCTAAAAATCCAACTGCATTTTTTAAGGCTTCACTGACTTACAAATTGGTACAACTTGTACAATTGTTTACATAATTTTATTCCACACTGGAAAACAGACATCTTGAAGGTTCCCATAAACTCAGGTTTTAGCCATATTCAAACTGCGTCATTTGATGACAACATAATTAGATCTCTGCAATTTGTTAACCTGAACCACACTATTATTGCAAGTTGTACAGTGCACATGTGCCTTAGCACATGCAGTTTTTCTGCAAGTGTAAGAAAATTTCAGCCCTAAAGCAAATAAATCCAAGTGGTTACAGGTGCGTGGTTTCCATTAAATCACAAATGTAATATTTTAGCAACTTACATTTTATATCTCTACTTAGTTCACTAAACTTCATAAGCCTTTATTTTGTAGATTTGATAACAGGTGAGAAGGGAGCACAGAAAAATACTGAAACAATGAACTGATGAACGGAATCTGTACTGAAAAAGAAGCAGTCCCTAGCTTTTCAGATTCTGCCACTTAGACCTCTGACAAAATGGGATTTATCTGTGTCTAGGAGTGCATTATGCACTCTGAGCACTACCTCAGTGTGGCTTTCTTCCCTTGGGTACAATATGTAGAGGTGGATAGCACAACCAGACAAACACAGTGCTTTGTCGTTGAAGGCACAGAATAGGCAGCAAAGTGAAGACAGAAGAGCTAGTGGACTTTTTTTTTCAATTTCAGTAAGCTTCCTGTAGCTTATTTTCAAAACTACCTACTTGCCAACTTGAAAAAATGTTCTGTTCCCTGTGTTTGACTCTGCACAGTGACAAGGTGTGAGCTGAAACATCTCAGAAAGAAATTCTGCCATATGAAACCATTTCTATTTTATTTTAAAGCATAATGACATGACAGCTTTTTTTCTGAGTGTGTACTTTGTGGACATGGACAATTCTTCAGTTCATGGAGGTCCTCAGTTTTCTCACCTATTCTTAGCCTAATTCTTAAGAAGCTTGACACCCAACACTGAAGCTGACCTTCTTTCTGCAGTTCCCTGCTTTGAAATTGCTTTTCCTTCTTCTCTTGGACAGTTTTAATTGACTGTCAGGGTCCCAAGTGCCTCAATAGACCTTAATCACCCTGACCAGCCACTGGGACTCCACCTAGGCACTCACATCCTTGGCCATAGTCTTGAGCTCCCTTTAATAAGCTCAGACCTGGGCACGCCAGCTCTGCCTGAGCTATGCCATAGGGTACTTGTCTCCTGTCCCCTGCTGTTCCTGAATCTCAGGCTGAATTTCCCTGACTGATCTTGGACATAACACTGCCTTCCCTTGTCTGATGAGCACCAGACTGTTGATGGAAAGCCCTTCCTGCACTGTGGTGTCCCTCAGCTCCTGCCTTCTCTTCCCTCCTGTAGCAGTCTCATGGTTGCTGCTCCCTGTCAGCTCTAACAACGGCTGAAGCCTGAGCTGAAATAGAGCTCCTGGACCAGCAGGCAGAAGGTGCTTGTGTGAGGGGTCCAGGAGAGGCTCATCAGGGCAAACAAGGCCTGTTGGGGCATTCAGTGTCCTCACAGAGACTGAGGGCATGTGCCTGAGTTGCAGACTGCCCTTAGGACTGTGAAAGCTCACTAAAAACAGACACTGAGACTACTGCCAGTAGGCTGAAATTCTCTACATGTGGCTTCTTACCTCCTTTGGAACATTTGAAGGCATCTCTAAACTCCAAAAGGTTGAAAACTGCTTTATGCATACAGAACAGTATATCCAAAACTATGAAGCCTGTTGTGACCAAAATACGATCTGGAAGACTACCAGTAACGGTCGCAGAAAGACACACACTGGAAAATGTGGCAATATTTTTTCATTAGCAATCACTGATTATAGCTGTTATCAGAATGGTTAGTAGAAAGCTCGCTTTTGGTGGATGTAACAAGTCTAATCTACAAACAGAAGTTGGCTTAATTCTCTTTTCTGGCAAGACCCGAGGAACATACACTGCATTTCAGCTGCTGAAATGCCAGTTTTGGCATGAAGCCTCTGTTGTTTGTCTGTGATTCCATTTTTCTGTTCTGCCACATGAAGCAGCAACACTTCCTGTTTGCAAGGAATATTAAGGATGAACATTTGGGACTGGATTAGAACTAATTAAAATGCTCACACTGAAGCCAGTGGGATTTGGAATGAACACATACCACCTTTTATGGAGTGGTTATCTGCAGTAGTTTATTAGGATTGCGTGCTAAAAACACATAAGAAACAACCCAAAATTCTGCCCAATTTTTAACATTGACAGGGATTATGAATTCATAGAAATTAATCTTTTTTTACATCACAAGTGAACATGCAAGGAGAAAAATATCATTGAAAAGAATCATTGAAAGGAAAGAAGGCTGAAAGAACAGGATCTTTGTGATACTGCTGCACTCGGGGGCCATAAGCCTTGATTTACTGTGCTGCCACTCAAATAGCACACCAGAAATATTATCAAAACAGAATCTGTTCTATCATATATAAAGGTGGGAGCAGGAGCAATTAGACTTTTTCTGGAGGGTGTGGTGTCAAAAGTCTTAAGCTGGTTGAGTTTTAGGTTTGGAGCACACTGAGAAAAACTATTAACATCACGGTTCTGAAGGGCGGATGACATACTACCACTGCCAGTTGCTGAGATTGAATGTATGAATTCATCTCCTTTCTTAATTCACCTTAGAAGGGTTTTCACGAAAACGCACCAGAATAAAAACATGGGAAAAAAAGTCTAAATTATTCTTTACAGATTGAAAAATGAGTAATAGTTGCTTAATAATGAAAAAATACCTGCTTCTTATTGTATGGCTTCCTGCTAAAAGAAGTACTTGTTTATTAAAGCAATGTGGACTGTAGCATATTGGAGCTACACCATCATGTTAATGGTTTTCTTCTAACCCCCAAGCTTCAATATAATTTGATAAATCAAACCATTAAGAGAGAGAATACACAGCAGCCTTATTTAATTTTTCATGTTACCTCCATGTTTTAAAGGATGGAATATCAGCAATGTATAGAACACTTAATATGACAGTCAGGAAAACAAAAAACATGTCAAGAATACATGTTACAAAAGAAAAAGTATCTGATAATTTCCTGAAGTCTAATCTCAGACTGGCTTAATCCCTAAAAACCATACATTTCCCAAGAGGTAAGAATTACTTAAGTATTTCACCAACTTAGTTTTATCTTTGCTAGACTTATAGCAACAATGTTCTTGCTTTCTGACACTGCAAAGGTCAATAAGGTGCCATCCCAGCCTGACTGTGTTCTGAAATAATTTCCCTTGAATTTCTGTTTTCAAACTGATTAATTATTATCCCTATTTTGCACCCTGGCTTTTACTGATATTGCCCTTGAACAAGACGAACCATGGCTTTTCTGCAGGTAATCGAGTACAAAAGTGTGCATAGTGGTACTATGTTCACACATGCTTTTTGTGTAACTAAAGATATTGCTACTATTAGTGAATCGTGGGAGCAATGCCACATCGATAACACCCCCTGAATGCTGCAGATAAGGTGGACCATCCCTTTATCAGCACCTCAATTACACACATTCATAAAGCATGTTGAAGGACCACTATTCACACTTGGCAGGCTCCTTCAGTGAGTTCTCATTTACTCTCATGATTGGGCAGCAAGTTATTTAGAAGTACCACATTACTAATGGGCATTTATAAGCATTTCCATTTTTTTTCTCTTCAGACGTGGCCTATTATTATCATTTCTCTTATTCAAAAGAAACATTAATACTCCCTTACCCACCCAAAAGGGGACACTGGATGACTCATATCAGATAATTTTTGGTTCAAGGACAGAAAATTATCTATACACCACCAGCGGCAGCTGACTAACGAAGGAAACTGGTATGACACTCCAAGCAGTTCTCTTGCCTACTCTGTGGCTGGGCGAGTCTGAAGTGAGTGTAAGAAGAAACAACGCACTCATGTGTGTGTAGAGGCATAGGTTGAAAGCAGGCAAAATAAACAACAAATTAAGTCCCAGTAAAACACAGCAACCAAGCTCTAAAAGTAATTTTCCTTTTCTAGCAAAAAAAAAAAAAAAAAAGAAAAAGAGAAAAAACAGAGGGAAAAAANAAAAAAAAAAGAGAAAGAGAAAAATCAGAGGTCATAAATGTTTAAATTTAATAAGCAAAGCAATTTCAGAAAATAAATTCTTACTTCATCAGCCAATTAGTTCTCGATCATAGCTTACAATTAGCTTTTTAAAAGCATCACATTGTGGTGGCCTCAGGATATACATCATATTGATTAAGTGCTTAATTCCTTGAATGTATGTGTAGCAGCTTTCATGGAAAATAGTTTTGCAGATTGTATAGCTGATGCAACATTCAGTGCTTGCACTCCTACAGCAAGGGACATTCCTGCTAAGGAAAGGCAGTTTTTTTAATTTAATCAAAAATTTTACAGGCATTTGAATCAGTATATCCTTTCTGTCCACTGCACGTGCTCTTCCTCTCCTGACCTCTCCATAGCTTTCAGTGGTACTTGTTACTCCGCAGTATATAATCCTTGCATTCTATGCTGTTGTAGCACTGTTAAACCAGTAAGTAAAAGGTTTTCTTAATTGTATTTTTAAAACTTACTTGGATCTTTTTAAAAACCTCTACGTGTTTACAGAGCCCTGATGAAGTACAGCAGCAGTTCCCTTTGAATCAAGTCTATTCCAGTGTCATACATTTTCTCAGAAACTTTTATTGAATTAAAATAACTTTCTAATTAAAAAATGCACATTACTAGAATATTAAAGACCAAAGGCATCACAGAATTATTACTTCCACTATTTTAGAATATTACATAAAACTGAATTTAATATTTTAACAATAGCCATAGTTTAAAGAAAATTGCTTGCATAGACTTCATCCAATAAGAGGATACTTCTGCTCACAGAAATTAGTTTTCCCAGTCACAGGAGTGGAGGAAGGTAATGTATTGGAACCTGTAGCTCACTCCTGTTCCTTGATATTGAAATACATAACGGCTTCTATTTATTTCATGCATAAGAGGTACAATAAGAAACAATTTCTCCCAACTAGGAAAAAATACATTTTTACCCAATAACCAGAAATAAAATAGAGCCAAAAGCACATTACATATTTAGTAAAGAATCATCAACATTTGACTGAAAATGTTCTAATTGGTAATTCAGTTCCATTTTCTACCTGTCTCCAGGCACGGACTTGCACTGTCAACACTTATTACATAGAATCATAGAATGTGTTGGGTTGGAAGGCATCTTTAAAGGTCATCTAGTCCAATCCCCCTGCAGTAAGCAGGGACATCTTTAACTAGATCAGGTTGCTCAGAGCATCATCAAGCCTGGTCTTGTATGTCTCCAGGGATGGGGCCTCTACCACCTCTCTGGGCAACCTGTTCCAGTGTTTCACCATCCTCATTGTAAAGAACTTCATCCTAATGTCTAATCTAAACCTACCCTGCTCTAGTTTAAAACCATTGCCCCTTGTCCTGTTGCTACATGCCCTTGCAAACAGCCCCNCTTCACAAACTTACCATCAGCAAGGCTGGTATTACTCAGGCTCTTACAAAATGGATTTAATGGAAAAGTAACACTGCTGAGCTCTCTGGCCTTTGCAAAACTTTAAACCCATATCCAAAAGTGCATACAGCACCACAGGATTTTCTATATATATATATATATATATAAAAATATTTGTCAGAACAGCAATGCATTCCTCTGCCCTCCTCTGGGATAGAAGCTAAGTGCACAAACCACAAGAAAGCACTCCTGTAAATCACCCAGCCTCAGGGGAGTGCAATGGGGGGGAACAACCTCCACTAGATGTTTTTTGAAGAATGACATTTTTGTGTTTTGAATTCTCACAATCTGCTTCTGTACAACATTGGCCATAAAGCTAGTAAAGGTGGCTACTGGTGAAAACGCAATAGTGCATCTGACTGCATAATTTTTAAGATAAACCATATGAGAAAATCTCAATGAAAGTACGCCAAAGCACTTGTGCCCCTACAAGTTGGGAAAAACTCAGCAGCCCAGCATGCAAAAACTCTTATACATTTCCAAGAAAAGGAAAGAATTAACTGTGCCTGTCAGATGTGAACTTGGATACTGCAGGTAAAGTTTGTATCTCGTGAGCAAGGAATGGCACAAGGCAGCTTAGACTGGTAAAACAACCTGCACAGTCTCCGTGCTTTTTGATTCCATGTAAGGAGATTTATTCAACATATTTTATTATTTCAGCCTCAGAATAACTGTATACAACTATAAAGTGTGGTAACTTTTAGTCAATTCCTCTTTGTGGACTCCAAAGTACAGTTCCCTGGGAAGAGAAAACTGGGTGGAAAGTCAAATCATGGCCAACTATGAGCTGACATTATGACCTAGTGCACCTCCATATATAAACAGAGAATGAAATGATTCAGCAGGTCTACAGTTCGGCCCTTTAACAATAGAAAAAATGACCTCATTTATTAGCTAAACCAATTTTTTGATCAAGGCAATTATCTTGATTTTGCCTCTCAGTCTGTGCCAGTACAAGAATTTCTAGCCAAATAAGACATATTTTACAGAATACAGTTTAAAAGGATGGAGAATTTTGCTGTTAGTAATTATATTCCATCTCAGATCATAAATTCTTCACTCCTAGGTGTACATCTTCTGAAT
>VYXH01009290.1:100270-127927 GCA_013397275.1 Burhinus bistriatus | reverse complement strand
TCCCAGCAGATATCAGGGTGATGCACTATAGATCATGATGAGCACTACAGAATGGCACAGATAAAAATGTGGTAATCCTAGTCATCAAGTTTTTATAATAAAAAAGGTTGTCAAAGCATAGTTATAAGCCTTGATACCACTTTGGGACGCAGCATGTTTTAAAATGGGTAAGAGAGGAGCTAGATCTAATGCTTGTAGTTGATCTTGCTGTCCCTTCATCAGAATGACTTTGTACAGTCATGTTTTTATAAAAAATATATTTAATTACTCCATGTTGTATGTCCTTTAACATTTATTTCCTAGTCTGGAAACCCTGCATTATGTCCATATTGTGGTGATTAGAGGAATGAGTTTTGGAGAGGGACGGGAATGGAGGTTAGGTGAGGTGCAGAATCTTAACACATTTAGGATTTAGGACGTAGCTAACTCCTCTGCTCCAATTCTGGTGAAACTGCTTGGGAGAGGTAGTGTAGCCTAGAACTCTTCCAGGCAAACACAGGAATTCCTTTGCAGACAGCACGCCTCTTCAAAGTGCTTTGATATGCTATGTTCTAGGAATACGCACATATTTATATATAAAGATACATTTTTAAAAAGGAAGTCTGTGTGTGCTATATTGATGCTAAACTAGGTACAGTATCAGAGTAAAAATGTAAAATTCATCAAGATCTGTTGTAAAAAGTTTTTCTCATTGACAATTTTTAGTCATTAGTTTGTATGTACAATTCCTAATTAACCGACTAACATCAGCTTCAAGAAATATTATGTTTCCTTGCAGAATAAAAGCCGTCCTCATTCTAGGGGAGAATATAATGTTTACAGTACCTTTCAGAGTCATGAACCTGAGTTTGACTACTTGAAAAGTCTAGAAATTGAGGAGAAAATTAATAAAATTAGGTGGTTACCACAACAGAATGCTGCTCATTTCCTGCTGTCTACAAATGGTAAGGACACTTTATTTTTGCACAAAGAACTTTTTGTGTCATTGAAATATTATCTCACCTGTGGTCCAGTTGTGGGTTGGGTTTCTTTTTTTGGAGTGTTTCAGGGTTGTTTTCATGTCTTTTCTGGTTATATGCAAAATATGTTTTGATTGTAATACTCTTTAAATTACTGATTTATGAATGTAAGAATAATGAAGCAGGAACAGAATAGGCGTAGTTACAGAGCTACATTCTGTGGATAAGCTGACCATGCTATCAATTTACATACCCTGTTAATCTGCTTTATTGTTTTTGTATAAATGGGTTCCCAGTATGCTAAACCGTAGCAGAAGTCTGAATTTGACTGGATCATCCTAATTTTGAAATTGATGGGGTGTTTTTGTGAGCCCAGGTGAATTTTTAATAAAAGCATTTGAAATTGAAACACTGTGGTTACAACGCTCTTTTTGCTCTTCCAATACTAAAACATCATGTGTGCTTTGAAAAGCAACTGTTTGAAAGACAACAGTCACTCTAGGAGGAGTATGTTTATACCATTTTCACTGTGTACCTTAGAATACAGAAAAGCAGTGCAAAATTTACAAGTTGGAAATTGCAAGCTTTCATGCACTTCATGGTTTTTTCTATTATTTCTTCCAGTATTTTAGTAGTGGTTATTAGGTATTAGGTCTGTTTCAACTTGATGCATCATGGAGCAAGCTATAAATGTAAATGCAGAGCTGTGCATGGAAAACTTGCTCTTATCGTCGGAGGAGTACACTTGTTCGTAAGAGTTGGAATCACTTTTTGCCTTGTCCTTGAATGACTTTATGTAAGGGCTGATATCCTACCTGCTATATGAAATTTTAAAAGTGGGAATGACTTCTGTCTACTGGACTTTGTAATTCAGATAATCTTACTTCGATTTAAGCCTTACCAAACTTTAAGCAGTCTTCAAACTGTGTCATCTTAATTGCTTTAAAGATATGCAGTAGTTTGGGGAGGAGAGGTTTGTTTCCAATTAGCTAAGGATCTTGCTCTTGGCATATACTTACTTTCTGCTCTTGGAAAGAGTTCCCTTAGTAAGACCTGGGAAGAGCATTCCTTTGGACATGGAAGCCTAAAATAATGGCGCATGTCCTGTTCTCGCTTACTGCCTTTGGTTGTCTCTTAGCAGACACCTGGGACAAATTTGGGTTTCCTTAAGGTAGTTAGTGTAAGTAATGCATGGGTTTGTTGGGGTTTTCCCTAGCATTTGTCTGTTAAAAATAATGCAGATGGTCATACAGGTCTTATTGGTTAATTTTGGTAGTTGGTGCGCGATACTTCCCTTGTGAAGGGTCATTTAGGTGAATGGTAGTCATAGGGCCAATAAGGAAGAAACTTGTATTTTATTCAGACTGAACATCACATTGGAGTTAAAATGGAATCCATGGTTTTTTCCTCTCCATTTACTGATGTTTTCATGCATTTCCCGTCCGCACCCTCCAAGTGCATGTGTCTGGTGTATTTTTTGTTTGTTTTTCATGTATCAATTCTGCTAAACAATGTAGCTGGAAGACAAAGTACTTGTAAGTATACTTAGAGTGGGCTGTACTTGATATTACCCTGTTGTTTAAAGGACTCCCTCAGGGTTCTTTCTGTTGCAAGCAGTGGAAACCTAGATAGATAAATAATATCCACTCTGCTGACTCCATTATTTAGTGATTTTTATTTTTAATTTAATTCATTCTCAAGTATGTGAATTTTTGTTGGTTTTAGATAAAACTATTAAATTATGGAAAATAAGTGAAAGGGATAAAAGAGCCGAAGGTTATAATTTAAAAGATGAAGATGGAAGACTTAGGGATCCTTTCAGAATCACAGCACTACGGGTATGTTTCTGCTCTTTGACTTTAAATATCATTTTGCATGTATTTCTCTACATTTGTACCACCAAAGTTGTCAACTGAGATGTGTAGATTAAAAATAATGCTTTTGTCTGGGTCATTGAAAACTTTTATAAAAAATTGAGATGCTTCTTTATACATATATAAGTATGAAATAAGGTTCCTCTGGAAAACTTGAGGCAAACTTTCATGATTGTAATATTATATTAAATCATTAGCTTCCCAATAGTTTTGTTTGTTTTGTTTTTTTTTTTTTTTCTTCTTGGAATATCTTAGCATATTTAAAATTTATTTGAAATTTAAACTGTTTTAAAATTAAAACCAAATATTTTGTTGGAGACAGGCTTCATCCACCTCAGTATATTCAAATTGTAAAATATAACAAAATGTTGTTATTCAAGACTGAAAATACAGCATTTTTGAGTATTGGCTGGAGCTGCGCTACTTCTGTACTCAGTTCATAGAAACCATGGGCTCATCCTGCTACGTTCTTAAAATGGTCTAACATCTTAGTGCAAAATGAAGAAAAGTGCAGGGAACACATTTATTTTGGAGGCCCGTAGCATACTGACTTCTCTTCCTGGCTGCGCCTGGTCAGTAGAGCACAGTGCTGTAGTGCTGGTGCCACTCACTAGGAAGGAATAGTAGGTGCCCAGGTTTGCCTATATATCCGCCTGGAGAGCTGCTCTGTGAAACTAGCAGGTAGGGTCCTTCTGTTTGGCTTAAAGCACGTGCTGTTGAGAATTTAGGAAGAATTTGGCTTTGATTGTATTGATAATTCTTTTTTTTTTTTTTCCCCCCTCAATATTGCTCATATTTAACTTCTTCGGTCTTTTTTCTAAGAACAAGGCTCAAAAATTTAAACAGGGTGCTAGGTATTCTATTAGTAGATAGAAGGTGTCTTTATTAGAGGGAAGTTACGAGCATTTGGAAAATGTATGCTTGAGTAGTCTTGACATTTTTGCACTTGCCTGGTGATGTAGTGGTGGGGTTAGCGCTCCAAACTTGGGATCATTTAAAGCCGGAGCTCAAGAAATGAAACAATGTGGGTTTGTGGTTTTCCTTGGTTTTTTATGTTGTTGTTGTTACCATAAATTGGAATTGAACTGAGGCTCTCACTACTTTCAAAGCCAATGCTGCTCTTAATACTTGTATAGACTATACAGTTGAAGGTTGTTTTGGGGGTTTTTTGCCCTGCTTTTGCTTAAATTGAATATTTAACTGAAGCTTTAGGGATACACGAGCCTAATGCATAGTCACGTGGGGAAAGGATATCCTTTTCCTCTGGAAAGTGTCTTTCTACTCGGCGTGTGGGAGCCAAGATCTGATTGAGTATTCTAATAAAGATACCTAAAAATAAGGAAATAAATTATGATACAGTGTCTTAGCCCAGTGGCTGGAAATAGGTACAGATGAAATTTCGGGTTCTACAACCTTGCCGTTATGTAGGAGTAGACTGCCCATCTGGGAACATGGAAAATCCAGAATATGGCCTAACAGTTTTACGTGGTACTGGCTGTATCACTCAAGGGAGTACGTTAGCATCTTTAAACACTAATATATTTAGGAATCATCAAGCCGAATGGGGGGAAGCAACAAAAGGCAAGAGCGCCTCTCTCAAAAGTTAGTCTGCTAAATTTGCTGCTTTTCTGGGAAAGGAAGGTTGGGCTGAGCTGCAGGCCTTGCCAGGCACTCCATCTTACAAGCAGTGATGATGGAATCAACCAAGTCTGAGCAATGATGGGCAGAAGGGGAAAAAACCTTGTCTAGAGTTACTGCCATATGTTTAAATGATCAGGTTTTAGACATCTCGAGTATAGGTACCTTGGGCTTTTATGGGCTTTGTTTGCATATTGTTACAGAAACATGATCCACCTGTTTGTTTATAAAGAAGTAGACATGGAAGAGAAGCAGCACTTCAGAGCTGCATCCTTTTCATAGGGAGCATGGCATTTCTAAGTACCATTCCTGATAATTCACATTAATGCATTTTCGATTTCACAGCCAGGCTAGGAACACTCATGTGGTGAGATAGGAAGATTGCCTAATAAAAAGTAATGGATTAATTTTAATCATTACAGTTTGATGTAAACAGACCGTGAGATACAAATGTGGTGAAAGCAATTACAGAGCTCTTGGATTAATTTGTTTGTTGTTCCAGGAAGACAGATTATCTTGGACACTGTCATAACTTTTTTCTTGGTTGGATGATGTAAGTTAGTGTTCTGTTGAATTGTATGTACTGGAACAGCACAGGACGTCCTTGGGCAACCTTAAAACTATTCACTTGCTGGTCAGTGAGAAGGAGCTAGAGGGAAGCTTGGGCCACTTGACCCTGACAAACCCTGTCACCCTTTAGATCAGCTGGTTGTGGAAACAAGGCATCCGTGTGTTCCTAAAATCGTACTGACTGTTCACTGAACAAATTGGGGATTTTCTTTGCAAACTGTTCTTACCAATTTCACAAGCACCCCTCTAAGATACAGGGTTCATTTTTAAGTGTTTGTTTCAAATTAACATAATCTTCAAATATTGTTATAACAACACACCATTCTCCTGTTGGCTGAGGTACAAAGCTGCTGTATTTGACAAGTAACTTCTGTAGAAGTCAGTGTCTGAGGTTTTGTGTTGTTAGGATGTAAAGTCGACATTCATAGGCTATTTTATTACTTGTTCAGTGGATTTGAAAAGTATTTAGTCACTAGATCAGAACAGAAATCTGTGCAATTAATTAGTTAATAGCTTCTGAATTAGAAATCAGTTTTATGTCAAAATTGACTGTTCTTTTTCATGTTTCAGGTGCCAATATTGAAACCCATGGACCTAATGGTAGAAGCAAGTCCCAGAAGGATATTTGCAAATGCACATACTTATCACATAAACTCTATTTCAGTAAACAGTGATCATGAAACATACCTTTCTGCAGATGACCTAAGAATTAACCTATGGCATTTAGAAATCACAGATAGAAGTTTTAGTATCCTTTTTTTGTTCTCTGTGAGCGCTGGGGCACATCTAAGTTGTGTATGTTTAAAGAATCACTTTAATTTTTCTAATTAGAGTAGGTGTTTGAATCTACGGAATAAAATACAGGATTTTAAAATCTGGAGGTTTAATACAGTGAAAGCAGGCCTTAGGATGCGCTCATTCATTCTTGAGTGCAAGCATACCTTCAATGGAAAACTGCTAGTAGAAATTGTTTGATAATTTGATTTCTAAAGAGAAATTGAGGAATTTTGGGAGCATCCTTTATTTGTGGAGTTGAGTTGAAAGATTTGAAAAGTAGATCCTTTGTTACTGTAGATAACTTCTGTCCAAAGTTTAAGGTCTCTTAACTAAGTGATGCTTCTCCTAAAGAAAACAATTTTTTTTTTCTATGTCAAATGATATCATCAACTGCAGAAATAATTTGCAAACCTTTTTGCAGCACGTGTATCCAAACTAATAGTATGTCCTACATTGACAAATCTGCAGAAAATAAAAGTAAAATAAAATAGTAAATAATCTGCAGTAAAATAAAAGTTGCAGAAATACCGAATGTTAGGTAGGTTGTGCGCAAGTTTTTCTAAAGCTTTAGGTAAATAGATGAAGTATATTCAGTGTTCAATAAGAAGTGTTTAGAAGGAGGCTTGAGAGGAGTCTGAAATTATCTCCATCATCTGTTAAAGTTGATTTGTAAAATACAAATTTCCTTTTTTTTTTTTTAAAATCTACTCATGTCACTTTACTTTGTGTAGATTGCACGTGGTGGAAATGAAGATCTTGCCCTGGCTTTCTACGTGGTATTTTTAACATTTTTTAGTAATAATCTGCTAGAAGTGATTTGAGTGTGAAATGTTATGTGTCTTTACAAAAACCTTCCCAGATATTGTAGATATTAAGCCTGCTAACATGGAGGAGCTGACAGAAGTGATTACTGCTGCAGAGTTCCACCCTCATCACTGTAACGTGTTTGTCTACAGTAGTAGCAAAGGAACTATTCGACTCTGTGACATGCGTTCCTCAGCCCTCTGTGATAGGCATTCAAAATGTAAGTCAGGCTGCATCCTTGGTTTATGGGTTTCTTGCTTTGTTCTCATGCAAGATAGAGTGTATAGGTGTTCTGCTTATAAATAAACATACCAAGTTCTGCTTATTGGTAAAGAGCAATACAAGGTAAGGGGTGGTAGTTTTGTAGAATGGAACATTTTAATTGTCTTGTTCTAGGCCATCAACAAGCAGAAGTGTAGCATGAGACAATTGACGATCTGACTCTGCTCCTGTTTACCCATTTATGCATCATAAACTGATGGGAACAAGTGCTTTTGGCACCAGTGAGACCTGTCTTCTGTCCAGACTCAGTCTTGGTGCTTCTCAAAGGTATCTGCTTATCAAATGCCAGTTCAAGGGAGTTTATTCACCTTTGTGCATTAGAAACTGGGCTGATGCTACCAGAATCCATTTACTTTGTGTCCATTTGCAGCTCCTAGCATAGAATTAATTCTTAAGAATACGTGCTGCGTTTGAAGCGAATTTCCAGGGGTGAAAGGTGAATGCTCTTTAGTCTGCTGAGCACTGTAAACTTATGTAGGTGAGGAAGGCTTTTCTACTGAAGTCATAAGGATAACTGCCTATGCCTTGCACGCAACCTCTTGTTTCTCGTTCACTACTGTAATAGTTGTGGTTTTATTAGTATTACTAGTCCTGTGGGGTGACCTACCATACTGATATTTGCAGGTAAGCTTGCTATAGTGCAGATAAGGTTTTCGTGTTGGTGGAAGGAAATATTTGTGCAATGGGAAATGTAGAATGCTAGGCTGCTTCATCTGTTTGTCTTAGTGTTGCATTAAATTACTTAGAAACACTTTATTTTTTAACTGCTTGTCACTGAATAACATCCTGTTAAAAGAGGTCTATTCAGAAATAAAATAAATAGTTCTGGGTAGCTTGTAGCGTAAAACGTTGACTCCAAAGATTAACTTTTCAATTTAAATATTGTATTTCTTTATGTGCTTTCTAAAACCATACCGATTGCATTTCAAGTGTAGATACTAATATTTCATTTCAGTAGGTTGTGTCGTACAACTTTTGTTCAGGTCTAAAGAAAAGTACATTGTACAGTAGTCTTAAAAGGCATGGGTCATGCATTAAGATACTGTGTTTGGGATGCTGGTGTTTTCATCTGCTGTTGTTCAACATGATTTGTAGATCAGTTGTAATGTTTACTGTACCCATGTGCTGGTTTTTAAATTTTTTTCTCTGATTCATCCCTAAGACCTGTGAATTACAGTTTGCTGGTGCTGTGCTCTCGTTGAGAATGTTGGAGATAGGCATCTAGCAATCTGATGACAAAGAGCAGAACATTGTTTAAAAAGAACTTCTTTTTTTAAAAGGATTTAACACCAACTTTCTTTAAAAAGAAACTAGTATATTGATTTAAATTTTTCCAAGTACCAAAAAATGTTTGAAGCTGTAAAACTGGGTGTTGGTTTAATTTGTAATTGTGTATTCTGTCTACAGTTTTTGAAGAACCTGAAGATCCTAGCAGCAGATCATTTTTTTCAGAAATAATATCATCGATATCTGATGTAAAATTCAGTCACAGTGGTCGATACATGATGACAAGAGACTACCTTTCTGTTAAAGTGTGGGATCTCAATATGGAAAACAGGCCTGTAGAGACATATCAAGTATGGTGTTCAAGTTTTCTTAAATATCCCTTCTTTCCCCTTTTCTTCTTTTTCTTTATATCTAATACCAATTTAAATGTTCCAAAAAGGTTCACGAGTATCTTCGAAGCAAGCTTTGTTCCCTTTACGAAAATGACTGCATCTTCGACAAATTTGAATGCTGCTGGAATGGTTCTGATAGGTAAGTTGGGGGGGTGGTTTTGTTTCGGGGTTTTTTTTTGCTTTTCCCCTCAGCTTTAGGAATTTGGTTTCCAATCTTGAAAGCCAGAAGCAGTACTTAACTTTAAGGATGTAATTTATTACATTCCAGTCAACTGGCGTTTTTTTTGGTTTTGTTTTGTGGTTGGGTTTGGGGGGGGGTGTTTGGTTTTTTTAGGGTTGTTTCTTTTTGGTTTTGGGTTTGGTTTTTGTTTTTGGGTTTGGTTTTTGGTTTTTGGTGGTTTTTTTGGTTTGGTGGGGGTTTTTTTGTTTTTGGGGGGTTTTTTTGGTTTTTTTTTGTTGTTGTTGTTTTTTGTTGGGTTTTTTTTGCAAAAAGACTTCAATCCTCCACCCTCCAGTTCCAGAAGTGAGTCAGTTTGCTTCTAATACGAATTATTGTTGAAGTTTTATGTAGTCAAGACTGGCCATTTGAAGCCGTGAAGATGTGACTTAGTTTCATTCATGAAGTGTATACAAGAACATGCATTCAGTGTCTTGGAAATTGAATCTTCTTTCCATGTTTTTTGTAGGCTAAAGAAGATAAAACTCCTTTAGATAATTACTCATATTTGTTGCTGACAGTGGAAATATATGTCTTGCCTGCAAGTTGTGGAAGTATTATAATTAGATAGCAAAGCCGCTGTATTGGCACAAAGGGTGTATGTGTCCTGTGACTAGCTATGGTAAAATTAGCTACCTGTTAAAATGCTTTCAGAACCCATGAATAAGATCATGGCAGATCGAGATCTTAGATCTGGATGCTTTGTGTTGGCTTGCCTTGGGGATTCTTAGGTTTTTTGTAGAAGATTTATGAGTATAGCTGAAATACCTTTTCATTAAACAGCTTGCAAGCATTTGGTAGCAGACAAGTCACTGTTTTAGGTATCGGTTTTAATTTGACGGTAACAGAATCAGCCTGTGAAACAAGCTTTGGCCTAAATCTATCAAATAGTGAAGAACAAAAGATCCACCGCATCGTTTAGATGGGGATGATGATCAGGGAAGTCAAATCTGGTAAGCTGTGTTACAGGAGTCAGCAAAGAAAGCAAAATCTACCTACGTTGCTATTGCAGTGATAGCTGAGGTCACGTGTACTGCTATGTGCCACTTAAGTACTAATTTCTTAAGTAAACAATGTTAAAGAAACTAGTTTCTCTAAATACCAGGTTGCAAGTAGCTGAGGTTGCAAGTGGCTTTTAGTTTTGATGGCAGAAATATACTGTATCAGTCAGTTTACAAAAAAAAATTGCTAGCAGTAGTTACAATATCTAACATAAAATGCATGAAAGAAATGGTGTATGCTTTTCACTAAGCTAAAATGCAGAGAAACTGACCCTTATTTCTACATGTTTTTTCATGCAACTCCAGCTGATGTAATTTGGAGGGGTAAAAAAAAAAAAAGTCAAAGCAAAGTCATCTCACTTTAACATAAGAACATAAGTTGTCATTGAAGGTGTGATGCTGGCCTCCCTTTGGGGGGAAAAAAATTTCACTCAGTGCATTCACTAGCGCAATCTGAGTGGTATATGTTGTGGTAATACTATCTCATTCTCCTCCTAGTCATTGATTTCTTTTATGCCGTGAGGACAATGTGTATCAGCCAATAAGATGACACGGGTGAGGTGGTTGCGATTTTAACAATCTGTGGGACTTCTGCCATGTGGTAAACAGCTTTTCCAGTTTCAACTGGTAAAGTGTTCAATACAGAAAAAAATGAACTTGGCCTCAATTTCAAGCATATATTTTTTTGAGAGCTACAAACAAGCTGTTCATTGGATGTTAGAGATAAGAAAGCATTTTCAGAGACAAATTTTTTTCTGCTGTGTTCAAAAGCAAGTTTGATACTGTACAGAAACTCTGAATTGTTTCTGCACGGTTGCATCAGACATTCACATAAGGGGTTTCTTTTGCTGATTCAAGACAATTTTTTGTAATTAACTCATTGACGTGCTCATGGTCAACATGCACAGTGCCAAGGAAGGCACTTCCATTTGTGATAGTCTGCTGAAATTAAGCAGTTTACAGTGGCTTTGCTTCCACCATGACTATCGATGCTGCGGGATATAAAGGGTGTCGTGGTTTGGGCCTAGCTAAAAAGTAAAGTTACTGAGCAAAATTGGTCCTGTTTTACCTCACACCATAGAGTAGCAATGGGAAAACCCACTTTGCTCACGTTAAGATGAGCAAAACGTAAGACTGCTGCTGAGTGCTGGTGGCAGGAGGGGGGGACCAGGGGAAGACATGGAAGAGAAAGCAGTGGAGTGGAAGCAGTGCTAAATCCAAAAATGGAATTGAGCGAAGGTATACATCAGAGAGGAAAAGAGCGTAATGCCACGTACTGGCCATGAACTTAGTCTGACGGTCACCTTGTGCACAAGAGAGAGGAGGTGGGGGGTTGAATACTGTTTCTGGAAACCTACTAAGATTTGCCTTTCTTCTGCTTTTAAACAGTGCTATCATGACTGGATCTTACAACAATTTCTTTAGAATGTTTGACCGAAACACACGACGCGATATCACTCTAGAAGCATCCAGGGAGAGCAGCAAACCTCGTGCCATCTTAAAGCCGCGTAAAGTGTGTACAGGTGGTAAAAGAAAGAAGGATGAAATAAGCGTTGACAGTCTGGACTTCAACAAGAAGATTCTTCATACAGCATGGCATCCCATGGAGAACATCATTGCTGTAGCTGCCACCAATAATTTGTATATATTCCAGGACAAAATTAACTAAAGATGACTTACTTGAGGACAGAGTCGTCGTCTTGCATAGTTAAGCTCAGTTGTTTATCTGTAAGAGAAGGCCTTGTTGTCCTACCAGTGAAGAACATTGATGCACTTACTTCCCTTTAGATAAAGGAGAGGATCTGGCCTGCTTTTTGAGTTCATGGCGTAGTTCTGCCTTCGGTGGGGGTAGGGAGTGTCAGTCGCAATTTCCTGGGAGAAACCCTCTAGAGGCAGAACTGATGGACAGTGCTCAATAAGGCCAATACTCAAAACAAATGTATTTATTAAAGTCTGAGCCTTCCTTTCCAGTTTATAGACCAAAAATTTAACACCCAAGAAGAAAAATTGTCATAAAAATGTAATTTCTATCTCTCGCGCTCTTTCTCTGCTGTAATATTTGGGCCTTTCAAAACATATATTGTGCTTAATGCCTGTAAACATTCCTCCTCTGGCCTGTATCTAGGCTTAGGTGTTTTTACCTTTGAGCACTTAGGTAGGTCTTGAGTTGGGTTCGTAGACAGGTTTCCATGAATATTTACTCACCAACTGTATCTATAACCACACCTTCTGGTGTAAACCACTTAATAAAATAACAAACTATAAAAAGTGTTTTTAAATCTGAAGGTATGTATTCAGTCTTTTTATTTTTTTTTATTGCATGTACTGAGATTGTGCAAAATAATTCTGATGGGCAGATTTTAAAATGTTTGCCCCAAAACATTGATTTTTGGCAGACTAATACGAACATTTTTCTGTAGGATTTCAAATTCTAAATTTAGAGTTTCCATGAAATTGTTGTTTAGTTTAAGCTGCACTGGTTTTTGTGTAAAATGCTATCTATGTACGAAGTAGGAGATTGAAAAGGTTAGTACAAAGACATCCACAGCCTTAACAGAAAGTGACCACCTTGCACAGAAGGGAAAACAAAACATTTAACAATTTTCTTCTTTGAAGATAAAAATTCAGTTTATCTGATGCCTCTCAATGTTAGATAGAGACATACCTTATGTGCATTACGTTTTTTAACCTTTTTAGTATTTGTCATGAAGATATAGTTTATTTTAAATATTTGGCATAATATATTGTATTTCACATTGCAGTTCAAGCCAGCAAAAAACCCAAAACTGTCTTGATTATGCCAAGCAGCAACGCAGCTCGGTACGTTTTACCTCCTTCTGACTTTAACACCGAGATGTCGGAAAACACTGAGGCCACAAGCTGGTGTTAACTGCGGCGGTTATAACTCTGTTCTTGCTCAGTTTTTTTTAAGCCTTAGGTAATTTTTTTTCTTTCTTTCTCCGAAGAGGCCTAAGATGCATCAACCTTCTCTTCCGCCCAGACTAGCCTGGGTGGGAAACTCTTCCTGAAGCTGTTGCAGCACGTTTTAGTAGCATCGAGTAGCGAGACATTACACTCTGTGAAATGTGCCTGCAAACTAGAAATTCTTTCTGAAAAATGACATCCCTTGAGCTTCCCAGAGGAAATACAGAAGTGTGGTTTACACTCCATTTTTCTTAAAATGAAGGTGTATTGTGATTACTGAATCAGATCTGCATATGCAAGAGCAAACTGTCTCCGTTTTTTACCCTCCCGATTAATGTCCATAGAGTGCCACTCTTGTTCACAGTAAGCTAGTAAGTACAACTAACTTTGAGGTTCTACAAATAAAGTTTAAATTAAAAAAATCTTATACTGTATATTGGTTGTGACACTATTTGAAAATCTTGAAATGTGGAACTTCTGGGTCACTAAAGCATTAGATTTGACCTTGTTCCTAAAATACATAATAGAGCTAATACAATGGGATTGTACATACTTGTTCAATTATTTTGACCAAAAAGTTTAATAAATTTTAAATGTTTACCTGGACTTGCTCTGTGTATTTTGAAAACTTTTTCTTCTGTTTGTGAGATACTTGGCCGTAGGAGCCAACCTGAAGATTGTTTGTATTTCCATTTTAAATGGTTAGTTTTTGAATGGTCATAACCTCTAACTCAGAAAGCTGTCTGTTCATATTCAGTGAATATATTAGTGCTGTCTATTTTTGATCTATTTTTTCAGCAAATGTAAGTGGAATATGACTAAAAAGAAAAAGGATATGATGAAAATCTATTATATAAAACATGATTTGCTTGTACCACTTTCAATTAAATAGTTTTTGATGATTCATGAAATTTTTATCATTTCATTTTATCTAAAAACAGATTTTATTGTCAATTTGATAAAATTATTATTCTTTCAGATATTTGCCCAAAACCACCCTTGAATTCTGTCACCGGTTCAACAGCATTGCACCACTCGCACTTGCGGTACCCCAAAGGGTTCGCTTCAGCGGTAGCGTGTCGGGACAGTCGGGATGTTGCGCTGGAGAGACAGCAGGTGGCTTTAATGTGAAAAATCCCTCCAGGCGCCTTCCGACAGGTTGCGAGCTCCGCAGGGAGCAGAGAGCCACTGCTGGGCAAACGTTCCCGAACAGAGGTCACCTCCGGCCTCACTTGGTTGGGAGGAAATGAGCAGAGGAGCAGCAAGTTGTACTAGAAATTAGAGGTAAGGTTTTTGGAACTTGTTTTAAACAATTGCTTTTTTTGGCATGATGAATCCTTAATGCCTGGGTAGCCAGGGCTGAGGTGAGCATTGCGTATCTTGGGAGTGTCTGTAAACCTGAGAGAGTTTTCTACGTAATCCTCTTTTCACAAGACCTGTGTGTGTGCTTTAAGTTGTGAGCAGAAAGTGATAACTAATCACCGGTATTGGGAGAAGGTGAAGCACCCGCTCCAAGGTCTGCTGCTTCTCTCAGGGATGGATTTGGAAATTGCAGGAATGGGATTTCAGATTAAACTGAATTGCATTGTCATTTTACACTGAGAGAATCGAACTTCCTCATGGAAATGCTGAGTGGCTCTAGAAAAAATGCACTGGTAAGGTGAAGTAAGAACCATGGGAGTGGACTTGATGATCTTACAGGTCTCTTCCAACCTCGGTTATTCTGTTTTCTCCTATGACCTGGTGTCTGAGCAGCTCCGAAGAGCAAACACATGTTGCAGCTCTTCCTCGATGCTGCGCACTGGGCAGTACGTGGACATGCAGGTGGCTGCAGCCATCGGTGGCTGTCCTGTTAAACTCACTTGTCATTAAGGTCTTTTTCTGCCTCACACCAAATTTGATCCAGACTGGTGGTGCTTACAAAACTGGTGCTAAGAAGCTACGTTCAGCCTTGAGTATGAATTTCCCAGGCACACCTGAGCAAACGAGTGTCTGCATTTGGCTGAGCTTCTACCAGGGACGCGGCTGGAGGTCCCCTGTGCTCTGGCTGCAGCGGGGATGCTGCGGGAGGTGGCAGCTCTTGCGCTGTGGAGTGTTCCCTGGGCCAGAAGTCGGTGCTGTGCCGGCAGCATTTATCAGCAGCTCCTGGCAGTAAACCTGCTCCTCCAGGCAAACGGGGCTCTGAGGAGTCCGCAGAGAGAACAGAAACTGGGTTTGCAGCAAATCGCCTCTTTGTAGCACCCTCTTAAGTTCAGTCTTGGAGCTCAGCTTCCCTCTTCACCTTCACTGGCTCCTGATGGTGGCCCGTGTACATTGAGCTCACCCAGGCACTGGCCATCCTCACGCTATCCTCTGTGGCTAGAAATAGCCTGTGCAACGCATCCCACGTGCCCCAGCGCCGTCAGCTTGGCCTCTGGCTCTGCTTGTTGGTGCTGAGGATTATTTCCCACTAGTAAAGCAAAGCGTTAAACCCGGGTAAAGGAAATACTTCAGGACTGCAACGAACCGATTGCTGCTCTGGAGCAAGAACAGGCTGCTGCTGCCTGCCGTGAGAGCCTTTGGTGACCGCTTGCACAGGGCTTTAGAAAACACCTGGATCCATAACAATTCTCTCATGACTTCCTTTTAATATCTGGTAGTGTTTTTAATACCACAATTTCCCAGTATTTCTTGCACAAAAGCACGCAAGTCTTCAGTGTGCTGCTGGCGTGAGCCTGCTTGGCCTGAAAGCCCTGAAGCAGCGTGAGCAGCTCGGCTTTGAGCAGGACCGGCTGCCTCCTGCGCGCTGGTGCCCTGGCCGAAGCTCTGCACCGCCCCGACAGCACCCGTGTGCTCAGGGAACATTTCACCATCCCCACTTCTGTCTCGTGTGAACCACCTTTCCACAGTGAGTCCCCCCCTCTGCCCTTTCCCAGCCCCTGTGGCCACGAGGGCTGGTGGCAGCTAAGGTGACATGAGCCCAGGCAGCCACAGGTTGCACCAGCTCAGCACACCGGGGCCGCAGCCCAGCCGTTGCCCAGGCGAGCTGGAGAAGCGGCTCTGTGGCACCCTCAGCGTTGGAGGGTGATGGAGCTTCTCGGCCTCTTAAAGCTCTGGTGAATGGAGGCTCCGGAAGGCCCAAACTCCAGCACTGGCTTCCCAGGAGCACTTGAGTGCGTCTCCCGTGTCCTGCCCAGGTGCATTCCCAGCAGATGGGTTCCCAGCAGACGGCTCCTGCTGGCAGAGGTGGTGGTGGTGCCCGAGGAGCGATGCTGTGCGCAGCCCAGGCACCATGTCCTACCCTGTGGCTGGTGTCCTCCCCGCTGTCCTTGGGGCTGGGTCTGCCTGCAGAGGGGTGACCGCGGCGGAGGGGACCATCCTCAGCCCTCGGAGAGGCGGAGGGAGGCATGCCTTGGGGCCAGGCTGGAAGCACATTAAATGAGTTATAATGAATTATACTCATTCTTGTCTCTCTAAAGAAATAAAGCTCCTTGGACTGGAATTGTGCTGTGCTTAAAATGCTCCTTATTTATGCCAAGAATTTTATTTTTTTTTAAAGTTAATAAGTGGTTGCAAAATTGACCGAATTTTCCATTTCCTCTGGTACTAAGTGTGAGGATCAAATGGCTTCAGTGAAAATTTTGTCGATATCCAGCATGTTAAGGCAGTTCTAAACCATTTCTTGTAGTGTTTATATTTCTTTTGGACTACTTGTCCACTGGTTCCGTGGCTTTACAGAAGCCTGTGCACTTCAAGACTCTTTTAAAAAATTGGTAACTGAAATTTATGAGGCATCTATTACAGAAATCAATATTGAAAAAGCTCATAAATACAGTGGAGAGTGGTTTGAATATGAGGTTTTCTGAGTTATGATCCTGAAAAGGTGGGTAAGTGGGGTGATGCTGGCTTTGTGACACCTGTGCACATCGTCGCTCTGGTGCCCGGGTCCAGGGTTGGCGTCCCTTGGTTCTTGAGGAACTAGCGCATCACAGTCCAGACTATCTACAAAACAACGATCTGTATTATTACCTGCAACTTTCTGTAGTCACTGAAAATGAACAAACTGTTTCTGCTTGACAGCTGCAGGAAAACTAGCACACACCTGCCCACTGAAAAAGCTGTAGAAATTCTATTCATCCACTGCAAGATCAAGGACATCGGATCAGCTCCTCAGAGATAATTATGCATGTAATTCTAATTAAAATCAATGTAAATTAAGAATGAGTAAGAATGGAATGTGTAACTACCTCTGAAATCCTCACTCATTGTGCCTAATCTGAAGAAATAGTTGGCAGTCTGCAGAAATCTGTGGGCTGAGAGGCTGAGAGGACTTTTCTGCTGCCTTCCTTCGGTCTGCTCCCCTCTTGGACTGTTGGATTTTGCTTGCCCTGGTTTCACCACCACCATGTAAATTAGACCTGTTTTCTCAGCAGCTGTGACAGGCAATAGATATGCCACTTGTCAAGGTGCTGGTCATGGTAAATATGCAAATTACATGGTTTAAATACACAGAACATTTTTTTCATTTTACCACACCTCGTAGTAGTAACAGTTTCATGGGACACGAAAGCCGAGCACGGCACTTCAGGCCGGCAGGCTGGCGTTGGCGTGTTGCTGTTTGCCAAGGGGACGCTATGCTCCAGCTGCTGCTGTGCCCACCTTGGCATTCCGCGGTCAGGCTCCGGCCTCGGAGCAGAGTTCCAGCTACTGCGGGAATGTTAACAAGTGGCTACTGCACACGTCTTTCAGGGAGGTAATTCCGTTCCTGCCCACACAGGATTTCTTTGCTTCTGGGTTTAGAAAGAGAATGGAGAAAAGAACGATGAACTGCTGCCGTTCCTTTAGTTCCAATGTCCCATATGGGAAATATATGTATTATAGAATATAAAATAATCCCATAAATCCACTTGTTATTGCACATACGGAGATACAATAAAAACCCCAAACATTTCCTGATCCTCCTGTAATGGGGGTGTGATTAAATTCCCACAAAGGAGGCTTTCCAGTGGCCGCAGCAGGGCTCTTCCACACATCTCTCCCAACTTACGGCTGCAGGATGAGGCCAGCGCTGGCCAGTACAGCAGCATCCAGTCCCACCGCCGTGCGATGGCAGGACCTGGACTCCGTGCAGTACAACAAGGTGCCACTAACCACATTTTTATAGGTTCCATTTCAAGCACAGAAGAAAAAGTCAGCACTGCTAAATAAGGACAAAAAGAAAGTAGAAAGCAAATTTATTTTTAAGTGATGATGGTACAAAGCAGAACATGCATTTGCAAGTTCAGTGAGTTTCTGTTCACTGAGTGACTTCTGCCAGCTTTGCCACACGCAAGTTTACAAACAAGTACTGAAGTTGGTTTTTATAGAAACTTCTTACTTATTTGTCAGTTACGCAATTCAGTAGTGTGAAACTCTTGTTTAAAGACAGCACCTCGTCAGCCACTTTCAACAATTATTAGAGAAAAAGGAATGAGAGAACTCCAAATCCACAAGGAACCTTTTTATTTAAATATATAAAACATATTTTGGCAAACAATTTTTTTTTCTCATTAAATAAGATAAAATCACTGAATGAAAAGACATTCCATTAGTAAAAACAAATAAGCAAGCAACTCTTTTTTAAATCTATACAAGGATGAGGCAAATAGAAGATGCAAATTTATTATTTTACAGATAAAAAGACTGAGAAGCAATAGCCTGCAAGTAAACACAACAGAAGAACTTCTAATAATTGGGGAGTTAATAAATAGCTTCTTTTGCAAAGGCATTTATTTAGGCACTGAAGTCCAAATTTTACTTCAGGCTGTTGTGTATCACACTCTGAACTAGTAAAAACGGCTGGGAGTTTCACCCGTATGCCGATTCCTTCCAGCTGACGGTGTCTCCCAACATTTCACAGCTCACACAAGTGAAAGAGCCAAGCAAAATTTAAGCAAAGAAGAAACTGCCTCCAGAGAGGGAAAAGCTTCTCTGAGTTCCCGTATATGATACATAAGGCCACACATCATTTTGGGCTAATCCCATTTTGTCATGATTACAGCAGCAGTGACAAATGTTCACATCTATGAAGCGTAAAGAAACAGCAGTTCCGATGAACACCCCGCTGAATCACAATTGCTATGTTAAGGCTAGGATTGTTTTAAACATCTAGCTTTCTTAATTTTCAAAGACACTTCACTACAAAGCAATATAACAGATGTTACTGCATCTGAAACATGCTCTATTAATTGATCCAGAAGACTATATATGATACATGGGCTTTAGTGTCTCCTTTCTGCTTCTTACTAAACCAGGAACACAACATTTACAGAACAAGTACACACTGATCACGTAGCCATCGCCAGCTTAGACGTTTCTGCTGTTCACCTCCTGTATTCCCAGACGAATATTCTCTTTGCTTTGAAACTAGATTTCAGGTGCCTCTAAAACGTACTGCTGGAAGCTGTGGTCGTAAGGCGCCTCCCAATGTAAATCCTGGGGATCAAGAACACACGGTCAGCGAGTGCTGCATTCCGTTTCACAGAGAATGTACAGCCTGTAAGGAACACTTTTTTCTCGCCAGGTTGCCAGTGATGTGATTCCCAGCAGGAGCAGCAGTCCCAGCTATAATTAAGCAGGCAAATCACGTGACCACTATGAAACTCTGTTTTCACCTGCCGGTGACTTTGCTCATACCCCTGTAACAACCCTCCCTAAATTCTAAGGCTGAGGAGCTCTGTGTAAGCTGTTCAGTTTTAGGACCGCGAGGGTCAGAGGTAAGTATGGGGTTAACAAGAACACACTGCTTCAGGAGGGCTCCAACTCAGATGTTTTATTACCTTTTTCCTCTTGTTATCTGAAGTTTTTCCATTTGCTAAATGTCAGAAGACAGTAAAATGAGAGTTTTACAGACATGTTCATGTACTTCTTACTATTTCTCTGGTCATTAGTTCCCAGCTTGGCATGCTTTCCCAGCTGCCCTATGCTGCATCTTCTACTCACATACTTCCTGTAGCTTAAAGAAATTATTTTGAAGTGTAACTATTTTACTGATACTACATTATGCACTTTCTGAAGATGTGACTGCTACTCACTCATTACGGAACTGGAATGATGCAAGTTTGCAGCAGTGGAAGCGACCGGGAAGGAAGAAGTCCTTGTATCACCAAACTTATGTTTATTTTCAAAGGAAAATTCCATTATGCTTTTATTCTATCTTGTGTAATTTCTCATTTTAATTTTGGAAGGCGTTAGATTAGTTTCATGTTACTTTTACAGTATTATGTGGCCAAGATCTTGATTTCGTACAGGAAGATAACCTCTGCCTTCATCCCTCCAAAATGATGCATACCGCAGGGACCACAGAAGATTGGGGCTGTCCCTCCTACCAGTTACTGCAGCTGCACAGAGTCCCCCTCTTGCCCTCCAGCTCTTGCAGCCCCTCACCCTCAACTTCCAGAGCCTTGACAAGGTTCAGGATTTACGCAAGGGAGTGAGCAGAGGAAAAGCAGGACAGCAGGACCTCCCCTAAGCCCCGCCGTGTGGCAGAGCAGTCTGCGCTGCTACCAAGGAACGTGCCAAGCTCAGGCACAGGCAAACTCTGATCCTGACCAGAAGTCATTTCACCTCTTCCCTTTAGCCTGTGTCCTGTAGCTGTTTCTAAAGGAAGATCATCTAACCCCTAAATCATCTAAAGAAAACCAATTCCTGTTTTGTTTGGTGTCCCCTGTCCCTCCCAGGTGTGAGTGGAATTTTAAAGATACATTCAATAGTTGTTTTTTTTTTTTTTTCCTTCGCAATTAGTTCTCAGATTAAAACTCATATCTCTAATGGAACAAAGTATTGCATATGTATAATTACAGTTCATCTGTGTAACACTCCTAATTTCACTGCCCCTTATTTTGGAAAATTCTCAACTGGTGAGAAAAGCGGAAAAGGAAAACATGATACATTCAGTAATATCGCAAGAGGACAAGTAGAAAGTACTTCCTGAGTAACCATCTGCCCCTCTTCTGTGGAGAAAAGTGGATTGCTCATCTTTTAGACAGAGAGGGAACTGGGAGTCAGAATTAGGCCTCAGAGAAAACAAGTTAAAAAAAAAAAATTTTTTTTTTTTTTTAATTGAAACTTACCCTAGTCCAATGGCAAGCAAATGAGAAAGCAGCAGAGATGGAAGAAAAACCTTCAAAAATTCTGCTGAGAATATCCCCCCTTTCTTCATTACACTGGTATTTCTCATGCTGAGAGTAGCTGTGCGCCTGGGATGTTTAAAGAGGAATTCCCTAGTTTTGAGGAAGAGAATAGAGTCACAGCATTAACAGATATGTATTTAGACTTGCGGAAGCAAAAGGTGCATCCAAGTTCACCCAGAAACACTGGTGGCACTTACTTGGGTGGGATGTTCTCCGGCCTGCTGGACCAATCCCATATCCAATCTGCATTCTTCTTCAGGAGCCGTTCTACCTCTTTCCTCCTTTCAAGAAAATCTTCTTCAGACTAAAACGAAGAGCCATTATCAAACAGTACTCAGGACTATGACGGGTAGGAAGTTAGTACTGCAAAACAAAGCTCCTGTTCTGCATCTAAGACCATACGCTAGGCTACCTCTGAAGCTCACTTCTCCTGTCTCTTCCCACTGTGGACTCTCCATGTCACTTGTATTGAAGTATTTAGATCCTAGATAAAGACAGGGAGAGGAGAGAGATCCGTCTACAGAGCAGGATGTGAACAGAAAAGACCATATACCATATTAGCTTAAGTAAAGACTACCCTGGAAATAAAATGCCAGAGGGCTGCATTTAATCCTTACATACAGGATCTGAAAATATCTCCAGCTCACACATCTGATTGACATTTGGCAGAAGAAACTCTTTGCCTGCATTCAAAACCGGATGGATGTCATACTCTTCCAAAGATCCTTGGGCAAGCTAGTGCAAGCCAAGTGAAACAAATTCTAGTCTTGTAAAGCTACCCAGCTTTTGGGCCAGAATTGGGAATACAGGTGAAGTGAGCCCACGTCTATCTGCACACATCTGTGCAGAAAAAAAAAAACCCAAACAGTGGCTTTGTTTTCAAGTGAATTACAGCATAAATGCTAAATAAGAATATAGTTTCTTGCTTAATATATGTGCATTAAATGGAGCCAAGGTCTTGTGATAAAAATAGTATCTGATCACAGAAGTAAAATATCTATATATGCACACACTTAAGAATGGAAATAAAATTGTCCAGGCAACTTTAATTCTGATTGTTTTCTAACTTTTGATTACTTGTTCTCAAAGTCTGAATAATGATCTTTAAAGATATGAAGGGTTTTCTGGAAATATAAAATAAAAATAATTAATTTCAAGTAACGCATTTAGCTAACCTAAAGGTGGTAATTCATTCAGCTACATTCCTGTAGGAGTTGTAGACATGATGGGGAGAGTTTCAGATAAAGGAAGAGGCGACGGGACCAAGCACATTTCATATAATTTTGAGAACTGATTATATATTATTGATACAGCTGTATAATTTAGAAACTGTATGATGTTGAAACCGTGCAAGGTTAAGTACTGTGCAAACAGCAAACACACAGACTTTGTTTTAAAAAGTTCCTAACAGTGGGCAGAAAAAGCTAACCCATAAACTAATACAGACAGCCAAGGAAAAAAAGGAGATCCTGAGACGATAAAACCCAGCGCACGTCAGCTACAGATGATAAACAATGGTAACTGAAAAAGGGAGGTGATAGAAGAAATCAGTTTTTAAAGTAAAATGCAAGGGTCCTGAGTTCTTACTGGAATTGGAGAAGTAACTTTGCACATTGGAGCACAAGTAACTTAGTGCTGGTAACTTTTGCCACTTTATCATACATTGCTATTTCTTTTTATGCAGAGGCTCCAAGTGAAATATAATCTTGACTTCTAATTGCTAACTGCTAATCCTGTAAGAATTAGTCACAGGCACAGAATATATTTCAATCTAATGAGAAAACAGTATCTCTTTGTATGTAAACAGTGCAGGGAGAGTGATTTACCCAATATAATATAGCACGTTGCTGGAAGAGCAGAGCAATTTACTTAAATACTTCTAATCCTTCGCTCCTCAAAATGTTTTGTAAGTATTTTTTTTCATATTAAAGCTAGTATCTAATTACAGTGATGACAATATTTTAGCCTGTCATCATGCAATAAGCTATATATTGATAAAACGTGGTTAATATACAGTATCCTTTTTCCTCACTCTTTTCTCAAATGTATTTACTAATTTTCTTTGCAAGTAGGTAAACAAATGTACAAAAAGAAGTTAGAAATAACAGCTTTTCAAAGCAGGATGTAGAAATGTTAAGTACTAGCTGTTAAAATGAACTGGAATCATAAAGCTATGGCAGTGCTTTGAAAACGTACATTATTGGCCGTCATGTTTAAGTGACTCTAGAAATTCTTGCTGCTGTGAAATTCACAATGTACCAGTGGTAATGCATTTAAATAAAATTTCATTGTGGGGGATGCATGGAATGTACCAAGTTGACAGTCAAAGGGGCAAGAAGAAACTTCTGCATGGTAAGTTGTCCACAGAACATTAATGTTCACCTATAGAGCCATGCATATACCCACCCTTTTGATGCATTTCCTACACATCTTAATGCAAAACCCGATTGTCTCACAATCTGTTAAGACTTACATCACAATCGACCTACTTCACAGGACAAAAAAAAATGATAGACAACATGTCTCGGGATCAACAGAAGTTAAAGGCTTAGCAAGGCGCTGACTCCAGCTCTCTTGGATTCTAGACTAGCCGTTATCTTCGGCATTACCTTTTTCCTAAAAGCTACTTGTAGCATCTGAAAGTTGGCCTTTTCAACTTGTGGCTGCAAAGAGGCATTTGAGAACCCAGCCATTTTAAAAGACAACAGATTAGGGCACTTAAATCCTTCTGAAATATCTCAGGTTACAGATTAAAATTAAAAAAAAAAAAAAAGAAAAAATACATGCAAGTCAGATACAAACACAGAAAGTTTGATTCTGCAAAGATTATTCTAAGTTACTAAGTTATTTAAGTCTCCACTCTGAGAATAAGAAATTATTTCTCTCCCAAAACAAGATGAGATTTTTACCTGAAAGCTATTCTTTTCTCCACTGCTGTGACTCTCTATTTCCAAAGCTCTGTGACTGTCCTGAGGTGTCTGGGACCGAGGAGGGCTTCATAATAAGAGAAGCACAAGAAAGAAAGAACTTGTTAAATTTTTCACGACATATTGTTTATGGTATGAACTAAAAGCTAGTCAATGAAGCTTGTATGCACAGTTCTCCGGAAGAGCTATAGTGCCTTGACCATAACTTAAAAGATTAATCTGTCAATGGGTGATATAATCCAGCCATTGTATTCAATTAATCTTTGATTTTCTAACAATCTGCCAAGAAGCTTGCTGCACAGAGCTGTTTTTCAGCAGTGCAGAGATACGCCTGCATGGCTGTACGATTTGGCTCGTGTTACTTTCTAAATAACAATGGGCAGCAAATGATGAATAAAAGTGGGGTTTGGTTTGAAGTCAAACTAGCCAGATAAGACTAGGAAGTTCTGCATCCTACAGTTAAACTTTAGGCTGCAGACTTCACAGCCCACCAAAATCAAACAAATGAATTAATAACACTGACTGACAACTTGCACCAGATCTAAATTGCTTCGTTGTGTTACACTCCTAGAAATCTGTTATGTTTTGTACAATAGATACAGGGCAATTCTTTAGCAATTACCTAAGAACTAGTAACCGATGTACCTCATTACAAAACACAAGTTCCTTTTTATCACCTTTCTCTGACATTCCTGTTCCAGGCAGCAGTGTTAGTAGCACTACATGCTCTTAAAAGCCACACTGACACGGCTTGCACAAGGACTCATCCTTTCGAATGACAGCCACACATGGCTCCAGAGTGTTTTATTTACTAAAACACAGCCGCTGCCTGCACACAAGCAGCACACCCGTGGGAAGTTCAGCTGCTGCTGCTGGACTTATCAGGATACACCAAAACCCCAAGGTGGCATCGTCACAAGATGTGAGAAGTCTTCTAGAGTCCTCTCCCCAGTAACTTCTTTCTGGTTTCAGGACAGGCTTCAACAAGCATTATTCTTGTATTTAAATACCAGTCTTTTAAATATGAAATTTTCCTATCTCTTTCTCTGTGCATGTGTGTATTTGCATATGTATATACGCACATGTATGGATGCATTTCTGTATTTGTCTTTGCCTTTTAGGCATAAAAATGGCTTTGTGTAATAGTGATCTTGACTTTGCTTGCAATAAACCATCTTGTTTACCTGTCGCAACGTGAACTTCCTCTTGAACTGCTTCTTCCAGATTCGTGTTGAGCATCAAGGAGTATTTTTTCCATGTCACCATTGTGAATGGAAATAGAGGCTGGTACTTGTTCTTGGCTGGTCGGAGTAGCAGTGCTTCCACTGCCATTTCCATTACTGCTGAAGTGGAGTTCTACCCAGGAACCTGCTTGGCATAATTGAAAACAGAACCAGAATAAATCAAGTGGTTTTGCATAAAAGGCATGTAAAATACGAGACTGCTGATCCTCCCCAACATGACATTACAGTATGACATGCAGAAGTACTAGCATTGACATCTCAGCTAATAAACACGATGAATGCCAAAATGCGGGGGCGCTTTTGTTAGTGAGCTGGAAAGTCTCACAGAACTGAAAAGAAGTTGGTCAGTACATTGTGTCTCTTTCTGCAGCTGAAGATCCTATTTCAAGGTAGGTTTAGTTTTTATTGTTCAACATAGGTGGCAGCCAAATAAAATAATCTCAAGGACTTTCTCTGCTAAAGTTTATTTGTTCATTTATTGAAAATATTTTAGGCTCAAGAATCCAATAACTGTGTTTTGTTTAGCCTTTTCTCAGCAAGCATTTTTAGGTGTTACTGTTAAGCAATAAAGGATATGTGGCAACGACTAGATCATGTGTTTGCTACTCGCAGTATATTTAACACGGACAGTCACATGTCGCTTTGTTTTTTTAAGACTGTGCTGAATGACAACTCTTCTGAGCTAGGAGTAACCAATGCACAAGAGGATCTGTATCTGTTGTCTCTTTTATAAATCAGCTCAAGGGAGAGATAATATTTGAATTATGTAAGTGTCAGTGGAATTTACCCGTGTAACATGTTTATGTGTGTAAACACCAGTAGAAGTAGACAGGTGTATTGTGCCCATCCTAGGGCAGTTTACAGGAAATAAACAGTAACTACAAGGACAAAGTGGGCAGGTGAAACTCCCCCAACTCTGGTGAGCACAGCAGAAAGTACGTCTAAGGCCCAAGCAAGGAAAGAAGAGGCACAGACAGTGGCGTCTGGCCCACTCCTGGTCAGGGCTCAGGAAGTAAGCCACGTTCAAGAGAAGAGCTGAAGGGATAAAGAAGCAGTTTTAGAAGTATGCTGAAGGGGAGAAGCCAATGAGGAGATCTAGTGTGAAACAGAAACGTCAAAGAAAGAAAGATATTCCGGTTGTGAAGAGAAGGAAGGCTCATAAATGAAAACAGCAAAACCCCCAAACTGCTTTATCTCCATTAATGACATTAATCTTGCTCTTCTAAAAAGCCAGATGACCACAAAACTTTTTGAATTGAAACATACCAGGTGACTGAGTTTGGAAGAAACATTTTTTTCTGGATAGCCTCTTTTACTTCACAACTGTTTTGCTGTTTTGGTTTGCTTGTGTTTTTTTTCCCCTCCATGTGACCACGTGGTATGTGTCTGGGTATGTGTTTATACCCAGACAAACCTTTCCCTAGTCTTTCCCTCCAAGTTTATGAAAGCCCAAGTTGTTACCAAAGAATGATCACAATAAACGAAGGCAGCGTCCAACCGAAGCTCTGGCTCCGGCTACCTTGAGAGCACCAGCTAGCTCCTAGCCTACCTGTCCTTGCCTCTCAGCACATCCCACCTCAACTTCTGCTCCTCTACTTACAAAAGCAGCGCAACTCCACGCTGAGTGGGCTGCACTGCAGTGATTTGTACACATGGTCAGAAGCTATTTTCTCCTGTAAAGACGCACGCTATTGGAGCCACGCTCACATTTCGACAATCAGCCACACCACAGGCAAACGTAACTGCTTCACACAGCAAACTAACGCTACCTACTGAAACCTTACTGGATACAGCACAGTGAACGTATGATAAAACACGGAGAAAATTAAGATTGTAACAGAAGGATCACAGTACACGTATTCTACGTAGTTTCCCTTTTTGTTTTTTTAGACACTCTTGAGAGTAAGGTTGTGCTAGTGCACTAGGAACGTGATGTTATATTATAATTTAAAGATAAAAGATCCTGTATTTTTATGAAGTTAGAAATATAAACAGGTAAGAGCACATGTAATGTGGCAATGCAAACTGAACAGACTGAGTTGTGGGTAAGGATTTTGGAAGAGAACGATCTTATATGCTGTTCCCCAGGACACCTACCATGGGAGTACACATTAGCATTAAAAAAAGTACTCAATCAGCTCTGAAAATTTTCTTAATATACGGCTTTCAAAACTGGAAACAAAAAAGCAAAATTCCACAGAAAGTTGAGCATATCTCCTTAAATTGCTAAAATCACCATCTAAGTCAAACATTTTAATATGTAGTTGCACACAGATCTTTCACTTCCAAGGTAAATTTGCTTCTGATTTTTGCTAAAGGCACGAACACGCCATCGACCCTGATCTCTCCTCAAAGGTACATCCCCACCGGCCCACAGGTGGTTTCTCTTGACGAGGAAGGATTTGTATCTACCACAGCGCACAGACCTCACGAGGAGCTTCCCTCACCTAGCCGCACCTGGCAGCTCAGCTACACAACCGACATATCTCGGCTTTTTAAACCTGACCTGTTCTCACACCCGAGCCCTCATTTCTCAGCCTTGTCGGGAAGCTCTGTAGACGGTTTAACAAGCGATGACCGCCAGGCCGCGGCACGGTCACGGCCTAACGGAGGGGAAGCCCGGCCCGTGCGGGGCAGAGGTACCGGGGGAGCAGCCCCTCAGGCCTCACC
>VYXH01009290.1:30955-99999 GCA_013397275.1 Burhinus bistriatus | reverse complement strand
GGCGGCGGGAGCCGGCGGGGAAGGTTAGCTGCCGACCGGAGGATCCCCCGAGCCTCCAGGAGCAGCGGGAGAGGTTCTGTGCTGGCCTCCGGCCGCAGCCGGGAGAGCCCGAGCTGAGGAACGGGGTAACTTCCTCAGAGAATGCCTCCTTTGCCCGCTCCGTACCCGCTCAGCGCGGTACGCGGCCTGTAGGCGGCGCACCCACCCGTGTCCCGCAGCGTGCTTCCTGCTCGCGTTTGGTAACGAAATAACGGCGCTTCTCACGCAAAGTTATGCAGACCAAACAGAAAACTGTACTGGGATTTCAAGGGAAATCGTATCTGATTGCAAAGGCACAAGTGCTGGCCTCTAAACTAGTCTCTGACAGCTCTCAGACTAGTGGCACTGGGCCGTCAAATAGGTAATAATGAATTCCTTCTCTTTTTCACTGTTGGCTAAGGCGGTGATGCCATCCGAGTAGGCAGCGAGGGCTCTCCAAATAGAAAACCACTTGGTAAAGACTAGTGTTGCCATTGGAAAGCAGGTACTGATTTACTGCTGGGAATTTATAAAGACACATACATAATGATTTATTTTATTTAGCCAGAGGATGGGTAAAGTGTTGCTTACTTAATTAGAGGGTGCAAGCATTTTCTCTAGGTTGAAATTGTTTTCGTTTGTGCCTTTCTGCAGTACGCAATCACGAAGCCCAAGTAAAATACATCAGGTAAATTTTCAGTAAGTTACTATAATAGCAAGGAGTATTAACCTACAACCCTCCCAGAAAGGCAAGGTCAAGATTTCGTTAATATGTGCATTATACTCAGTACAGCCAATGGATTATTGGACAAAGTGGAGTAACGGTTTGGCCAATGAAGACATTTTCAGGGTCAGTTCTCCAGCTTTTAGTCCATCCACACCATTTTTCCACACCTATTTACTATGTCCTCGTGTTCTAGGGCGGATAGATGGGCACAGATGCGACTCTGAAAGCCGGAGGCTGCCTCGAGTTTCGTGCTTGTCCTGTAGCTCTCTGCTGCTCTCTGCTGTCCAGCAATCCTCCCTTTGCACCTCGCTCTGAAAAGGAAATCCAGGCAGCCTTGAACACAGAAAAGAGCAAGTTCTTCGTTCCAGGAATGTGTTAGTCTTCTCCATGTGAACACTACATTTTCGTGCCTCAGAGACTGCGGCAGTGTTTAAGGAACTAAAGCTCAGCGCTGTACTGACATGAATATGGGCTGATGGCTCAGGGAGGAGGAGGGGGTCACCAAAGCAACTGCCATACCACTGACACAATCACCTTTTCAGTCTTCCCCCACCAAAAACAAATATACATGGAGGGGATGTACAGCCACAGGATATCCCCCAATCAGCAGGCCTGAGTAGCACTTTCCTTCACTCTAGGAACCAGCAGTAACTCCACGATACTCATCACAGGCAGAAACCTGCTCTGACAATATCTCCTTCTAGCACAAAAAGCCCTGACAAGTATTTTGTCTTCTGGTGCTGTGCAAACCCTGAGCATCTCCTGTGTGAAGCAGTGTATTTGCCATGGGCTGTTGCCTGTTTTGGTAGCACAAATATCACATTGCCTCCGAACTGGCTTCCTCTGTTATTGGCTTTTTGGCAGCAACAGGCTCTTCACTAGGAGGAATTTGTGCAAACACAGAGCTCTGTTAGGGTTTCCTGATGAAATTGTTCTCCTGGGAAAAAGAGAGGAGCTGCCCTACCTCATCCCCTTTGCAGGATGCGCTTCATAATTGGACAACTGTATGGGAAGGTAAGAAAGACAAGGCATCATAGTTTCAAGCCCGCTCTCTTTCCAGCATGGTGGAAATATCTAGCTGGTGTCCAGTGTATTGAAATTGCCTACAGGTCATCAGATTCTTCAGCTGCCCCAGCATGCTGGGTGAGGCAAAAGGGTGAGGTATAAAAGGGAATTTGGAGCAATGCTCTACCTGCTACCATGAATGCAGAGATTTTGTTAAGGGATTTCCAGCAATATTCTGGAATGAGAATGTGCGGCTTGTGGGCCAGCTCCTCTAAAGTAGGAACTTTATTCATTCATAGAAAAACTATGTTTAATATTTCTACCAATACTTGACAGTACTCCCTCATCCTCAGTGTCGCTGCAAGGTCTTGTCGCTGGCCAGACTCATTCCTGGGTGCCTGCACACTGGGCAGACTGGGGGGACGTGGCTGGGTGCTTATGAGTGCACCCTGGTGAGGCTGCGAGTCAAAGTCGGTTTGTTTCAAAATAAAATCACTTTCTCCACCTTATAAGAGGGGAAATTGGTTTTATTTTGAAACAAAAGAAGCAGCATTTTTACAATGTTGCAAAGTTGTAACAATTAAACACCAGGGAAAGGGCACCATATTTAACCCCTGTATGCACGTTTATGATTTTACAGTATTCGTTATCCTAAACATCAAATACAAGGGGTTTGAATTCAAAAAAAATAATTACATTAAGAGAAAAATATGTCATAAATTGCAGGGAAAGGTATCACTTAGGTAGTAAACACTGAAGTGTTAAAATTGTGTTCAGGATTTTTTTCTGTCGACACTTCTCTGACTTTGAAAAATAATTAATATTGCAAACCATGGTCCAGAATCTGCTCTGACTTTGGTCATCTTAAATTAATGGAAAAAAAAATATTGCTGTAGGTGTAATTACAAATGTAACAGGTGTAATTACAGGTGTAGCAGGTATAATTACATGGGTAGTTACAATAAACATATGTAGAATCATAGAACCACAGAACAGTTTAGGTTGAAGGGACCTTTGAAGGCCATCTAGTCCAACCCCCCTGCAATGAGCAGGGACACCTTCCACTAGACCAGGTTGCTCAGAGCCCCGTCCAGCCTGACCTGGAATGTTTCCAGGGTTGGGGCATCTCCCACCTCTCTGGGCAACCTGGGCCAGTGTCTCACCACCCTCAGCATAAAAAATTTCTTCCTTATATCTAGTCTAAATCTTCTCTTTTAGTTTAAAACCATTACCCCTTGTCCTATTGCGACAGGCCCCGCTAAAAAGTTTGTCCCCGTCTTTCTTTATAAGCCCCCTTTAAGTACTGGAAAGCCACTATAATGTCTCCCTGGAGCCTTCTCTTCTCCAGGGTGAACAACCCCAGCTCTCTCAGTCTGTCCTCACAGCAGAGGGGCTCCAGCCCTTTGATCATCTTCGTGGCCTTCTCTGGACCCACTCCAACAGCCCCGGGCCTTTGCTCCTGTTTGGAGCGGTGCTGCAGGTGCTGTGCCTGCTCCCAGCCCTGCTCTGGGATTATTTGGATCTTCTGACCTGGTTTATGGAAGTGCCTTTGCCTGATGATTGCTGGACTGTCGATGGGGTGTGTTCTTTCCTGTCACCACCCTGCCCTGGTTGCTGGGCGCTGGGGAAGAGAAGAGGCAAAAGAGACTGGTCATCCAGTTAAGTCAAGGCGGGCAGCCAAAGGTGCAGCATGCGTTGAGCCAATGTCAACTGCCACGTGCTGCTTGCCAGGCCTCTGCCAGGTAGCCTGCACAAACAGCTTTGTGCCTCTGCTGCCACCCAGCACGAAGATGTCCCCACTGCACAACATATCTCTGGTACTCACTTTCTCTTTGTCTTGTTTTCTGTTGACTGATCTTCCTTTCAGGAAATCAATCTACCAGAAGCCTTTTCTGCTTTAAGGCAGGTATAAAACAGGGTCAATGTAATTCTATACTAGTAGATATCACAATACAGCTGTGACAGCTTACCTCTGGGATCTTTCATTAGTAATTGGATGAATGCATTTATTTTCATATAAATCTTTATGGTAAAAAAATTTCTGGTTATTGCCAGAAAAGCACTCTGCTGTGATCATGGAGAATTGTAAATTGTATTGGATGAAATCTTTAAAAGCTTATCGATTTGTTAAGCTGCAATCCTCTTTCCAGGTTGGAACTTGCTTTAATTCTGTTTACTTGCGTGTCAACAGAACAATCATATATTGATTAGTTCCTTTTAAATCAGAGACAGTGACCCACCTCCTCCATGGACTAAAGAAGGCAATATTTTAGATAGTTATGAAGTCACACTTCCTGGTCAGACAACTTCAACTTTGTGTTCAGTTTTAAACATGTGCTTTTGTACCCATGTGGCAGCTTGCAACAGTTGTGAGGAACAATTATTTTAGGCATTACACAAAAACTGTTTGTAATCCCAAACTGCTGTAAACTTAAATTAGTTTAAAAATGGATCACATTGATTGAAGTTTCTTTGGTTTCTCATGGATACAAATCAAAGTAATCTATACCAACTTTATAATGCATACAGTGTAAGATATGATGCAACCAGAGGGTAGTCACATTGAGAGAATGTGCCTGCATCACTCAGATGGTGACATCACTCCACACAACACAAGAGATGAAGCTCACTGCTTCCGTTACGTACCTCCTAGTCCTCTTCAACGGCATGGTGCTGCCGTCTTGCTCACCTGTGCAAAACACAGGTCCTCAAAAGCTGCTGAAATCTGAGAACTACCTGTTTTTGTCTGTTTTTTTCCCTGCCAACAATGGCTTAGTTATTAACCTTCCTGGCTGCCTCTGGAAATCAAACTGGTATGTATATTTTTATGCTGTGCATTTCTTGGAATGGTGTTCATCATTAACTACCAAACTGTTCTGAGATACTCATTTCTGAGCTGTTCATACTTATCCAGGCTGTTGACATGAGGAGGTCTAATAGATACACAGTCTACTGGTTTGACTCCTTTATATCTGAGATTTAAAAACCAAAACAATCTTGACACAATGAATTTAATGATCTGATTTAATATACAGTCGAAAGAAGGAAAGGAATAAGGAGTTAGGTCTACACATGATAATCATGTCAGTTTAAGCAAATGTTATTTCTAAAGTGATTTAAGTGGGGAGAGTGTTATGTAGACACTCTTAAATTGGCTTATATTAGCTTAGAAGTGGATAAGATTGATCAAAATGTTGGGGACAAGCTGTTGGCTGCTGCTGGGGAGCCCGAGCCCGCTGGCACCACAGGCTCGGGGCCCCCTGAGCTGCTGCTGGGATGGCGTGACCTGAGCCAGAGCCAGCTTCTGCACCTCAACTCTGATCCCCACCACCCCTGAAGGCCCCAACAAAATGACAGCCACAAACGTCACCAATCCTGAAAGCTGCTGGTGAGGACCCTGATTTTGTGTGTTTCTACTGGCAGCCCTCAAGTCGGCTGAGCTCATGGGATCAGGCAGGGAGACTGTGAACGGGACATACATCTTATAAGTAATGAAGGTAGCAGAGAGGAGTAAAATAATGTCCCCCCAATCCATCGGAATTCAGGAGAAACTAAATGAACACAGAAGTTTCCTTTTGTATCATTTTTAATGTTAGGTTTTAAAAGGCTTTTGCACTATAGGGGTAGAGAACAGAGGAAATGAGATCCTCTTATAGGTGAAATAAAACCAAGACTTGGGTGCAAAAGAGCCTGAGTCTTCTATTTGGCCTAATCTTGTTACTTTTTTGTGAGATTTGATTTCTTCAAGTTTAATTTATGAACATGCATCACTGTTTCTTGCATATGCTTGTCTCTTTTCTGTGTGTTATTTCTTACAGCAATTTCTGATGGCCCAGTGACAAAAATCTGATCATTAGTATCATTCATTCCTTACAGAATCATCAGTTAGCTTTGCAGCCTGGACAGATGCAGGAAACAGGACTCATTGACTGTAAGTAGGACTTAATTTATTTTAGATATTCGAATGGATACTCTACCATTAGGACTCAGAATTATTGTTCTCTTAGTTCTAAAAGATGTTCACAGAACCAGGTTTGACACTAGAAATACAGATTGAAGCTTACCTGAAAGACAAGTAAAGAAGGGCTCTCTCAGGACATCTTGTATCTAGCTGTAGCCCTGAGGTGTCGCCATTCTGCTCTAGAGGACGAGGTGCAAAGGAATCTCCTGCAGAACAGGATATGGAGTGAATGTGGCCGTCTGTTGCTTCTGTCATCTTCAGCCATGCAGCATCCCTGGTTATCAAAGCATTTCTTAATACCCTTTACCTCAAGATCTCATCACAGTATTTTGTTGACTAAGAAGGTTTTATTTTGTTCNAGGGCTTTGCTGTGCATTTTGTACAAAGTCTTTCACATTTATCTCCAGCAATTACTGAGTAAGAGGCTGAGGAAAAGATTCATGCCCAGTTTCTGCAGATGGCTGCGCAGAGTGCTACATGTAAAATCACCTGGCTGACCTGCTGATCTGTATTACAGATAAGTTGTAAACAGTGTGCTAAGATAGCTGGAAAAGACAGAAATCAGAATAGTGAAAACAAAAACCAGACTTCTGTTTGTTTGCTTTTCAACCTCTAAACTGTAAGAAATTCTGACCGCTTCCAGCGTGAATCAGAGAAGTGGAGCATAAAATTTTTTTCAGCTCTTATTTACTTGCTAACTTCAGGTTTTTAAAGATTATTAACATTTCTGTTCTGTGTGATAAAGCACTATGCAGTGTAGTGCTTTGGACAACCTGGTAGTGGATACAGCTCAGTAAATGGAAATTGCTAGAAGAACGCGTTTTCCCTAGGACTTGCCAGCTGAAAAACAAAACCCGATTCTTTGAGTGATGTAAACTAACGATGGCCTCTTGCTTTATATGACTTACAACACTGCATTCAATGTTATTTGTTTTACTTCCAGACTCCCACAAAATGTTGCAATTCAACTCTAAAAATAGAAAATAGTTTTATTTATCCAACAGTTCAAAAGCTATTGTTTGCACAGCTCTCATCAGGGCCACAGCCAATCCTTGTGTCTTGGTGGAGATGGTTCCTGGGTTAAACTGGGGAACCAGCTGGAATACGTGTGATTTGGTGGTCTGCTCATCGTGGAGTAGGCTGAGCTGTAGCAAGGTTATCTAATTTTAAAAAGCATTTGTGTAATAAAGAATCAAGAAAAAGTGCTGGGTTTCTGTCAGAGCTGACAACAGAGATTTCTGGAGTTGGTAGTGGACCTTTGCCTGTGTTTGACACTAAATTCAATAGCTCTGTGTTTGTAGATTGAGGCACCGATCCTGCAGTGTCTCTGGCAGCCTGACTTTCTATTCCCACAGAGACTTACTGACTTCAGTGGGATGCCAACGAGGCAGAAAGTTTCAGATAAGCAGCCAGGACTGGGGCTTAGGAAATACCACCCCTGTAAATGAGGAGTCCCTGTCTGTGAGTAATATTACTGTTTCACATCATGCAGCACAGGATAGATGGACAGAAAAAGGGAAAATCTTGGGTCTATGACTTTGATAAGCAAAAAACAAAGAGATTCTGTTCTTGAAGCTTCCTATCACTAGAAATTCTGTCATATTTTTGTCTTTTAAGTGTTTCTATGAAGTAAACATAAATTTTGTTCTAATGGTTTTCTCAAAGTGCCACTACATGTCCTTTTGTTAAAGGGTAATTAAACTGCAGAGCAGGGGGAGGGGGCATCTGAAATACAGCAGTGGTTAACCACAAAAATAGGAACAAGTTTCTAGGAATCTGATTAGAAATCACAACACGTTTCTTGGTTTTGAATTCGGGTGCTGCACAGAGTCGGGGGCTTTGGACTCGGGGAAAAACAGATGTTTAAATGGAACATTCCAGTTATTTAGGTATTGTTTAAGGGGGGGAAAAAGCCCACACCCTCCTTTCTATAAACTGAGAATATACTTCAGGGTAGGTTTCTGCTTTCCCGTCCTGTGCTCAGATCACTGTGTCTTGCCTGTCAGCAGTTCAATGACATTCACTGGGAATGGTTCCCAGTCTTCACTGTCAGGAAGATAAGAAAAACAAATAAATCCTCTTTACTTCTAGATAATTTTGCAGTGTGGCGCTGTTATAAGTATCTTGTAACCAAATACATTCAGTTTATCCGTATTGGTTATTCAGTTCTGATGTAAAAGGGAATTTTCAGTGTGGTGAGTATGAATATTGAAAACAAGTAATTTTTCAGTTATGAAAAGTAGCGAGACAGCAAGCCAGGGGTTAAAGACATGCTTTTCATATCTGCAGTGCTTTAATTCTCAAATCAGACCTTAGAAGAGTTTGTAAAGACACCTGCCTTTTTTCCACCGTATTACCATTTCCACGTCATTTCAGAGTAGGGGGTTATTCAGTAATGACATTCCTATAATATATATTCCTATAAGCTCCAATGCCTGGCCCTGCATTTACATGTTTAAGGATTTCCATATAACTTGGTTCCATATCCTTTGCTAGGAGCAAGTGCAAAGGCTGCTAGCTATTTTTAAATCCGAATATCCTTCAAATCTTCTCTGCCCTTTTCAGTAATTTAGCCCCTGCTTCAGGAAGAGTTCAGCTGAGATTCAGTCTATGCTGGATGCAAATCTTTGGCTTAATAATTAAGCTGAAAATGCAAGTCCTTCTAGCAGCATCCAGGTGCAAGGGGACCTCGGTCTACGTTGGAGGTGAGCTGGTTTTATACCAGCATGCTTGACTTAGATTTCGGAAAGGGAGGGCTTTCAGTTTTCAGGGAGCTCGTGTGATGACGTGCCTGCACTCAGCTGCAAGCTGCAGTGACACTGCAATGGCTGAGGGGTGGCTGCTGGATCTTCGCAATGAGCTCATTCTCCCCGGAGGGAGCAGGATTTACAGTGCATCACCCAGCAACTGCAGCCTTCTTGTGAAATTCATCTTTAGCTTCTCCTCAGTTAGGCTGGTCTGATTCTTCACTTTGGGGGTGTGTACATGGTGAGCAGATTTTATGGTTGATTTTTTTTTTTTTTTCCCTTTTTCGTCTCTGTTCTCTAAATGCTTCCCTGGACTGATTGATGAATCATTTCTCATCCGATTCCACTATTCAGAGGATAGAAATGGAAAATATAGTCTTATGCAGCAGGGATGGATTATTTTTTTTTAGTCTTTTGCAGCGTGAATCGTAAAAATCCTTTTAAATCTGTCTGCTAGGAACAGCCTACAGGTTTTAAAATGAAGTGCACTGCAAGGAAGGGTACTATCCTCAGGTAAAACAGACAAGCAGTGTGCACCATGATGGAGCATGCCTGTGAGGTTAGTTCCTATATGTGTTTATGCATATATAAATATGTACATAATGTGTGCTATATCTATATCTATATGTTACACATGAATCATCTGCTACCTAAAGGCTTTGGCATAATCCATTTTCAAATGTCCTGTTTTGCATTCTGTGTTTGGGATTTTTTTCCCCCCTTAATACCTAGTTTCTCTTTGGTGTGGTTAATAAACCCAGCTGTGATTTGTACCAGCTTTACTTTAGGATGGCAGCAAGCCCATCAAAGATAATGTCTCTGCCTTTCATTGGTTAAGTGGGCTGCACCTTCCTGCTCCATTTATTCGTCAGGATGTTCATAGAGTCTCTGTCATATATGATTGAGTTGAAATGTCAGGGCCTGTAATTGTTGATAAATGTCCTCTGCAGCTGTAAATGTGGGTGTTTCAGGGTAATACAAGTTATGATACTGTAACAAAGTAATCTGGTTTCTGTGCTCACTGAGTAACTGATTTGGACATTTCCTATTTTCTGAACTGCAATGCATATACTGCATATATTGAGAACTGCTTCCTATTCTGTGCTGTTTAACCTGTTAGATTAAAAAAAAAAAGTTCATTTTTTTTTCCCAGCTGCCTGCTCCCTTGGTGGTTTTAAATGTCGTTTATCCCATCAGGATTTCTTTTCCTTTCAGTTAATGTGGGTGCACCTCTACTGACACTGTTTAAAATGCAGACAGAAATCAGAAAGCAAATGCAGTGGAGACAGGTTGACTTTCGTGTGTTATTTCTCACATCATGATACTTCCAAAGAAATGTGTATAGTATAAAATAATAATTTACTGGCAGGAGATGTTCACTGCTGTCAATCTAGGCTCACAGCTCTCAGCTGACATACAGCATTTTAACCTACCACCTATTCTACAGTTTTGCTCTTCTCTGTATGTTTAAGTGCATGGTAGGTGCTTAAAGTATGCTCAGAAATGGAAAGTTTGGTGTAGGGGCTGTCTTGATACTTTTGCAGTGGACTTTCTGTCTATTTTGTATTGGCTCCTGTCAGCTTTCTGAGTAGTAACTGCTTGTTCTTCGCCTGGAAATACCAGACTGGTAGAAAGTTTAGCTTTTGTAGTGGTGAATTAAAAGGCAAATGACGCTGCTATGAGGATACAAGAGTGCCTTGACTAGAGGAAGTTGCATTTGTCACTAGGGCCCCAATGGAAAAAATAGGACCCCGTTTTAAGATGACTTTTAAGCATGTGCTCAAGGCCCATTGGTTGTCTTGAAAAGCACTAGTCTTGAATATATTTGTGGAACTGTGTGCCTATAAATCTTTCCCTTATTATATGCTCTGAAAGTGGCAGTTGTCAACACCTCCTACTTGGTGAGGTTTCAGAAAGTTTCCAAGCGCACTGTCAATTTATATGAAGAAGAAAATTTTGCTTCACTTTTTTTTTTTTCCCCCCCAGAATGCAGCTCTGAAATGTTACCTTTTATTGTGGGTGGCTCAAATTCAAAAAATGTGTCAGCAAATGAATGTTAACAAGTGAAGGCCTTTAAATAATGAACTTTTTTAACACTTTCCTTTAAAACATCTGTCTTCTAAGTTTATCATCTTCTCTGGTTTAGCTTTTCATGTATCTTCAACAGCAGAGGTTCAGCTTAAATGGAAAAATAAAAAAAAAGCAAGTTCTAAAAATTTTACACAAACCAGTTGACTGGGATGTAGGATTTGAACACAGAGCTATTCCATCCAACTACTCTGATTGTGAGACTCTAACAGGATGTCCTGGTTTGAGGTAAAACAGAACCAATTTTCTGTTCAGTAGTTTTACTTTTTAGCTAGGCCTTTTCTAACTGCTGAAATTAACACCATGTTGTGCAGAAACTGTTCTCTCTCAGAGTGACAAGACCCATGTTTATAGTTGATGCCAAGGGATGGGATGCAGAGAGGCTCTTGCTTGTACTTATTGCTGTCACAACCAAGGCCAGCCAACTTTGTTACTTGCCCCGTTGGAGGGTGGGAAGCGGAAAAGCGTAGAGGGGTCGCACCTGTGGGGAGGAGCGGACAGGACAGGTGACCCAAAACTGACCCAACAGGGTATTCCATCCCATCTGCCTCACGCTCAGTATAAAAGCTGAGGAATCAAAGGGTCAGCTCTCTTCCTTCAGTGGCCGGTGTCCAAGGAGGACTCTGTTTGTCTGCCTTTGATCCCGATCCTGAACCCAGATCCGGAATCCAGTTTCCATCCATCACTGAGTCCAGTCTGGGACTTCCCCAGTGCCTGCTGGTGATGTGATTGTCATCCTGGGAACTTGATACAGTTTTGTATATATTTCATTATTTTCTTTTATTATTAATATTTCTTTTATTATTAATATTTCATTAAAGTAGTTTAGTTCCTTCTAAACTCATAAGTCTCTCTGTCTCTCCTGCCTCTCTTTGAAGGGAGGCAGTGGAGAGCATCTGTCATTCTGCCTGAGTGGCCAATCCAGCCCAAACCACGACACAGGACTGAGTAATTTTAAGACAGGTAACAACATTTGTACTAATATATGTTATGGTAAAAGCAGCCCAATACTTCATCCTTCCAAATTAAATAATTCCTGTAATCCTATCTTTATTTGACCACAACTGGCTAGTAGCATTTATGTAGAATCATGGAATCATAGAGTGGTTTAGGTTGGAAGGGACCTTAAAGATTATCTAGTCCCAATTCCCCTCCCACTAGACCAGGTTGCTCCAAGCCCCGTCCAACCTGGCCCTGAACACCTCCAGGGATGGGGCAGCCACAGCTTCTCTGGGCAACCTGGGCCAGTGTCTCACTGCTGTCACAGGAAAGACTTTCTTCCTCATATCTAATCTAAATCTCCCCTCTTCCAGTTTGAAGCCATTACCCCTCGTCCTGTGTCACTACATGCCCTTGTAAAAAGTCCCTCCCCAGCTTACTTGTAGGCGCCCTTGAGATACTGGAAAGCTGCTCTAAGGTCTCCCTGGAGCCTTCTCTTCTCCAGGCTGAACAACCCCAACTCTCTCAGCCTGTCCTCACAGCAGAGGGGCTCCAGCCCTCGGATCATCTTGGTGGCCTCCTCTGGACCCACTCCAAGAGATCCATGTCCTTCTTATGTTGGGGGGTTCTAGAGATGGATGCAGTCTCACAATAGCAGAGGGGCAGAATCACCTCCCTCGACCTGCTGCCCATATGCACACAAAGGAGAAGGGAAGCTTACTTGTCCCTATAGCATCAAGTATTGGCTATTATAGGTGGCAAAATATTAAACAATTTCTACCAGTCATCTAACCTAGAAAGGTAATTCCCTGATTTTCCTTTGGCACTGACAGCCAAGTGCTCTGTAGTCAAATAGACCTAAAACCCCCAAAGATCTCAGCAATTTAATATAATTCTGTAGAAATTATTCTAATGGAGAATGATATCCTTGTAGATTTTTAAAAAACTCTTCAGTTCTATGCAAATCCACAAATGGTTATTTCCAGGAACATGTGATTAGGGATTTGTTATTCACTGATGATGCAGAATCAAGACATAGGTTCAATAAATTTCATCTGTGTAGCTTCCTATGTCCTCCAGCGTGACCCTCCCTTTTGAATGCCATAAAAACAGGCAGTGTCTGAGGAGAAATAGTTCAGAAAGGCTTGAGAAAATGTCTTTCTTTAAGGCCTGCTGCTTTTTTGAGTTATTCCACCAGTGCCACAGTTGTTTGACCTTGACAAGGTCATATGCAAACGGGAACCTTTTTTTCCATGGAGCTTGGGTGAAGAGTCGGTTTAAGATGCAGAAAGTATTTTCTATCTTTTTAACCAATGTTTCTGGGTTCTTGTTTTCTCCTGTTGTCGGTTCCAGGCTCAGCTGCCGTTTCCTAACGCAGCTGGGAGGCCTGGCTGCTTGCTGAGGCTGGCTGCGGGTCTGGGTTTCGAAGGAGGGCGATGCCTCCGAGCTTTCCCAGGCTAACTGGGATGAAGTGTCCCAGGACCAACTGAAACCTGCATCTGGTCTGGAAAGCTGCTGCCCAAATGATGTTGGACGTTGCACGAGGCTGGTTTTGTAGTAGTTCAGAGCCAGAATTTACTCCGGTGGAAGTAGATTGGTACTGATTGCAGAGCAAACTGTTAGCTGTGCAACACTGCTGTGGTGTGAGATGCTGTTCAGGCTGGCCATCAGTCTATAGCAATCCTGATTCCTCTGTATCAACCTTTTGAAAATCAGTATAGATGTAATCGACTCAGCTTGAGCTTTTAGTATTAGAAAGACCTCATCTTTTTGCTGACAGGTCTGTTTTGTCTTTCATGACCCTCAGTTGCATAATAGATGTGTCCCCTGGCACGTACAGTAGGTAAAGGACAGCGTTAATGAACTCCAGATGGCACATACTATATTTTACTGGGATGTAAATCTGAAACAAACTCCATATTAATGCTGTTTAATTAAAAAAGCAATTGCACACAAAAGGCCTGACTCTGATGCCACTGAGTCAATGTCAGAAATCTTACTGATTTCTGGGACTCAGGGTATGCCCAGAGGGAGAACTTTGCTAAATATCTGAAGTGTCTGAAGGTTTACTGGTTTGCACTAACATCTAGTAGGAGTCTTACACTAGTATTCCAATGGCCCTCCTGAGAAGTTTTTGCTACATTTTGCATTTTAACTAACTCTATACTAAAATAGTTATTTGATTCATTTGATATTGGATTACTTTTCTAGCTGCCTCCATAACAAATTAATCCTAGCCATGTTTTATAATAAGAATGTGTCTTGTTTGGATGAGGACAGTGCTTTTAAAGCAAATCTCTTGATGATACCTATTTGCACTTTGGTTTGCGTGATGGTGTGGTCTCAGCATCCACAATCTCGATTACTTTTGGATAAAACTAAATCAGAAGGTGTTTTCCAACCAGTAACTGGTGCTCACACCACAGGATAACACTAGATTTTGAAGTTCCATCAAAATGTTCCATAACGTTGGCTTTTTATAGATACAAGGTTCATTCTTCAATGTGATATTTTCTTAGTCTGTTTGAGAATAAATATCAGCAAAGAAAGTTAACGAGAAATTTGAAGACATAGTAGAAATCTAATATAACCCTCCAAAGCACAGATTTTTCTTTACCTCAAAGGCTAAGTTTCAGATTTTCACATAAATAGGAAAAAAACGTTCCCTAAATATAGTTGATATGGTCATGTTTTTATGCTGAAGGGGATAGTAATTTATAACCACAGTGTTTGTCACTTCAGAGAATTGCAAAGATTTGTGTGGCATCTGAATTTTGCCCTGGTTCAAAGACAGGAGCTGTCAAGTACTGAGTATTGGTCCATAGCCATAAATATCCACAGTGATTTATGGGACACTTGTTGCCATTTTAATCTTTACGTGTTGCTTTTGTTGTTAGCAGAATAAAATGATTAATCACAATTAATTATTTCATTATTGTCTAATTACTTCTTGCATGCTAGGAAAGGCCAGATTACCCCAACAGTATTTCTTGAGAAATGCTTTTTTGTGTTGGATGGGAAGGCAGATTATACGTATGGTTCAGTTCAACAAAAAAGGGTTGGAGTACACATTAATGTCTAAGGGACAATGAGCAGAACGTGGAGTACGTGGCTGTGAACACACAGGTGCCGGGAGCACAGGCGACTGCACTGATTGCTCAGCTCTTCCACCCACTTTCCACAAAGCCTTTCCCTGTCTGGAAAATGGGGGCAATACACTGAGTACGTTGAAGCATGCTGACAGTAAAGGTTATGTGAGAGTGAGTCAGGTCTTGCTGCTGTGACTTGTGTGATGATCACTGCAAGTTTCAAGATCTCTAGTTTGCATTTAAAGCAAAGACAGGAAGCTACAGGCAAAGGAAATATTTGCATGAAGTTAGTAAAGTAAAAATGCAAAGGATCTTAGAGGAAAATTTATTAACTTGATCAGTAGTAATAATAAGTAAAAGGAAAACACACTGACTTAATGGTTGATATGAATCCATTTTATCTCAGATAAAACTTGCAGTTGTTAAAAGCTTTTTCACAGAATCACAGGGGTTGGAAGGGACCTCTGGAGATCAGCTAGTCCAACCCCCCTGCCAGAGCAGGGTCAACTAGAGCAGGTTGCACAGGATGGCGTCCAGGCGGGTTTGGAATGTCTCCAGAGTCGGAGACTCCACCACCTCTCTGGGCAGCCTGTGCCAGTGCTCTGCCACCCTCAAAGCAAAGAAGTTCCTCGTCATGTTGAGATGGAACTTCCTATGTTCAAGTTTGTGCCTGTTACCTCTTGTCCTGTCACTGGGCACCACAGAAAAAAGACTGGTCCCATCCTCCCGGCACCCTCCCTTTAAGTAGTTGTAAGCATTGATGAGATCCCCCCTCAGCCTTCTCTTCTCCANGCAAACCTGCTGATGGTACGCTCTACCCCTTCATCCAGGTCATTGATGAGTAAGTTGAACAGGACTGGGCTCAGGACTGACCCCTGGGGAACACCACTTATCACAGTCCTCCAACTAGACTCCGTGCCACTAATCACAACCCTCTGAGCTCTGTCTGCCAGCCAGTTTTCAATCCACCCCGCTGTCCATTCGTCCAACCCACACTTCCTAAGCTTGCCTATTATCTTGCCAATCAAAGCAGTTTTGGGATTTCTAGTTCTTTGCATAGCTCCTTAAAAACTTATTTCAGTGGTGAATCGCAACGTTTTTCTACATAAGCTATCTACTTTACCAGTTTTCCTTGGAGGAAGCATTATGGATTTTGTTTTTGTAAACAAACATCTGATATTTCTGCAAAGACCCTGGCTCGCAATGGCGATAACTCAGAGTGCTGTCGGGAGCCGCAGGAGACTTCCCTTCGCTCCAGTGGGTGCTGGCAGGTTCTAGACCTGGAGGGCAAGGCAGTCTTGTCATGTCAGGGTGAATGGTTTATTATTTATGTTGCTTGTGGAAGGTTCATTATACGGTTTGACACTTTCACCTTTTACTTGTGTCTTCTTTTTTCTCAGTATTTAATGCAAAGTATCATCAGGTGTTGTCCGGGTTTGCCCGCAGAGGTTGTGAAGGGGGCAGGGAGAGGCTCACTGCACTTATTACCCCATCAGGCACTGGGCTATTCTGCTTCTGTCCTTTTCACTTCCCATGTTATTTTTTTCCTGCTCCATAATATAGACTGTACATTCATTTGGCATTTGTTGTTGAACAGCTCAAATAAACACAGGTTAGGCATTGAGAAAGACTAGTTCACTTTAAAAAGGATAGTAAAGGCCAATTTTTATCTCCAGAGATCACAGATAGCAACATTTAGCAGCATAGTTAGAGAAAAATCAAAACAAGCTTTTGAAACAGAGGTATTTTGGTTTAGTGTTCTATACTTTTCCCAAGCTTTCCTGAACACGTGGCTGGTTCCTGGATTTGCACATGGAGAAATTTCAATCCCACATATTGCTCATACTGGTTTATATGATTTATAGGGACAAAACCATCACTGCCAAAGCTTTGGACTTCACTGGTTTGCAAGCTTGTAGTGGAAGGGAAATCTCATTATGTTTAACTGCCCTTAGGATACATTCAAGCTTAGCAGGAGTTAAAAAACTAGTTGTTTGCTCACAGGTGCCCCTCATTACCCTGTCAATTAGCCCAGCAGGCTGAGAAGAGATGACCTGGTTTTAGGCAGAGCCTGGCAGGGGTGTCTGAGGGGGTTGTGCCAGGCTGCTCTTCCTAAACAGGCAGTTTTGTTGCTTTCTTTGGTTTGGGTTTTTTTTTTTCTTTCTTTCTTCTTTTCCTCCTCTCACTAAAATGTATCTGTGTGTCACTTAAGACTGGCTTATGGTTTTGGTCTGGTAAGGTTTTATAATCTCAAATTAAGCAAAAACATAGCTGAGAAGCAAGCAACCCAGAAAATGGGATATATCACAGATTTGAAGAGGAATGGAAAAGAGAGGAGTGCTTGATATGCTCCTGGAGTGATCCCGCATGAAGTAAGCGGTGGATAAGGATGCCTGAGCTGGCTGAGACAGGCAAAGCAGACAGCACAGAGGATGGGGAGAGTCACTGAGTTTGTGTCAGGCTCATTGTCAACAGTAGCAGCAGAAAAATATAACTATGCTCTTTTTCTCTCAAAGTTTCTTTTGGGGTTTTTATTATTATTTCTTTTTTTCAAAGGGAAAATCTGAAATAGGGAATTGTGTGAAGTGACTTTCTTCAGAAGTGCCTGCTAACCAGCAGGATGGCAGTAGATGGCTAGAATCAATTTGGTATTGACACAGATGGCACATCCAAACCCACAGGAGAGCAGGAAGATGAGTAAAACCCTCGGACCACCTGCAGGCAGCCAGAGCGAGCTCTGCTGCTGTGTGATGTGAGGCTTGGTAAAGGACTTGTAAAAACTTGGGGAAAAGCTCTTAGCATAAAACTTTTTTTCCCTTCCTTTACTTGCAAAATGCATACCATTTTGAGAAACACAGCGTAAGGATTTTCTTTTTCCCTTCCAAAAGTTAAGCTGAGGTTGGGGAATCCCTATGGCCCTTCTATTAATGGTCTATGCTATGAATACTACTTTACTGTGTGAAAGCCCCAGGAACGCCTTGGGGATGGCAGAATGAGATAATGCTGTACCTGGTGCACCGGTCAATGTGCACGCAAGTAGTTTGTGCTGGGCTGATCTCTTCTTCAGGTGGAGCCTATGCCATTGACAGCCTAGAAGAGCTGAGACTGCATAATCTTGATGGAAAAGTTTGGATTTTGCTAGGGAGAAGGAAACTCTAGGTGTTAAACTTTTGTTATGTTTTCACTCCATTATCACCACCTATATCTGGCACTAGAAAGAGGCATGTATGGCAAGGAAAGGAATAAGGCCTTGAGGACAGGGGCTGACCTTACAGCATGGCTTGTATTTGCTCTCCAGTGTCCCTAGCAGCTTCTCATGAGGAACATCAGGAGTGGAGAGCAAATGATCTTCATGGCCCATGATGCATTCCCTTTTCTAGATAAGAAGTTGGACGTTTTCTGTGTGTACAGAGTTTATGTGGAAGAAAAAGATATAAGGAATTTCTTCCATCAGCTAAAGCTTGAGGCTGGATTGCTGAGATATTCAATAGGAGCTGACTTACACCAGCACTGCGTGCTTTTGAAAAATCTGATATGGCTCCAAACAAGCAAGACTCTTATTCATGGGCGCTGGCTGATGTATTGGTACGGGCAAGGGGCTGGGCATCAGTAACAGGTCCGGTCCAGTTGTCCATCTCAATATAGTAACTGTTTTCCATCCCCCTGATGCTGTCAGAAGTGTTTGGATGTATTTTACTGTAAAAGCAGTAACAGTTATGTGAGGGGTGAAAAAGTGGCTGATTAACTCCGTGTTGTGAATAAACATGTGAAACTAAAGAAAAATAGGTGTTTCTGCTAAAAATATCATTACTGTCATTTAAAAGTAAGTCACTCAACAACTGCATGTGGCACTGAAGAATATTATGCAGACATGAATATTTTTCTTCTGCTTATATTTCTATGTCAATCAACAAACAGTGGTATCAAGTAGAGTTAGTCAGCTCAAGAGTAGATGTACCTCCTGGGAAGGGATGTCTACATAGAAATTGATGTACGTGTAAATCTCCAAATCATGAGTGAAAGATAGGGAGCAAAAGATGCAAGGATTTGTTAAAACAACGGATGCATCTTTGGAACAGACTTGGAAGGTATTACTGTATACCAGCACTAAATGAAACCAGGTAATTCAGTTACTAATAAAAACCGTCCTGGAAATTGTGGAATACATTGCTCCTGCCTCCAGCCAACCCTCGGGCTTAATGTGTCATCTTTTCATTTGCCTTAGCATCCATTATCTCTTTATCACTTCTTTAAATACTGCGGTTTCTAGGAATGTATATAGTAATTCTGGGTGTGATTTAAGAGCATTGGAAGTATCTTCTGTCTGTTTATCATCATTTTAACCCCTGTGTCTGTACTCTCAGCTCCGGGCACATCATATCACCTGTGGACGTATCAGTTTAGAGGTGGGGCTGGCGTTTTCAGTAGCACTTTCTTGAATAACTCAGGATATGTAAGCATATGGTGAAATGGCCACCTCTGCACACCCCCAAACAGGGAACTCCAGCCGCCCCCAGTGCTGGGCTTTGCCTGTTTCAGCAGTGGGACGAACTTGCCGATGGCCTCTTAGCTCTTGTTTACCGCCTCTTACTGTCTGTGACTTGCAGTAGGAAGCCTGCATGGCGTGTTTAACACAGTTACCGGCAGGATGAGCCATCGACTGATCATTGGGTTGTGTAAGTTTTACTGTCTCAGGCTTGCCTTTGGTGCTGTGGCCATCCATCTTCGAGCTGCGTGGGCTGAGCACGTAACTTATTAATTAAAGAGTTAATTTTGAACAAAGCAACTGGCTATTTAAAATTGTGGATCAGAACCCACTTCTAGGCACGTAAACAGATGTAGAAGTAGCCTCAAGGCATAATTCCCTGGGGTACCTGGGAAGATTTTGCCCTTTGAGCTTCTTGTAAAAATAATCTTTAGTGCGTGGATAATATGCTAAGATGTTTAGTACTGGGTATGACCTGTATGTTTGCGATTGCTGTGATTGATTTATTAAGTAATGCCATACCAAAACCCAATTATTTTAATATATATTTTTATATATATGAGTTTATATCTATGTACGCTCTCTATAAAGAGTATAAACCCTTTAGGAAGAGGGAAGTCAAACTGTACAAAAGAGAAACTAATTTTTTCTTGCAAAGATTTTTTCCCCAATATGATCAACACTAAGGACCTGAAATGTTTCATCTTGTTAAGAGCAATAATTACTATTTTGCCCAAAGGACCTAGACATACACATCAGTTACATTCACTGATGTAAATGAAGACAATTCCTTACATGGAAGATAGGCAACAGACCTCTTTCCTCAGGAGAGTGCTTCAGGAGCAATAGGTGATAGCATGCAGAACCTTGGGTGCTATTTAAAAAAAAAAAAAAAAAGGCAACTTTTGTTTGTCAGTGACTTTTCATGAAACTTAGCTTTGGTTTGCTAGCTCGAGGTTGTGATTATGAACATCATTTCATGCATGCTTATTTCACATTACTGTGACTCATCTATTTAAAGTAACGTAAGTGCAAGCTTGGGTCCCTCAAGTTTCCTTAGAGTTTTGGATTCCAAGTGCTAACTTGACTCACTTTGAGTCAAAATTTTGAGACATTATTTCATGTTATTTACAGCCAAAATAATTTTTATCACATCCAAATTTAGGCCATCAGTCATGCAGGTGGGATTTGTAGCAGTTATTTGTTCCAAAAATGTATTTATTTCATTACTTTTGGGTTTTCACATGGAAGTTCAAACCAGTTTCTGGATTTGGATTGTGTCCTGCCTACTACCTGTCTATAAAGTCTGTATTAAACATCAGAAACATGAAGGAAGTGGAAACCTGAATGGCCCAAACTGGCCTGTGGAGATTAGAGTATTGCTTCATTTCTTCTACAACTCATAACATAGCGTATAGAGTTTTAGGTCATTGTTTTTCAAAAATGCCTTTGTGCAGTAGGTCATAAGCGCTTTAGGTTAGACTGGTTTTCAGAAATGCGTGACTACCTTAATTGCTGTCTCATTCATGAGAAAAGAAATAGAAAGGAGCTTACAGAGCTAAAGCTGTATGTAAAATATCACATTTGGCAGGTTTACAGTACCTCTTCACAAAGTTCAATTTGGATTCTGAAATATTTGTAGTATTCTCTCTGGGATATAGGTTTGGGTTTTTTTTTAAACTTTGTACCACATCTACTTTGGAGATGAAGCATGAAAATTTATTTTTAGCATTTGCTGCTAAGTCATCAGAAATGATAAAGGACAAAGAAGAACAAAATTTACGGGTCCCTTCTCTTTGGCAATAGCAGGAAAAACCCATCCTCCTTCCTGGCTGAGTAAGAAGCTTTCCTCGCCAAACCCCTCTTGAATCGGTTTGCTGGAGCTGACTAGGCTCAAGCAGGAAGAGATCCATTCTTCGTCCTGCCTGGGTTTCAGGCAACTGCTGGGTTTTTGTGTTTCTTTAAAAAAGAAAGAAAGTGCAAAATGCACATAGACTGTTCTGTGCTTTGCGGATTTGCTCCTAACCTTGAGCTCCTCGATGGAAGCTACTGCCACGCAGGAGGAGATGGCATCATTCGCATGGTGGCGTGCCCCAGCCTCTGCTGCTCACTGTCAGCTGCAGCACCGGGACCCAGCTGGTCTTGCAGACTTGCTGGGATCAGGTTGGATTTTTGTCTAGGTTCCTTTGAGATTTTGGTTTTCCATAGAGGGATAGCCTATACTAACACACAACAGTGAAAATGATTGGCTTAATTCTTGCACTAGCCAAACTGAAACATCTCGCATGTTTTTCCTTATTGGGAAACTTCTTTCTCCATCTAAGCCCCTCCCAGATAGAATAAAAACTTATCACTTGACACAAATGTATTCTTGGAAGAAAATTTTTTAAAATAGGGCTTTTAAACTCTTGGTTTTAATTAAATGTAAGATTCTAAAAAATCAAATGCCATTCTAAAACATTTTAGTTACATTTTTGACATCATCATTGCAATTTTTTTATCTTAATATTTTGACCAAAATGACGGAGAAATAAATCTATCGTAAAAATTCTTCAGTCAGCAAAGTTCATCACAGCAGTAGTGTGCTTCAGATATTGCCTTTTGCCTATGGTCCTTTGAGATCTTACTGTAAATATAATTTACTGATCTGCAGCAGAGATGCCCTTCTGCTCAAAAAAAAAAAAAAAAAAAAAAAAGAGAGAAAATATGAAAAAAAANAAAAAAAAAAAAGAGAGAGAATATGAGAAGAGAAAGCCCGGCAGGGATGCAGTCACAGCCTGCTACAAGACAGGCGGAAGACGGTCTGAAATAAAGCAAAGCACATCAAGGGCATGGCTGCGCGGGCAGTCTGGACTCCATAGCAACTGCAGCTGCTCCCATCAGGAGGGATTCAAGTGTTCTGCTGGGTTTGGGGCTTTTTAAAGCTGCTGTGTGGGTAAGTTGTTCCTGAGTATGTGTTTTCAAAACCTTGTTGGCTACAAGCCCATTTACCAGCGAACAAAGTCATCTTTTCTGTAAATCCAGTTAGTGAGAGTGATGATAACCCTGCAAATGGATTGAGCGAGTCTTGCTCAGCGCTCACAGGCTGCGTCGGCTGGGCTGCGTCTTCCAAAGAATTCCACTGGGGAGGAACACAGTGTGCACGGTGGCTTCTCGTCCGGTGGGGAAGGACAGGGTCTATTTGCATCTTGGGCTCTGAAGTATGAGGTGGAGGGGGAAGGAATAGAAATTCTTAACTGGCAGTAAAACACAAATACTTGTGTTTTTAGAGGTCTGTGATAAAACTTACTTTCATTTCTTTTGATTTGGCTGTATGCTAAAAAGTTGTTGAAGTGTGGGTCAAACCAAAATAATTTTTTTTTTTTTTTTTTTTTTTGCATTAACCTGTACTATAAAGAAAAGCAGAAAGGAAAGAAAGGTGAGACAAGGCAAAATTTGATCACAGAAAATGTCTATTTAGCTCAAAACAATATATTTTATTTCCATTTTCAGGATTATCACAAGAAAAACAAAGCAGTGGAAATCAGGAGCCAGACTGCATACAAAATCTATGAGGAAGAAATAAACATGTTATAGCTTTTCCTCCTACCTTTCTTCCCCCCTTTTCAGAAACATTACTGTAGTTAATAAGTGTGTATAATTAGGGTGACTCTGGTGGGATTCTGTCCTTGTGGGAGGATTCAGATTGGTGCCTCCCACTGCTTGGAAGGAAGGCCAGTGTATTGACCGGCTGTGAGCAGAAACTTTCGCAGCGGGAGGACAGCCAAGCAGGGCACAACAGGCTGCCCAGAGAGCTCCTGCGGTCTCCTTGGGGGTTTCAAGTCTTGCTATCTTAAATTCTGATTCTATAGCACTTCAGACTAATATTGATTTTTTTTTTTTTTTTATTCAAATATTCACCCTATGGTCTCCTGCATGCCATGAAAATTTTATTCTTCTGTTTTCTCACTCATTCACTCATTTAATCCATTCTAAAACTCTCAACTGTGCCTTTTATTTCTCATTTTTCACCAGTGACTGCATCAACTCTGAGCCAGTGTTTCCATCTGCGTGGTTGTTTAGACCTATAGATGCTGGTGACAGAAACAATAGATTTACTGTGGCTATAAGTGGATGTTATATTCAATGAAGACAGCGGGTGACAGTGCCCGTGCCGCAGCCTGCCCCGTGCGGCACTGGGTGTGTGGCACAGGCTCTGCAGCATTGCGCTCCCAGCCATCACTTCCCCTCCCAGTAAGGTCCTGTCATCGCCAGCAGGCACCTCTTATATTTCTTGGTGCAAAATCATACTCGTGAGACCAGTGGCAGTGCAGCTGTACGTGGTTTGGGGCGTTCTCTGTGATAGTGTGCTGGTGTGGACAGATCATAGAATGTTCCAGATGCTCCTCAATGGCTTCCTGCTACCCTCCTTGTCCGTCTTTGTGTGGCAGTGGTGTGTCATCTCTGACACAGTGTTGGATGTGGGTAGTGGGGAGAAAGTGCCAACTTTGAAAATACTCCCGGGGGCAGGCAGGGCCCAGCCCCAGGGCAACAGCAGAAGGTTTTTGGAAATCTGTGGGTCTTCGGGGGGTTGTGAAGTTTTCCTTGTTGCTGGTTTTTACTCTGTGTTCCTCAGCCATCGTACGTATGGAGTCAAGGCCCTTTATTAGAAGAAATACTTGAAGCTCTCAGTGGTAAACACCTGCCAAACTATAGCTGGTGATCTTTAATATTTTAATTATTTAAACAGATTTATGGCTGCAGATAGATGTAAAAATTGTATAGTTAACTTTTCCACCGCACTGCTGGAGTGCCCTGTATCTCAAAAGCCTGATGGTCAGAAGTTTTGTAACCTTGAGGACTTTATTAAATCCATGGAGATTCGCAGGGTATGATTGGGATTCAGTTATACTAGCAGTAGAAGAAAAACAACAAAATCCTTGTATGTAAATGGCATCCACATTCTTGCTTCTAATTAAAAAATTGAAGGGAAAGACTTTAGTTAATTAAAGTACATGTTTGCTAATTTGTCACAGGCTGAGCTCTCAAGCACTTCTTGGTTAGATGCTTCTGGAAGTAAACTTTCAGCTTTCATTCTCCATAGTAACGGGCTAATCATTCATCTAAACAATTATACTTACTCATGGTTTTAAATTCCAAGGGCCAGGTCTCAGGGAGTGGACAGGGCTCCTCCGGTAGGGGCGGAAGCAGGGCTGGGGCTGCGGGCATCCGTGGCCCCGTGGGCACTTCCCAATCTCTCTGCGCTGAGCATCGTCTGTGAAACGCCCAGCCTGCTGTGCCCAGAGCAGAACAGGGATGGACCTGAAGTCTTTGCTTTCTCTCTTGCACTTGCTTTTGCAAATTATTAGCAAATAGAGATTATAGTGGCAGTGACATCTTTCTTATCTTTGTTTTAAAATGAGATAGTATAAAAAAAAAAAAATTGGAAAATAACCCTGGGGAAGAAAAAAAAGTCAGTCAGTTCTCCATTATCTGGTGTAATGGGGAAATGTGACATCTCGGATAAGGAAAATCATCTTGTGGGAGCAATACAGGGGTGTTGGGAGCACCCCAGATCCTGCCTGGGAGCTGCCGTGGGTTCATGGGGCTCAGGGGAGCCCTATGCATCCCATACAGCAGCATCTTCTTGGCAGGGACCATAGGGGGAGAGGAAAACAAATATGAGATGGATGGTAATTGAGTTTGTGTCTCAGACCTGACGAACGGCTGGCACTGGAGCTGGCCTGGAGCTGTGGATGTTCAGCGTTTCTGGAGACAGTTCATCGTACCTGAATATGTGTTGCCTTATGATGAGCTAGGCTGCTTAGGTTAGCGTAAGAGATTGGGTTTTCCATTGAAATAGGCTTGGGATTTTAAAATGTTGATTAGCTTTTTTGTTCCTGAGCTGTTGGAGTTCACAGTTTCTTAACAGTGAGAGCTGCAGGTTGCGCAGCCGGGGCAGTACACCCTGTACCTGCAGCACCGCCGAGGTACTGCTGCCTTATGTAGGCTGAGCCTAACAGAGAGCAACTTCAGTCTGCACAACTCGCCTGAAATCCTACGCAGAGATTTCCACGCACAGTTTCTCCGTGGTTTCGGCAGTGCAGAGCCGAGGGAGGCAGCAGGGTCTGGCCTGTGAGCAGGGGCTGTGGTTGGGGTAAAGAGCTCTTTCCCCATGCACCCTCTTGCCCTGCCGTGTGCCAGGGCTCATGCCAAGCCCAGGTGCAGGGTACGAGGTGACCACTGACCTTCCAGCTGATGTGTGTCTGTGGAAGGGCCAGAGGGATGCTTTCAGCGGGCAGGGACAACAGGGCAGGAGTGGAGGCAGCTGCCTCACTCCTGAGGTGATTCCCACCTCGGCCAGCCTGCCTGGGGGCTTCTTGGGCAGGAGGCTGTTCTTCTGCTGAGCTTCAGCTGCATCACAGATGCTCGCAGATCTAAGGATGTCTGACTAGGAGCAGCATAACTCCTAGCCTAATAATAAGACGCCACCTTTTCGTTTAAATACCATGTAGCTAGAGGTTGGGAATTTTTTCTTTCTCGCTCAGCCTGATTCCCATGCAAGCTTGCATTTGATTTTTCCCCAAAGAAACTGTTTCCTGTTGTCATAACGTAACCAGATGGGGAGGGTTCAGTGGATATATCTCAGGAGAGACTGGCAGAGAAGTGGATCCAGGAAGCAGATCCTCCCCGTAATATTGGCACGGTTTGGTAAGTTCCATCTGAAAAATAAAAAGCTGCTCCCTTTGCTGAGTCACAGCCCCCTCGGAGCTGGAGCTGTGACAAGCCGGGTGATGCTGCGCTGCCGGAGTTGAAGCAAAGGTGAGGAAAGGCTGTCCAGAATCCTTCTCGAGTGCATTTCTTGTCTGAAATGATTTTTAAATCTCATTAAAGTATATAGTAAGTTCAATTCAGTCTGTAGAAGTGTACAGATATATTCCTGTCTTGCAGGACATGGGGTTGCACGGCTCTTCTAAGGCAAATGCTGGGCAAATCACAGTGGTAGCCCCTTCCCTCTTTGAAGGCAGACTGCAGTCCCACCTCGGGAAACGGGTTGTGACTGTCACTGCTCTTGTAGGGACTTGTTCTGGATGCAGCACTGCATCTTCCTGTATCACCTGGCGTGGGCATTAGCACCGCAGGTCGGGGAAGTCTGTACCTGCCAGGGTGGGGACCAGGAGGGGCAGCGGCACACGGAGCCGGTCTGCGGGGAAGGAGTGGCCAGCATGACTGGAAAGCTTTCTTCTTGATGGAAAGGGAAATTCTGTTTGTTTTCCTCTCGCAGATTGAATGGCCAGCCAGGTCTATTGCTTCCTCCACTGCTTATATCTACCTTGCAGTAAAGCAGCTAATGATTTTCTGTTTGAGCAGCCTCTCTTAGTGTCCCCGAGTCTATTCTGCTTTCCTCGCATTTATAAATCTCTCCGTAGCTAAGGCCTGGTGCTTTGCCAGGCTTTGCACTGTTGTTTATTTGCTGGAGTTGTAACAGCTTGATTTACACTTGCTTCTATACCGTGTTTCAGTGGTTCAGATGCACAAAGATTGTTTGCTTTCTGACGCTTTTTCATCTTAAGTCTACAGAACTGGGTGTCAAATCTGGAGAACAAGTTTACATGGGGAGGAGGGAGTTACGGTTGTTGGAGGAAAGCCAGCTAGGTTTTCTTACAACAGAGAAGCTGCAGGTAGTACAGGGACACAGGAGCATTCACTGATCGCCATTAAAACGTAGCACTTGACATTTGAAAGTAATTCTGGTTTTGTTGAAATGCTGCTAAGCTATATATTATCTAGACAGAGAAATAATCTTTGGCTATTATTTCAAATATATATGTGGACATTTAATTCATGGTCACCTTACTTGTAAGTTGCAGATTTGTATTTTAAGAATAAGAACATTTTGAAAGCAAATATTAAACTTAAGAAGCTACAACTGAATATGTGTTTTCCATGAACTTTTTAATAGATTTTTTTTAAAGTAAACAAAAAGCTCAGCAGTATCTTTAGGGGCTGTGATTTTGCTGCTGCACAGGTCGTCAGCCCAGCTCAAACTCCCTACCCTCTGCGCAGGATGCTGTAGCGTGAGCTGGCATCCCCCGAGAGCAGGAGCAGAAGCTGCCGTCCTGTGTGTGCATCAGCACGGGAGGCGGCAGAGACGCGTTGGGCTCCTGCACTTCGAAGGCAGACGAGCAGCGAGGCAGCGGGGCTGTAACCCGGCCATGCCCAGAGCAAGTGTTTGGGAAAGCAAACAAACTTTGCTGTGGCTGCTGCACCATGGAAACCTGCACCTCTACTCTTTCTTCCATATCACCTGCAGTTTTGTCCTGCCGGTCCCACTTGTGTTCCCCAGCCAGGACTCGGCCTGGCCCATGAAATCGGTCCCGGTAGGATGCAGTGCATCTCCTGTGCCTGCCCATCAGCATCGCCTGACTCCTCCACTTGGCCTGTGCCTGCTCCCCTCTGCCAAGCTGGTGCTGCCCCGCTGCCGGCACCTCTCCTCCCGGCCCCCTTTCCCTCAGCCCGCAGCCCCTGGGCTCCTTTTCCTCTCCTCACCCAGGCAGGTCCGCTCCCAGCCTGTCTCACCGGGGCCTCTGTCCTGTCCCGCTGGCTTTTACACGAAGCAAGATGAAAGAAGAAACGGTGTGATTTCAATACAGAAATTTTTAAAAAGTAAACCAGAAGGGCAAATATTCTCATTAAATGGAAGAGCCAAGACACCTCGTTGTTCCAGTCCTAACGCCTGGCCTCACCCTGCCTGATGCAGTTTGTGCAAGTGAAGTCCGAATCTAAACAGGGAATACGGTGCTGCTGCAGACGTCCCACACCACTTTGTACTGGGAACCACAACCTTCTCTGAAAGCTCATTGAAGACAGCTTTTTTTGGTATATTTTGCTGCTAAAATGAATTTCCGAGCCTTTTTTTTTTTTTTTTTGATCAATTTCAGTAAAAGCAAAGGTGGATTGGTGCATAGGGACTGACGTGAGGCTGCCCACCACCGGAGCAGCTGGGAATGGTGTGGAAAGGGCGCATGAAGCTCAGGGTGGACAGGTCTGCATGGCCTGACAGCATCTGTGTCACAGGGGTGTGCCCTTCCCTCCCTTCCCTCCCTTCCCTTCTTCTCTGTGGGGCTGTTATGTTCATAATACAATGTTATTTATTTTATTGTGCCAAATGAGAGGGGGGGATTTTGTCACTGACTTTAGTAGGAACAGGATCATAATTTTAATTAAACTGCAGTAGCAAACAGTTGTCAAGGAAAAAATATTGTCTGGGATGCAGAGTACATATTCTTTATGGCCATGTAGGCATTTTATTTCTTTCCTAATTACAGCCTGATTCAGGGCAATGTTGAGGTATACTTCTGAGCCTGATTCTATGCGTATGCTGCTCCTTTCTGTAAGTCTGTCAAAACAAAATGGGCTTAAAATACATGTAAACTGTTCGTATTCACATTTTCCCCTCTGTGACAGAGCTCCGTGGCCCAAAAGTGAAATGTGCATCCATTGGGTCCAACTGTACTGGGGTCCAACAGTTGAGATTTTAGTGCAAACATTTTTAAATGCTGTGCTGAGTGTTGACGCTTGTTTGAATCTGGATGGGGAACTCTGAGGTGGTATCTGTGCTAGTTGGAGGCCAGAAAAGCAACCAATCCAACCCAACTGCAGCTGGGATGTTCCTCTGCTGCTGGAAACACAAAGAAGATATAATGTAATGTTTTTTCTGTTGGGTGAGTCAACTGAATACAAGTCTAAAAGCACATGTAGAGATGTGTTAGCTCTGTAACGTGCACTTGATGCGAGCGAGGATTAAGGTGAGGCGCTACCAGAAATGAGGACAATCCCACTGTCCTCCTCATTGCACTGTGGTTGGACTGTGAGGCTCCACAGTCCTATTTATAGACTGTAATAAAGCAGAATATTACCATGCACGGGCTCCACAGACAGAGAGTCGGTTTGGGTCAGAGGGGCAATCGTCCATCCACGCACATCGGAGCTTCATCTGTGGTGGGTGAGAAGCAGAATTAAGAGTGAAATGATAATCCTGATGGAAACAATGGGGGAGGCTGCGGGTGAAGCACCTTGACGATTTTGCATTCAGTTATTTTCTAGAGAACTCTTGATTATATAGGGAAAATGCTTTAAAGAAGTGAAACAATGTGGAAGTTTAATTGTACGTCCAGAACTGTGTAGAAATGATAGCTAACTATGAGAAATGAAGCTGGATTTTACTAATTATATGTGGCTGAAAATAAAGTGAAACTGCAGTCAGTTTTACTATAGGCCTTTAAAAAAAACCCCAAAACAACAAAACCACCACTAAAAACAAACCCTGTGCACTATAGAGAGTAATTTTAATGATGTTTTTTCTATTTCTTTTAGCGTCGTTCTGCAGTCAGAGTATGTAAAAGCTGGAACAGATTGAGGAAGCGAAGATCTCCTAAAGCTGTGCCTTTTAGGGCTGATGTAGGTGCTATACCTGCAAATTACAACAGTTGTCTCTTCTATATTCTGCTTTACTGTTTCCAGCAGGTCACCTCGGAGAGTTTGTATTGCAGGATGTTTTCCGATCAGTGTAGCAGAGGCTCCTCTGCTAACCCCACACCAGCCCAGGGAATGCTCTGGTTCCCCATTTGTAAAGGATTTATGCAATGTATATTCAAAGCAAAGATTTCAGGGCAATATGGTTCTGCTCTTGACAATACTTGGAAGGCATTTGCAGCAAAACCTGTTGTGCGGCTGCTTTAGTTACTGAAATTAAACCCAAGGAGACTATGAGTAGAGTTGCTGTTGTACCTTTTATAAACGCTGTTACAGGTCGCAGTGGGGCTGGATGCTGCTGGTTCTGCTGCTGTTGCCCTGCACCTTGTGACTCTCCCACGTTGAATTTGGCTGTGGTGGTTTGACCCCAGGAACAGCAGAATGATGGAGAGCTGCTGCCAGGGTTTGTGGTGTGTGATACAAAATGGAAGATTCATTTTTCCACTGGGAAAATCATGTAACTGCCTCCTGCCAATGCCCTGTAGGGTGGCTTCTTGTTCCTGCATTAGTGTGAAAAAGTAAATGAAACATCCTTTTCGCCTACACAATATCAGTTGTTTTATAACTGCCTGTTTAATGTCTCTTCAAAAATCACAGCTGCTGATTCTTTTATTGCCTAGTTGTACCTATTGTGTTTCTTTTAGATGAATATGAGTGTAATAATAAGTACCTACCACTTATCTTTCTGCAACATTATAATGTTTTTCATCTTATTTCCCATCTCCTGCTATTACAATCTAGTGTCTTATTTACCTAGCTGTGTACACAACAGATGTCCTCAGTGATGACTTGATCTTTTCTTCTAAATCTCTGTGTGCGGGATATGTCAAATTATCTTTTTAAATATAGATTATCTTGTACTTTCCCGTATTGAATTTCATGTTGCTTGGTTACCTAATTTTCTAGTTTGAGGTTATTGTTTTATTTTTTCTTCCTTTTTCTTGTTTTGTATTCCTCTCTCATTTTGATTGACCTAAATAATCCTCTTTTATCAGCAGATTTTTATATCCTACCCTTTACTCTTTTTTGCAGCTCTCTAGCAGAATGTCAAACACTGCCAGCCCTAGCTCTGGTCCTTGGAGCTCACAGCTGTGAATCTCCACATTTTAGTTGTAATTCCTCCTTTGTTTCTATCCCTCAACCGTGACTAGACTTTCTTACACATCCCATTACTAAATCTTCTTAAGCAGTTAATTACATAAACGTCCAACCCTTAAGTGTACACTGTGAAACTGGGATTCAGATTTACATTCTCGCGTGCTTTACACTTTTGCGTGCAAGGTTTCATTGAGATCATGTCTGCTAGCCCAAACGTGGCTCACGTTTTAGGCTGTGAAACCATTTTGCCTGCTGGCAAGTGGTTGTAGGTGGTCTGTGCAGATGGTCACAGGAGCATCCGCACATCTGCTTGGGCATGGACCTCTCTTACAGCTTTAATGTTCTATGTGTATTTGCACAGGTTTTAGATTTTTTTTTGTCAAAACTTTAACAAACTCAGGTTACACTGGAGCACAGCAGCCACAGCTATTGCTGTACATTATGTTGCATGTCTCCAGTATCGTGGAGCTTTGCAGACGTGTAGTTGCAATGCCAGCAGTTGGTAGGGACACAGACCCCAGCAGGCAGCATTTCTTATGTCCTCGGGCACCCCGACAGGCTTCTTGCAGGCAGAATCTGGTGCTTCTGCTCCCAGTGCCGACCGCTCCCTGCTTTTAAGAGCAATGATTAGTTAGAAAGTCAGAATCCAGATGGACGCATCCTCTTAGCTAAAGATCACTGTAGTGCAACCCATGCCAGAAGCAACTTTCTCTGAAGGAGTAAGTGCAGAAGGCTAAAAGATTGGAAAATCCTGAATTCAAATCCCAGATTACCCAGATGCCACATTAAACAAATAGCTAGGAAAGAGCTCCTCACTAGCTGTTTTGTGTCTGTAAATGGAGATGTTTGTGAGAATGTTTCCCCAGTTCTTTTATATAGCACTTTTCCTAATCATCTGAACGAGTCTGAGAGGGAGATATCTGCACGAAGTTCTCCTGAGATAAGACATCAGCAGGCACTGCTGCCAAAAGATGCCACTCGGGAATGAATGACTTGGCCACAGAAGTGAACTCCAGCAAGTAAATTTTGGTGACACAATAGGGAGCATGAGCAGAAGCAGCTGCTGAGGTTCCCCTTTTTCCCTTTCTTTTTTTTTTTTTTTTTCCTTTTTTTTTCCTCCCTGCAATAGAGAAATGAAAGACTTTTCCATACACTTGCATATCCTGAGATTGCCCCAGTTTTGTCCCTTAGCAGAACCAGTAAACTGGCCCGAACTTCAGATCTGCAGGTGCCAGCTGATATTGGTGCCAGTGTGCTGCCCAGGAGTGTCTTGTCCTTTACCATCTCACGGCTGGTGAGCAGCAAAGATCAGGAGAGTTTTCAGAGTTGCTGTTCAGCTTTATTCAGTCGCATGAAACTCTTATGACAGCAGTTACGCAGTTGCTGTTGTGGTAGAGGGAGTTGTGGTTTTTTGAAAACAATTTTTATATTGGTCCCTGGATGTCTTTCGTAGGCTGGTAGAGGCCACATGAGCCACATGGTGCCATTGGAGATTCAATCCTCTGTGTAGATCTGTCATTCTTGGTGCTGATAGCAGGAGGCTCTATAACACAGTATAACTTCTGTTAACTTTCTCATCTCATACACACACATACTTGGTTTGGATGGTCCACCCTCTGAATTGCTCATTCCAATTATTTTTACATTTTTTAAAAAAATTCCAACTATATTTCTATTCAATGTAATGCTTATTACATTTAGCGTAGCATTAGAGGGATCAATTTATGTTATGCTTGTTACTAACTGAAATTATATCTTGAGTATGATTATGTATACAAACTGTGTTTTTCCATGACAGTCAGCTTGTGTTCTGGTTGTTAGTCCTGATTAAAAAAAAAAAAATCATAGAGCTCTTGTGTTGAAAATAAGTTTTTCCCAGAGGAATGGATCCTTTGACTTCCAATGTTAAAGTTAGGTTGAAACAACCCTTACCCTTTTATCCCACTTAAAAGCCTGAAATATTTAAGAATGAGTCTGGCTTTGCCATGCTGAAAGGAAGTCTTAAACCCCCTTACTGATCTGTTCTGTGAAACTACAGAGAAACAGATATCTGCATGCCAAGCAAATTGACTAGAAAGGTTGATGCAGCATCTCAAATCAAATCAGCTTTAAAAAATCAGATTATAGCTTAAAAATTCTCAGCCATGTACATCTGGTTAATGCACAGCCACCTACTAACAGAAATCACCTCGACAAGGTCAGCAGCAGTGAAACACCGCCACAGTTGTGTATCCTCAGCACAGCAGTGACTCGGTTATCAGCCTCACAGACAAGAGGGTTTGTTTCATGTCACAGCAGCACTTCTTGCTCTTCAGTGTGTGCTTTCCTACATGCCTTCAGCGTTTTTCTTCCTACTTGTTGCTTTGCCTCTCCTTTGACAAACATGAGCTTTGTTACTGCAAGGTTTTTTAGTACTGTTTTGTTTTCTGGGAGCGGATTCTGCCCTTAGGATTTTATTCAGTCACCTTCGATGGGATGGGTTGGATTTTTTTGTTTGTGTGTTTTCTTTTTAAAAATATTTTTAAAAGATCTTTATAGTTGGACATATGCACTTTAACCAGATAAAATTGGAGTATCACAGAATCACTGGGGTTGGAAGGGACCTCTGGAGATCAGCTAGTCCAACCCCCCTGCCAGAGCAGGGTCACCTAGAGCAGGTTGCACAGGACGGCGTCCAGGTGGGTTTGGAATGTCTCCAGAGTCGGAGACTCCACCACCTCTCTGGGCAGCCTGTGCCAGTGCTCTGTCACCCTCAAAGCAAAGAAGTTCCTCGTCATGTTGAGATGGAACTTCCTATGTTCAAGTTTGTGCCTATTACCTCTTGGAGTACTTCTCCCTTTCTGTGTAAATAATGAGTACTTCAATATTCATCATGGATTATAGCATCTGTTGGTTGTTGCTTTAGAGTTTGCTTCATAGCACAAGTGTCCTTCTCTATGTACATCCATGCCTGGGTCAGACTGGGATTTACAGGAGTATGTCTGAGCTCTGCTCTCCAAGCTTACGGTTTATTTGCCAAAAAATGGTTAATCAGAATGAGCCCTGTATGTACCAATAGCAAATACAAAAAACATTATCAAAGGGAGGTTAACTTACTCATATTTGGTACAGACATGGCTAAATAGGATTTGCTTTCACATGTAAAATTCTCTCAATGTGGCAATATTTTTCATAGTCATCTGGACAAAAAATCATCTTATTCGGTGTTATAAGCATTGAGTATTATGCTTAAAACTTTATATAGTTCTTTTCTTGAAAGCACTCAACCACTCCTCATTTTCCTTGATTACTTTTGTGGTTTTTCCTAACGTTTCAGCTGCATTTGCCCTGGAGATGAGCGGTCAAGGGGAGGCGCCTCTGACTTGTGTCTGTGTGCTTTTCAGGAGTGTCATCCCGCTGTCCCTAGAAACTGGAAGAGATTCCTAAGAAAAGAGCAGCGACCTCGGGATGGCTGGCTCCAGTGAATCATCCTATTTCTAGCTCTGAGGATAAATAATAACCTGTTTATTTTCTAGTATTTTCTAGTATTTATCCTGACACAGCTGCCTCTCATTCCTTTCCCTCTCCGAGGCACAAGGAGGCCACAGGTACAAACAAGGACCAGCAAGCGTTCCCAGGAACCAGCCATGCACCATCAGCAGGACGGACCTCTTCTTGCCTTGCCTTGCTGAGGCTAAGCCTCTGCTCCTGCCTGGAGAAGAGCTGCCGGGGCATGGTCCCATTCCTGCGCTGGGGTCAGCGCAGTGGCACATTGCATCCCCCGCTCCTGTGCCTCACTGACACCTCCTCCTCCTCTCCAGCATTTTACACCATTGAGGGTTTGGTCCATCTCTTCAGAGAGAATCGTTTGCTTTTAAATGGAAGCTCTGGAGAAGTGGCTTTTAGGCACTTACTTTTGACTTCCGAGTATATTAATGACTGGATCATTACAGTGGATGGAAAGTCTCCTACTGACTTAAGTGGAACTTGGCTCAAGTGCCTCATTTGTAATCCAGTGGAAAAGATGGAAAGAGCTTGGTTTCAACGGGCCGTGGGTGAAGCCGCAAGGGAATATGGCTGTTCCCGAGAGCATCATTCTTCTCTAGCATCCTTATTCCTTGCAGAGATGCATTCCTTCTAACGCTGTATTGGAGCTCTTGTATCAAGTTGGCTAACAATATTTTTTCCTTTTTTTCAAATCCATTTCTGCTGGCTAAATATTTCTATATTTTCTCTTAACTTGTATTCTCTTCGGTGCGTAACTTAAAATGTGTGGTATCAATGACCTGGGTATTTTGACTTCTTGTTTCTTCATAACATTTATTAGCTGTGAAAAGACACTGCTCATGTGCTGATTATTGGGTGAATTGTGAAATCTGTGAAAACTTACAAAATAATTAGATATGCAGCAGTTCATATTAAACAGTGATCTGGTGTCCCTAAGGGTACTAGTGGTAAATTCAATAGCTTTTCTGATGTTTGGGGGGGGGAGGGGGTGGTGTTGGGGAAAGTCTGTTATTTTGTAGCCAAGTGTATAAGCTAAATACTGCAGTTCTGATCTCCTTGGCAAGATTTACAAAGAAGTGAAGGTTTATTTTGTTTCTTTTTCTTAGTGTCTTGGTTAGTAATTTCTAAGAGAGAATTTGCCCGGAACACATGGGTGAGACACAGAGGCGCTGTGGAGGGAAGCCTTGTCTGGTTGGGCTGCTGACCTATAGCTGGGATGCTCAGGAGGTGCTTCTGGCTGTTAGCAAACGTCTGCCTGACTTCAGGTGTGACACCTAGCCCATCCCATACCTAAGATTATTTTCAGTGGGAGCCAAGCTATTTGTTTAACTTCACACTCAGTAAATTCGCCTGCTGTAGCTGGCATGGGGCAGTGGGAAGCCCCAGTTCTACAGGAGAAGGGTGATGAATTGCTGTTGCTGAAGTCAGTGCTACTCCAGTTTAGAACTGCTGTTCTGACTGGTGAAAACCTTGGCTTTTTAAGTAAGGCTGAGAGTAGTAACACTGTTGTTTTGTCTTTTGTATCTCTGTATAACTTAGACCTCTTATATGTGTGTCTGTTGTGCTGTCCTTCAAGAAGATAAAATCTTATGCTGTTGTCTTGTCTCCCAATTTGTTATGAGAGATTGCACAAATACATGGATGAATACCAATAATTCAAAAGCAGTGCTCTAACTAAATCCTGCCAGCTTCCTTCAGGAAGGAATGTAAGGCTGAGTTAATAACGCGCAGAGCACATAATAATTTCCAGAACTGTTTTTTGTTTCCCTTCCACATGCTATGATATCATGTGACAGAAATCCATGAACCTAAAATAATTCCAGCTAATTGTGTGACAATACATATAAATGACTGTTATGTTCATTACGATTTTCCCACCCTAGTTCCAGTTCTTGCACTAAGGATTTGTTTAGTGCTGCACACTTCAAATGTTAAGTAGCCACATTGTGTGATACTGAGCGCTAAATCTTAAGCCATGGTAATGTGATATTTGAACATCTTCTCTTTTCTGAACTCATTTGTCATCTCTAAATTGGATATCTCTCTTGGCTTCATCGTCTCTAGCAACGTTCTTTCCAGAAGCTTGCCCAGCATGAAGAGCAGCATGTTGTTTCTTTGGTTACTGTAATGCAAAAGATCTCCCTTTCACCAGAATTTACCAAAAGCTCTCTTGGTCTTTCCCAGGGACCATCTTCCCATCTGAGATCATGCTGGAGGGCTCACACGTGATTCCATGAGGTTTTGGACCTCCAGCCCCCACCAGGACTGCCCTCGCCAAACAGATGTTTGTGGGAGAGGAATGGTGTTAATCCCCAGCGCTGTCGCCTTCGGTGGGTACTGCAGCCTCTCCCCATAAAGCATCGTCACAATAAATCTCCAACAAGTCTTTTAGTTTGATCATATTATTTTTGCTTTCTTTCTAAATCAGTTTATGGGCCAAGGGACTTGCTCACTATTAAATAAATGGGCAGAGATGGGCTGAAATTAGGGAAGGAAGTCTCAGCAACTGTCAAGAAACGGTTATTTAAGCTAGGATATTTAGTAGTGAAAAATGAAATTTGAAATAATCTGATCCTCAGTTTTTTCATGCTGAAGGAGCAGCTTTTCATTAGGGCTTGATGAGCATCTAACAGCTTGGAACTCTTTTCATTTGGGAGATTAGTCATCTTTCCACACAAATTATTGTCTGTTGCTGTTAAATGTAAATTTTTATCTTGATTTAGAACTGGGCACACATCTACTGAGAAAAAAAACCCAAACTGTCAAATAGAAATATCTTTTTTGGATAACCATGGTCAGCCTAAAGAAAGGTTCCTCATCCCATCGATATCCTTCTGTGCTGCCCAGTTCCTCAAAGCTGAATTTGATGAGGATGAGTCATTCTGGAAATCAGTCTTAATTCTGAAATCTAAAATGCAATGTTTTTGTTGCCACAGTAGAGTCTGTTATTTTCAAACTCATTTATAAATTGAATAAATCCAAGAACTGAATTGCAGTTAAATACTGCCTTTTCCACTCTCAAATCCAGCTGTGTTGTGTGTTCATGCAGAAGAGGATTGGAGAGGTAGTGTTAAATAGTTATTTAGGGTTGTTAATAACATGCTTAAAATGTTTCCATAAAGTGCTTTTGGATCATACGATGCCATCTGTGTTACAGTTGATTGTAGTTAATTATACAGGCATGAATTCCTTGGGAAAATGGATGGCATTACTCAAACAGTTTGTTTGTGATCAAGATAATGGAATGACACAATATTAAACTGATGGAATTAAGTCTGAAATGCATTCCTCACTAATAATCCTCCACAAATCAGTGGCATTATTCTGAGTTGCTCCGGTTTAACTGAGAATTAGGATAGGTGTACTATTGTAATATTATTGCAATAACTCCAATCTATTTTTGTACCTTAAGTGTTGTGGAGTATCTGAGAAAAAAGAAAAATTAGCTTTCTGCATAATAATCTCTGTTTCTAATTAATTATTTCATGTTCTGCAATTTAACCATAAGAGGTGTAGAAGTTCAATAGGTGGCGTGCTTTAAAATATATGTGTTGAGATTTAGCAGCAATTATGTCTTCCAGTACTGAAATTCTATTAATCTCTTCTGTTTTACTACAAACTATTAACTATTCACATAATTGACTCCCAGCTATGTTTTGCATTTGAAAAACCCCAACAAACTGTGTAAAAACTTATGATGAATAATCAGTGGATGGGATTTCGATATGTACGTGTGTGATACAAACAGGTAACTATACACACACAGAGTAAGTCTGCATACAGGAATCTATGTGAACTACATATGTATATTTGCTTGGGGGTTGTAAACATGGTCCACCCATCAATGAGTTAAAGCTAAGTACAGCTGAAGGATTAATCTTTGAGGAAAAATTCAGGTCAGTCAGGATTTGACATGTGTCTGTTAAAGCTGTTGTTGGAATTGATCTAATCCTAAGCAAAACTTTGGCTAGACTTCCATCTGCAGAGACTCATTACTGTATGGTGGGGTTGGGGGCAGGGGGGTGGTGTTTGTTATTTTGAATTTAAATCAGGTATTATTTCATCAAAGATGATTTTCAGAACTTATTTCACACTGGGAAACATGGGTTGGTTGGTTGGGTTTTTTCCCTTATGGAAACTGAATTTGCTGTAAACCAGCCAACTGTTGATAAAGGAGTACATTAACTTTGCAATAGGAGTGGCTCACGAGGGATTTGCTAGCATGTGGTAGTGGGTGGTAATTCTGTTTAGAGCGGAAATCTTCAAGACAAGACACTATTTCCCAGGGAGCTCAGCACTTGATTAAAAGCAGGGCCCTGAACACAAGTCTCGCATCCTGACTGAGTGTCCCGTGTACACTGGCTTTGCTTACGCTGGCGTCTTCTGCTAGTTGTGATGAGAAGTTTTATTCTGAACCTGAAACTTTCTCAGTAAAAGCGTGGTCAAGACAGGTATGCTCCTTTGGAAGTTTGGGTTGAGTTACCCACATCTGGTTGTATTTAAAAAAAAAAAAAAAAAGTGTTTTAGCAAACTGGTCTCAATTTAATGATTATCTAAACAGCACAGAGAAAAAAATCCTCATGGGATGTATACAGGAAATATGCAACATAACCATATGTACATGGCAATCCGTGTCTTGGCAATTATTTCTTAATCTTGGTGCTTTCAAGACTTGCTACCTGCTTACTGCATTTTTCCATGTAAGGAGATTATATTGGCAGAGCACTTTGGCTTTGCATGAAAAACCTTTTCAGAGGAAAACTCATTTTCTTGCATTCAGATCTATAGACTGTCGAAATCCTAAATAAAAAATTGAGATTACTCAAGAAGAGCTTCTCCATATGAGGAAGTGGGAACTCAGCCATAGACAATATTACATTTTCTTTTTATTATAATATTTTGAGATGCACCAGAGACTTAAAAGGTTTGTCTAAACTAATTAATTATAACAATTTGTCAAAAATAGAAAACAACAGTGTTCACAAGGTTGTATCATATATTTGAAATTTTCAGTATTTGCAAGAATAGTGTTTTGTTTAAAATATTGGTACTCTGTGTAGGGATTTATTAATGTATCTTTAAGTGCAGTGAAACATTGATTTCAGAAACTACTATCTAGAAAACACATTTTCCAATTAGCCTTGATGTCTGAATTGCAAGTCAGGAGGCAAAAAGGATGATGAGCCCTGCTAAAGGCAGCTTATGATGCATTATTAATGCTATTTTCAATATCAAACATGCCAGGAATCATATGCATAATATATTCTCCCAGAATCAAAAATATGAAGACGTTTCTGTTCTATTAAGATGATGTGTCTTATAGATGTCCCCTTCTACATAACTTATTGGAAAAAAAAAAAAAAAAAAAGGAAAAAAAACAAAGGCAATGAAACTGGTTTTATAAAAAANAAATATGAAGACGTTTCTGTTCTATTAAGATGATGTGTCTTATAGATGTCCCCTTCTACATAACTTATTGGAAAAAAAAAAAAAAAAAGGTAAAAATACAAAGGCAATGTAACTGGTTTTATAAGAAATGGCTTCTCTGTCCACTACTGCCCAGTGATGTCCCACTGAGCTGGTTGCTTAGCTGTAGAGACTGAGCTTTTTACGGGTTTATGCTCAGTTTTGGCAGCTCAGCATTAGCCTTCTGGGTTTACTGCACATTAGCTAGCTGTCAGAGAGAGCACAGAGCAACCTGGGACTGGCAGGTTTGCATTCCCTTGCCGGCATGACAAACCATCTCTTTGCTACCTTCAGTATCAGCACAATGATGTTGGCTTGGAAATGTTTTTGTGGAATTTTTTTCTCCCAGTATTTGGAAGAAATATTCTTTTAAGACCAGCGTTTCTCCACCAGTCCCCAGATGGCTTTTCTGTGCACAGGCATGCACCAGCAGACACCACTGTCTCTGTATTACAAGACCGGCACTTTTATTAATACAAATAACTACTTTCATAGTTCCCAACAATGGGGCTTGTCCCATTGCATACACAGAAGCTTGTGGTTGTCTCTAGAAAGCTGTCTTACTCTGTCCGGTCTGATTTCCCATTATTATCCCTGGGAGTAACAACCCAGCATACACCAAATGGACCAATGACTCCGAAATGTAAATCCCTTTATGGTCTGCGGGACAATGAACATGTGAGGGGGCCTCTGTGTGTATCACCACTTCTTGAACATTGATTTTAGTTTTTTCCCTTCAATCCGTACAGCAGCCTGGCCATTTGAGAAATTTTGGTCGGGAGCCCTGGCCCAAAACGATCCTGCAATTCTTTCCCCATGCTGTCTGCTGCAGCCCACCTCTGTGTGATGTGCACCTGCAGCCAGAGGCGCGCCTGTGGGTGGGAGAAGGGAGCTGGGATTCGCTTCTCTCTGGTTTGTGCCTGTTCTTGGCAGTATTTGCATTCTCTGTGATGCCCAGCTGTGGGGGAGATGTGCCGTTTAAGGATGAGGAAGCCGCTGCCCTCTGGGCCGTGCAGGAATACCAGGGGAGAAAGGGCTCCTGCTCCCCTGTGTCCCTTTGCACCCATCCTGCTGCTTCCTGCGCCAGTGTCTTACCCCCGGCCAGAAATGGGTGCTGCCGGGCAGGAGGACAGGAGGCCAAGCGCTCGGTGCAGAGGAAAGGCAGAGCAGCAGAGGAATTATCTCACCAGAAACAGTCTGCTCCCGGGGAGTAAATCACAGGTTGTGTGTCAGACCGCAAGTGAGTTTGTTTACGCTTCCTGCAGCTAGCTTTAGTGTGGGAAAAAACAGTAATAAGTGAGCGGTACTTGTAACATGTTTATTGAAGCTTTTATTCTCTGACAATAATGGTTGCTTTTTGCTGGTTTTGCCTTCAAAAGCAATGTCCTTGCAGGTGGACTGCAAGTGTGATTATATTTCTTGGTTTGCCCGGGATGAGTCAGCCTGGTCAATAATAATGCATACTGCTTACACTGCATTTTAATCTTTTCATACTTGGAAGTTCAAGAGCCTGTAGGCTTCATTAGTTTAAGTTTTCAGAATGTCTTTGAAACCAATGGATTTACATGAATGTAGATTATCTAAATATCTTTTATTGTTACTAATAATTCATTAATTTGCATAGAATAAAGTAAAATTACAGTTAAACTATTGAAGTGAGCATTTGGTAACACTGAAGCTCAGTCCTCGGCTGACTTTCCTTTCCTGCCATGGGAAGGACAGGGTTGGATCTGCAATCACAGAGCGTTTGGTCCCGCTCTTGCTGGGAGGGGACGTGGAAGCCTCCCAGGCCTCCGCAGGGATGCCAGTGAGAGTGGGGGAACCTCCTTTTCTGTCATTCTCCAGCGTGTGCCTTTTCCACTTCAGGAAGGACGTGCAGGGATCTCTGCTAGCTGGGGCAGCTGCCAGCAGCGCCTGAGCTTTGATGTATCCAGGAACAAACCCAGTTGTAGCATCACTGATGGGCACTGCCACTTCTTGACTACCACTTACATCCCCGCTGGTTTCTAAAGGCACGTGGAAAGGCTACCACCACCACTGCCTCCGCAGGCTCCTTCCCAGTCCATATGAGCAAGTCTACAATGAACGTAGCCCTTTTTTACCATGAGAAAGGGGAAACGTACTCCTTTCTTCCCTGTCTTCCTCTGAGAAACCTTCCCTGCCTCCCTCACGGGTTTTTGTGCTGGGAAGTGTGCTGTGCAGAACAGTTTTCCATTTTTCTGCAGGTCTCACTGTTAGTACATTTGTGCAGACAGACCATTACCAAGGCTGATCAAATTCCTATTATCTGGATCTCTTAATCTTTGGATGTTATTCTTGGCTCCATTCAAGTTTTATCATTATGTCCCTTTTCATCCTTAAAGATTTAATTGAGAGAGTCCTCAGCTGATTTCAGTGTAGCTCTTTTTGAAGCGGGCTTATTACTTTAAGTACTGGCAAGGGAGCTGATTTTTTCTGGGAAAATCTCATTAATGCTACAGCATTCCAGTCTGGAAGATGTTTCTGATGTCGGCTCCTTCGCCCACACTGCGCTGATGGAAGCCTGTAGGATCTGAAAGTCACTTCTGTCCCCTTTCCTTGGTCACCTCAAACTTACTGTGGGACGTGTAGCCATGAGCCAGAGCTGAGCTTGCAGAGGAGAAAGTCTCCTGGCATTGATGTCTGGTGGGGATGGATGCCAGATGCAGGCAGTGACCTTGGCTAGTGAAGCCTTAGCAAAGCTTGGCTGAGGGTGGGCAGCTGCAGCCTCTGGCAGGCTTACTGCACTCGGGCTGCTTTTAGGGGACAACAGGGAACACCCTGCTGATAATATTTCAGATCTTCTTTAAAGGTTTTGTAGGCCCGCTGAGATCAAATGTTGCAATAGAAGCCTTTCTTTCTTGGAATAAACTAACCAATTTTAATTTTTTTTTTAGCAGAGGAAATCATATTTAGGCAGATGGTTGGCATGAAATGGTGAACTCATACAATTAAACCTTGGTAACGTTTTAAAGAAAATTTAAAAGCTTAAAAACTGAAAGTATGAGGACACATAGTGCTACAAATCGACCTCAGACAGAGTTCCCATCAAGCAAACTGTGCTTAGAAACCATTAGGTCCCCAGCTCTGCAGGGAGATGCCAGGATGGTGTGCTCCTCTGCAGGGTGCTCCTGAGGGGCCCTCTGAGACAATGCCAGCGTGTGGTAGCGAAGAGGTTGATCTCGTGCTACTCGGAGCCACAGGGATGCCTGGGGAGCGTGTGCGCAGGGTATCGGACTGCTCTGCACTATTACCACGCGCTGTCTCCCAGAAAATCAGCTGCCGGCCTTGTGCTCCTCCTCACGTGCCTCTAATAACATTTTTGCCTGTCAGTTTACTTGTATCAGTTCCTTAGTTTTATTTTCCATAAGCAAACAAATAAAAATTCTTTTAGCCCTTGTCTGTCAAAGATAATCCTTCTGATTTAAATTATTTTCACAAATGCCTGTATTCTTCAAATTATTATTTGTCTGACATTCAAATGTAAGCAGTTAAAAGCTTGTATTATGCTGCTTCTCATTTCCTCAGGTTGTGAAATAACCTGACTCACCTACTGCATCTGTCATTATAACATATCATTTAAGAAAATAGTTGTAATATGCACAAATGCTTCATTCATTACAGTAGGTAGAATTCAGTGCCTGTGGCTATAGACTGCCCCATTTTTTTATCTATAAAGAAAGGGTTTTTTAAAAACATCCATTGTAGAACAATCACTGATGTATTGCATCTTCTACACAAAGCAGCAAGAATCTTAAATGCTAAGAACATGTACTCCTGTTTATAGGTTTTTCAGGCAGTATGTGTAAAATTTTATGTATTTCTATTTCTTTGACCAACAAAACACATTTGTTACAGAAACTTCAAGGCTACAAAGTCAAGCATCAGACTGAGAAACAGCAGAATTAAGACTGTTTGTGCTACCTTGGTTTGGTCAATATCAGGAATTATTTTTTTCCCCCCATTTTTTTCTCTGAGTCTCAGCCTCCCAACTGTTACTGTGACCCAGTTTAGACTTGCAGTGACTGCTTGTGCTACTCGATTTCCCCGGCTCTCAGCAGCTTTGCCTGTTTTCTCCCCAGCTCCCGCCACATCTCCCGGCTGCTCTCAGCCCTCTCACGGCATCGCATCCCATTTATGTATGCCCCGAGGCGGCTGCCTCCCTTTGCTCTTTCTTCCTAATGGATGCAGGTTTTTGCTCTTAGAATTCAAATCAGGTGGCTCTATTATCATTATTATTATTTTAAATTGATATTTTACTATTATTATTTATTGTTATTCTATTATTACAGCTGCCCTGTACTGCTAAGCCTCTTTACTCGTGCTTGGGCAGGGAATAGTGCTGCTCTGTTGTGGTTTTGACTATGAGTCGGGATGAATAAACCAATGCATTGAAGGTCATCGTCCAAAAAGATTGTTATCCACATTAATAAGGTTAGTATTAACAAGGTTGGAAATATTTTTCCAAATTTGTATTTTTTATAGTATAAATTAAACAGATCTTTAAAACAAGGGTTTAGTTCAAACTGGAATTGTAATGACAGTTAAAAATTAATCCAAATAAGTTTTTGGACTGAGAAATACTTGTGATCTGTTCAGGATATAGTTTTATCTAAGCAAGTCAAAGTTTGCCAGTGAAACAGTTTTTTATTAGATTTTACATTCTTAGATTAGATTTTACATACCTGTTGCTGTAAAATTCCTGCTCTTTCTGCCATTTGCTCCAAAACAATGAAACCACGTTGTCCTTGTACGTGGGTCAGAAGTTGGCCCAAATCTTGTCTGAGAACTTTGTTGAAAATCAGAGCCTTTATAGCACTGGATTTCATACCTCCTCTGTTACTACGGTCTTTAGGACCATCCGGTTCTCTGAATGTTCTTTTGATCCTTCTCTTTGCCAGTGGTGTTTCCCCATTTTGCATTACCATGAGCGTGTATCTTTTGTGTGAGCTTGCTAGATGGTCCTCTAGGCATTTCATTGGTGATTTTGCTCCCATTAACTTTTTTTCGTAGACAATTTTAAAATTAACTTTGATAGTGGAGCCAGCTTTGTCTAGAGAAGCAGAGGCAACTGCTTCTTTGCATGTGTTGCTGTTTATCATTTAAATTGGCATGAACTGGGTTTTCACAGCCGTAGTCTACATCCACAGATTGAAAAATTCCCCAGGATATTTATCAAGGAGCTTGTGCAGTAGTGTGGGGATTCTCCTTCCATAGTGCTTTGTACAAACAATGTTGTTATAAGAGAAGATCCTTCAGAAAGTATACAAAGTGTGAAAGAAACATTGGGGAAACATCCATATTTTGGGATGGAGCAAACAGTACCTACGTTCCATTACTCCAGAGCAAAACAAAACCTCCAGGACACTCCATTTTGCCCAGAATTTCTTGCTATCCTCAAATTTCTAGTAAATTAAATCTGTTCATGCAATTGATGAACACTGAGTTAAATATTGATCAGAAGAATTGACAGCAACCTGAACACCCTCCTGCTGACTTGTTCAGCACAAAGTGACCATGTGCAGAATATTAATGGACTGTCTGTCTGCATTAACAGCTCTAAGAAATGAATCAAATGAAATAAGGACAAATTGTGATATCTTCAGTCAAGATCACCTCTGCAGACAACTCACAGATCACAAGGATTTCATTTGACTTGATGAACAGGCTAATTATTTGTTTTTACATAGAATTCTGACAGTTTTCTGAACAATAGGATGGATACAGCATAAAAATGGCATTAACAGATAAAAAATACCATCTTTCTCCCTACTTTTATCTGTCTTTGTCTCAGTTTTCAAATTCTTTGGAGTGAGTTTGTGTCTTGCTCTTAGGCTCCCTACGCCTGGCAGTTATACTAAGCTAGAATATGTTTTTTGCAAGGATATGAGTTTTCAATAATTCGTATACTCTTTCCTTAATTATGTTGATTATAAAGGACCTTTGAGTTTCATTGGTAATTTAATGTTCTAAATTTGGCACAGTTTCTACAGACTTTAATAATGCTTACCCATTCCAGAACGCTGCTGTTTATTCTCGGACAAAGTGTTGGAGAATTTTGAAATAAAAAGCAACAAATGCATATAGCTTTTAGTACTGTACTTAATATTATATGTTTTATTGAGAAATCTGAAGTTATCACTGTAAATTGTGTATGTTGTATAATCTATGAATATGTTGGGATTAATGGGTAGGCATCACATGCAAACTGTATTAATATATGAATGCTGTGAAGTTGGGTCCACTTTTGCCCGGTTCTCCATTGTTCAATAGAATTAATTTGCTTGTCTCAGTCTCGTTTGCTTAGATTTTACTCAAAACCTCTTAGTGTGAATAAAACTCCTGCATCATTACCAGACTTAGATAAAGCTATATAGATCTTAATTGCTGTTTTGTTGACGCACTGCACACTCCCGTATAGAAAGCTTCTGTTGCCTTTGGGTAATCTCTGCCTGCTCCTGTAAGTTTTTTATTACTTTTATTATTTTCATAATGAATATCTGAAAACGATTTGTAGGAAACCAAACATTGCTTTTCTTAAGACTTTTTTTTTTTTTTTTTTTAAAGAACATAAAAGTATTCTGCCTATACTGAAAATAGCTTTGCCAGCTGTGCTGTCTCCAGCCATGACAGTGCCAGGGGATGGTGCTTGGATGTCCCTCCCAAACATCCACATCCTCTGCACTGTGTGAATTCCAGTGCAAATGAAGTGACAGAAAATGTTTATAGTTGGTGATATAAATCTTTTGCTCTCAACAGGTTTAAAAAAATATATTATTACACCTGACAATGTGTCTAGCTCTTACTTAATCCAGGGAAGAGCTACGTTAGCTGGCTGACGTGTACCTCATGCTTCCCAGAAATGTCGTATGTCTCACTGTGCTCTGGGGGGGGTAACGCATTGCCTGCCCGCCTCCGGCACTCTGACAGTGCTTATGTGATTTCCCTCCTTCCAGGCAAGTAAGAAAATGTAGTGGGACGGAGGCAAGGACGAGAAGGCCCGAGCGAGCGCTGGGACGAGGGCCTCCGGGCAGGACTCCCCTCCCTGCTGCGCGGCCTCACCATGTCCAAGAAGGGCACCAGCAGCCGAGCTAGGGCGGAGAAGCTGGACGCCTTGGCTGCCTTGCAGGCGGCCAATGAAGAGCTCAGGGCCAAGCTCACCGATATCCAGATAGAGCTCCAGCAAGAAAAGAGTAAGGTGTGCATCTTTTCCTTTCCTTCCACCATTAATTAAGATAGTCTGTTGTTTCTGAATGCTAACCACTGTTTGCCCCGCTCGTAGCTAGCTTCTACACAACTTCGACATTAAATCAGAATGCATGCACCTGGAGGTAGCCTTCTGTGGGAAACGAGAGGCAACCCCTTTATTGCAGATTTTTAAATTGTTCTCTTTGTATTTATAACATGCGTATGGTACAAAAGAACTCTGAAAGCAAGGGTGCATTGGTGGTACGGCTCTGGGTGGGAAAGCCAAGCAGCGAGGATGGCCAGTCCCTGGGCAGGCAGGACTCGGCTGTGGGCAGCACGCTTGATCCCACCATCCAGGAAGAAATGAAGTTGAAAAATTGCATAGCTAAATGCCAGCAAAAGATCTGGAAAGACAAACACCAGCTCAAAACAGATGGCATACTCGTAGTGGTGGGCTGAAAGCTGTCCACGTCCTTTCTTTCTCTCACTACAACTTTTTCTAGTAAATATTTACCTATTTACAAGGATGGCTACACTGAGGGTTTTGAATGCAATATTGTGTTATTCAGAAATTCTCTTTGCTGATTTGTCTTTCACATTTACACCAATTTCATTTGGATTTTATGCTCAAAATCCTTCAAACTGATTGCTTACAATTTCCAGATGTACAACGATAGGCCTCAGCTCTGCTTCCTGCTCTGATTGCCAAAGTATAAGGAGCCACAGTTTCACCCTGAGCCTTTGAGAGAGCAGCGGCTGATGCAGCTTGAGCCTCAGCTTTAAGAGCCTTCAGCCATAGCCTTCAGCCCACTTCTCAGTGAGGGCATGAAAAATTTATTTGCTTTTCCCTAATCCCCCAAATTAGTTTCTACTGATAAACTTTGGGGGGGGGGGGGTTGGTTCCAGAATGTTAATAGAGACATACATTACCATGCAGGAACATGATGATATTTTGCATTTTTCCAATAATTTGCATCAGTATTAGGCATTGTAGATTATGAATCTAATTTTTAAAGAACCTTCTAAGGCGAGGGGGAAGGGTAGGGAGTGTATATATAAATATAAATAGAACATCTGTTAATCCTTTTCTTGTGAAGCAGCATTTGCAGTTTTAAGACTGAGGACCCTGCTTCCCTTCTCCCTGTCCTCCCCAGCCACTTCTTATCATGGCTTCTTTTCAGTTTATGGTATGGTTTTAAACTGAAATGTCATTTGACCCTTCTGTGGTCAGATATAGTTAGTTATCTGTAATGCAAAATTCATTGCTTAAAAAGCATCTGATAAAATGCAATTGTTTGGGGCTTCACAGTAGCTTGCACAGAGCTTTTTATGTCCTGCATACACACATGCACACAGTGCAGTTTGGATCTATGTGCCTGAGCGTGCCAAAATCACAGAATCACAGGGGTTGGAAGGGACCTCTGGAGATCAGCTAGTCCAACCCCCCTGCCAGAGCAGGGTCAACTAGAGCAGGTTGCACAGGATGGCATCCAGGCGGGTTTTGAACATCTCCAGAGTCAGAGACTCCACCACCTCTCTGGGAAGCCTGTGCCAGTGCTCTGCCACCCTCGTCATGTTTAGATGGAACTTCCTATGTTCAAGTTTGTGCCTGTTACCTCTTGTCCTGTCACTGGGCACCACTGAAAAAAGACTGGTCCCATCCTCCCGGCACCCTCCCTTTAAGTATTTGTAAGCATTGATGAGATCCCCCCTCAGCCTTCTCTTCTGCAGGCTAAAAAGACCCAAGTCCCTCAGCCTTTCCTCATAAGAAAGATGTCCCAGCCCCCTCATCATCTTTGTAGCACTCTGCTGTTCCCTCTCCAGCAGTCCCGTGTCCTTCTTGAACTGGGGAGCCCAGAACTGGACACAGTACTCCAGGTGCAACCTCACCAAGGCAGAGTAGAGGGGGAGGATAACCTCCTGCGACCTGCTGGCCACACACCTCTTGAAGCACCCCAGGATGCCATTGGCCTTCTTGGCCACAAGGGCACTCCCAGGTCCCTTTCCACCGAGCTGCTTTCCAGCAGGTCAGCCCCTAACCTGTACTGGTGCATGGGGTTATTCCTCCCCAAGTGCAGGACCCTGCACTTGCCCCTGTTGAACTTCATGAGGTTTCTCTCTGCCCAACTCTCCAGCCTGTCCAGGTCACGCTGAATGGCAGCACAGCCTTCCGGTGTGTCAGCCACCCCTCCCAGCTTCGTGTCATCAGCAAACCTGCTGATGGTACGCTCTACCCCTTCATCCAGGTCATTGATGAGTAATTTGAACAGGACTGGACCCAGGACTGACCCCTGGGGAACACCACTTGTCACACACCTCCAACTAGACTCTGTGCCACTAATCACAACCCTCTGAGCTCTCTCTCTGCCAGCCAGTTTTCAATCCACCCCGCTGTCCATTCATCCAACCCACACTTCCTAAGGTTGCCTATGAGGATGCTGTGGGAGACAGTGGCTTAGCATCTGATTTCTCACAAATTCTTTTGGGAATGTTATGTGAGAGCTTCTGCAGATATCCAGCTGAAAAATAAAGTAAGGATTCAGACTTACTCCACAAGATAGTGGCTAATTCCTAAATGTGTATTATCTTAAACATTAGACTAGCACCTATTGCACACACATTAGCCTAGTTTCTGAGCATACACTTCCTGTAGTGTTTGGACATGGATGGTTAGTTCACCTGGGTTTTGTGCTTCTTGCATAAATGTATGGTACTTATTTATATTGTGTTAATTCATGCTTTTTAGGGCACTGAATTGAGCAAATTAAAGAGTCCATAAAATTGCAAGGGATTATTATTTAATGATAAAAATAGAATATGATGCTAAGTTCAGCATTGGTGCCTAGACTTTCATCCTCAATATCAGTAATTTGCAAAATTATAATGATACATTTTTGTTTGTCTTTTTCTAAATATGCAGCTATTTGTGCTCTTACTTTTTCCTTAGAAGAATTCTCAAAGTTCTCCATAATGTCAGGTTTTTTCTTTACACCTGCACAGTTTGGTTCTGCAGTGCTCTCATTTGTGACGCAGGCTTAGGCGTGTTCTTAGCAAGGAAAACTTATTGTGTCAACTGAGGAATAAAAATGCATTTTTACCGAACAGAATTGACTGGAGCATTTTTGCCAATAAACGCTTCAGTAGTTAAATACAATGTAGTGAATATCCACTTCTTAATTTTAGCATTTAAATATGTGCACAGGCAGTTCTGATAAACGTTGTAGGGCAGAAAGGACAGAGCAGAGAGGCGTGCGCTCCCTGCCTCTGAATCGCCTGCCCAAAGGAGAGGGTCAGCTATGCAAACACTGCACGTGCTGCTGCCAGTACACGCTGGGAACAGCTGCTCGTGCTATCCCTGCCGTCATGCAGCAACCACTTCAATAAAAAGCTGAGGTGGGTCATATTTTCCCCTAAGACATATGGTTCTCATTTGTAGCCCAGAAAATCTGCCAACTTGGCCGGTTCTTCTGGTGCGTACACGCACGTGTGACCTCCCAGGCAGGGCTGTATAGCCACCAGTGCAATGGACAGAATATGGGAAGCCGTACCTTAGTGCCTAAGTGCAGCGGTCCATAGCCACAGCTATGCTGAGGACAGGTTGTGTCTTAAGGATGTTGGGCAATGCCACTGTTGATTTTGGTTATGTGGAGCTGCAGTGGCTGTATCAATGACAACGGGAAGACCCGCTGGTGCTCCTGGAGAGAGGCTGGCTCCGTCAGGGCTAAGGCAGAGTTGTTCCGGAGTATTTGTGGTAGATTTAGAATCACTTTTACAACCCCGAATACTCCTGCCTGCGTTGCTAGATTAGCTGCGTCACTAAAGATCAACAAACGCTGTGACAGTGCATTTGCAAGTATTTGCCATAAACTGTAAAAAACCTTTTCCCTGTGAAAATGTTTTACAGGGGTTTGTAATGTGTGTTTTCTTCACACGAAATGCTTCAGGAGAGGAAATTTCTCTTTTGTAAGTCTATGGCGTGAAGGCTATGCGGCAGAGCTCAGTGACCCTAGTTTTACCCGGAACCTCTTTTAAAAAACGATGTTTAATATGTAATAACGTATTTTATCATAAAGAATGAACAAAATGCCAAATATGTAGTTCTGCGTGAGGTAATACTAATTGACTGGGCTTTCACTCTAAGGCACAGACATACAACGCTAAGGTCTAATATTGTAAAGTGATCCATACCATTTTTAGATAATATTGTAATTTGTATTACTCATTCTGTAATTAAAAATACTTTTTTTATTTTCCTTGTAGGTCAGCAAGTTGGAAAGAGAGAAAAATCAGGAAGTTAAGCAGATCAAAGAGCACGAACAGCATAAAAGTACAGTGGTGGTAACAGAGCTCAAAGTCAAACTTCATGAAGAGAAAATGAAGGAGCTCCAAGCTGTTCGAGAAACACTTTTGAGACAGCATGAAGCTGAACTACTTAGAGTGATAAAAATTAAAGATAATGAAATCCAGAGACTACAGACCCTTCTCAATGCTGTACGCGATGGGGCTCCTGACAAGGTGAAAACGGTGCTGCTCACAGAGGCAAAGGAGGAGGCAAAGAAAGGGTTTGAAGTTGAGAAAATAAAAATGCAGCAAGAAATTTCAGAGCTGAAGGGGGCTAAGAAACAAGTGGAAGAGGCTTTAACTATGGTCATCCAAGCTGACAAAATTAAGGCAGCAGAGATAAGGAGTGTGTATCACCTGCATCAAGAGGAAATCAACAGAATTAAGCGGGAGTGTGAGAGAGAAATTCGTAGACTGGTACGTGTTGCTGTCTGCATCTATGTTTTTACTAACACTTATGTTATTGATAGTAAGTAAATGAGAGTTCAATGCTGGACTCGGATGAATGGATAAGGACGGGCATTCAAACTCCTGGAGCTTGCTTCAAATCTGTTTTACATTTACTAGTAGAGATGTCAAAATGTTTTTTAAAAATTGTTAGGATGTTTTGTAAGGAACTTTTTTATCCGTGTTGGTACCTATTAATATTGTTCACATTTCAGATACCAGGAAGAGGCCTTGGGTTACTAACTGGTTAGCAGAATTCTATGAAACAGTTATGTTTCTTGGCCCATGCCTCTATTTCCCCACCATTGTTTCCTTGCTGATCCACCTTGGTCCGTCCTTTTCCCTGCCTTTGCTAGTTCCCATAAACATCCTATAATGAGCTTTACACAATCCCAAAATGCTCTTTCTTCTGTTTCCCATAGTGAGTCCTAAATCCTGTAGGCAATGACCCCCTTCACTCTGCAGAGCGTTCAGGAAGGGGTTCCTCTCCATGACCCACCTTGGTGGCTTTCCCCAGGACAGGCACTGGTGCTCCTCCTTTGGTGGCCCCGCAAGCAGTGACTCAGCAGGCTTCCGACCTCCGTAGGTTACTGGGCTTCCTCACCCATCGTTGCCCATGTGATCTCACTGGGTCTTTGTGTGTGCTGATCAGCCTTTGATCACCTACTCAAACCATTTGAGTCTCAGGTGCAACAGTTTGGAGTCTCAAAGGCAATAGCCTCATGCTTATGGCTTCAGAGTATTCCTCCAGTGTGTCTGGAAACTTGTTGGAGAGATTAAATTGGATCATGTTGCTTGGAAATGGGGAGAAATCCCTTGGGGAGGGAGCTCCCTCCAAGAGGGAAGTCTTTGCATGAGAGCCTGGCAGGCCACCAACACCTTCCGGGTTTTAGGATGATTTTTTCTCCACTGCTGTCTCAGACATTTGCCTTACGATTCACACAGTCTTGTGAGTGTACAGGTGATTTGCAGGACTGTATCCCTTAACTGTCACTGCCTTTCCCAAGGACATGGGAACAAATGTAACACACATACTCTCCTGATGCATATTTTGGGTCTTGTCTCAGTATTTACTTGAAGTCACCATCTTTTCATGTTTGCCATGCTTTTTTATAGCTTTCAGTGTCTGAGTGTAAACTCATCCATGTCTCTTCGAAGTCATTATTCCTTGACTATTATCCAGATCCTAAAAAAAATCTAAAAACGCAGTCAGCTGGCAGACTGGCCCCAAGTGAAGCATGGCAGCGTAGCCATGCCTCAATGAAGGTGCTGCAGAACCTGCCCGCCACTGGGTTGGTACAGCATCGTCCGTGTCCTAACGAACCAAAGTGACTGACAGTGACTGACAGTGACTGACACACCGTGCGCTGCTCCATTAGTCAGTGGAGTATTACATACCCTTTATTTAGCCACCCATTCTCTCAGACTTTAGGTTGGGGTTTTTTCCCTCATAGGTTATTTTATTTTTATGGAGAGGATATTAAAATAATTTATAACCAACTGATCTATTGATACTGTTCAAATAACCTGCAGTGTAAGTACTTTCTTCTGTAAACATATATTACTAGATGCATTGATTTAATACCTCAAAATGAAAGGATGGCTAATGTACATCCTAAATAAACTTGCTGCATTACATGTAAAGTCCACGCTAATGGCCTCTAATGTAGAAGCTATAAAATAAATATGTTCTCAGTTATAAGGAATAGAGTGGTTTGATGTTATGTTTTCTAAATTGCCTTTGAAAATCAAACTTTTTTTTAATTCCTGCTTGAAAGAATCAGATTATCTAACTGTACTAATTAAATTACATGATGCCATCGTTTTACCAAGCCCTGAGTGCTTCCTGAATGACTTTAAGTACTCTCAGCTCCATTGACTGGACCGTAATTGATTTCAGTGGGAGCTGTTGGCTCCTGGCACCTTACAGGGGACACCCCTGCCCTTTCGCGGGGGAAAGGCTGGTGCCATGTTGTATGAGAAAAGCTCTCCTCTCTGTGAAAATGAGGCAATTCTCAAAACGCTTAAACTATTACCAAAAACCAGTACTTTTTCCCCCTTTTAAGACAGGGGCCATCAATAAGGTACAGTCACTGACCCTCACTGGGCTTGCAATGAGAGAAATGCAGACTAGCCCAACATGAGCGGGGCTGGCCAGCCAGCCAGCAGAGCGGTGGGATTACACCGTCGCGTAACGGCTGTGGCAGACATCCAGCTCTGAACTGTTAATGGATTCACATCAGGATTTTAAAAGTTCCATGATTCATGTACAATGCATTATTTAGTCATTTTAATCAAGGGGGGAAGTAACCTTCGAAGGAATTATTATTTCACGCCTAGAAAAATACGTCTTTTTTTGTTTAGTCAGAATAGAGAAAGACAGATTGTACTCATTCACGTTCAGCTTTGAAATGATGTGAAGTCCTCTAACATAAAGTAATTTTTGAAGTTATTTATCTCTGATAGGTACAGTTTTTCATTTCCAAGTCAAGTATATCTATGCAGGATTAGCTTATGGAAAATAATTCCATACATAGTCAGACAAAGATTGTTTTAAAAAAGTGAGTTAGCACTAATCCATTATTCTCCTTTCAGATTAAAACTAGGGTTTTTCTTTATTGGACAGACAGGAATACATTTGTTGATGTCTCACTTTAGACTTTTGGAAGAATGTTCAATGGCCTTTAAAGTAGCAGATGTGGCAGGAAGATACAGAATTATGCAAAGAGGAACTGTACAGCCATCAAATTTACTTCAATCGAATTGGAGTTTATTTTGGTCTTCATCATCATCCTCTTCTGTCAGGTTTTGCCAAGGGAGATGCAGGGTATATATGCTCGGGCTTTCAAAATAACCAGCTCTACTATGCGCCTTTCCAGTTTGTTGACTTGCTACAACTTTGAATGAAGTTAAATTGTCGCATCAAGCCAAACTCAGTGCCAGTGAATGAACTTTGTCCTCACCAGGTTTCTAAGGGCAATCCCTGCATTTTTGCCCTCTTCCAGGGGAGATCTTGGCGAAGGCACAGCTGCACTGCAGCCTGTCAGACCAGCTCTGCCTGCCTGGGCGCTCTACTCCTCTCCAGCAGCAAAACTAAACCCAAAATAGAATCGTGGTCAAAAGGAGAATTCCAAACGCGACTGCAAGCCAGCTCCTCCCCAGCTTGCACTCTCGTGCCAGGACGTGTTTTCAGCAGACCCTACATACACAGCACACAGGCTGTTAGAGTAGAGGGGTAATATTTGCAGGTGGTAATTTTGGTAGTTTTGCACTGCAGGCACACAGAGGCTTGCTAACAGCTAACGAGGTGTCATCTCTCTTTAGAAACAGTTCCTGCTCAGTATTTACCAAAAAAAAATTCTAGCTATTTATTCTAGTTATTTTTCAGGTACCAGGGTAACTATTACTCGTTGATGCCAATGGCTTTGGACTAACCCCATACAGCAGGGCTGAGCATCTTTCAGTTCTGCGAACAGTATAGGAAAGGAAATAACATGTTTTGCAAAAGTGTATGTTCAAGTTATTCTGGCCTCCTGCTTTCTGTTTGCACATATGGCTTGTGCTGCTTGTGTCTGTAAAGTCTGAGCGTGACACTCTCCAGAGAAGTACAACCAACCCAGTTAAGCTGTCCCTGGCTCAGAAGCTTGAGAAATGTTAATGTAAAAGATGAAAGTCCCTTGCAGATGGTAACAAGTAAGTATGGCAACGACCTCCTTTCTAAAGAGTTTCTAATTTTTGTAAACTTTTTTTTAAAATTTTAACTTGTGCGTTTTATAACAGCTTAGAATGCAACACGAGTGTATTTAATTACATTCGTATTGCCTCCCACTAATAACAGCACAACCTGTGTTGCTGTGTGCATATCCAGGGAAAACAGCCCTTCAGTCACGAGAATTCCTTGAGATCAGCTGGCCTCAAATTTTGCTGAATGGGGACTAAATTCAATGTGGTAAAGAGCATTTAAATTTTACTTAAATATAGATTGGTCAGAAAGGAGAAGTGCTGAACAGCAATAGGCACTCCAGCCTCCCTTCCTCCTTTCTCATTTATAAGAGGACTAAAACAGAAATCAGAAAAACTGAAGAAATGGGATTTGTTAGAGACTGGAAAGTGTTTATTTTCAACTTAAGATAAACTTTAGCCGATGGTAACTACCAAAAGGGTTAATAACCTGCTGTAATACCTCAGGTAAAACTAGTGTACGTGGAGACCTTTATGGCTCCCTTATGGTAACGCAGCACCCCAGACAAAGAGGAGACTGATGTTATCAGCATCACGCTGAACCTCTGTGTTTACAGGCACTTCCCTGAGATTTCTGTTAGGCAGTGGTAAATTAGTGAAGATGTCTGATTTAAAGGATGGTATCAGATGAAAAGTGTAGGAAGCTGACTTTTTAAATATTAATTTTATTGATGATTGATTTAGTCTTTATCTTCTCTTTTTTATTCCCTTGTGTGGTGAAAAATTACCATATTTGGTATTATAAAGGTATCTCAGCAATCATCCTATACTGAAAGGTAGACAAATTATTCAAGGCAAATAATTCCTTCTTGCAAATGTGGATTTTTTTCATAATTTGAGATTTGAACCTTGTTTACAACAGTATTTATTCCAACTAAACCTGGACTACTGAAGGATTTTGTTGTATATTAAAAGCTGTACAACATTACTTCTACATTTTGGAAGGTGAATAAACCTCCTAGTTCTGAGTTGTTCCTTTTGTGTCTCACAGTCCAGTTTTTAAAAACATTTTTCTCTACGGTCCTGAACAAGAAGTCTACCCTCTTCTGTGCCGCAGCCACCTTGTTGTTGTGCTGCAGCACACCTAACACGGGGCTCGGGTCTGGGGCTCCTGGACGTCTGGAAGCGCTTTGAAACTGTTGGCACTGGATGTGAGGTTTCTGCTTTCAGTGGTGGAGGTCTGAGACACCACACACAGCATTTTACGGCATTTACCAGTGGCGCTGAATAGCTACACTGTCCTGGGCATGTCCTGAGCATGAGGAAAGTATGATGTATATTTGAAGGTAGAGCAAAAGAAGGGAATGAAAAATAGGGCAAGTTCAGGAAAAATCTTTGAATCTTTCTTTGTGCACAATTATTGTTCCCATCCAATGTACCTTACTCTTCAAATATAGTATTAAATTTAATTCTGTTAGAATTTTTGTTATAAACTGTGCAAGTTATTATTCATTGAAAAATCTACTCTGATTACAATCTATCTGAATATAAATCCAGAAGTTTTAGTATGCGTAGCTTTACATATAACATTACCAATTCTGTGTACTGCAACTCAGACCTCACGCTCCAAAGGAACCAGTCTTCAGAAACAAAAGCCTTGAGTCACCTGGCAAAGGAAATGTTTTGGTTTTTTATAGCCTGAGTGGGGCAGCAAATTACGTTTTCACCTGCGCCACTTAACCTTTCTATGCTTAACAGCTTAACACTGCATCTCTCTTGACATCGTTCCAGTGATTTCAGTGGAATTATGGTGATGTGCAGGACAGTGATAAGGATCCAGACCCCACCCATCAATGTCGGTGCTTTGAGCCGGTGAAGCTGCCAGTGAGGCAGCCACAGCTCTCAGGTCCGAGAGCCTGTTCCTGGGGAAGCACTGGGAGCCGGTGCGATCCCAGGGGAGCCGCGCCATCGGACACATGCCATGGGCTGCTCTGCTAGAGGAGCAGTTTGTTGTGCCACCAGGTCCCAGGTAGTATGTGACTGTATGTAACAGTTGCTGTAGCATGTTAGTTGTCTGGAAATGGGCATGTTACATTTACTGAGCGTGTTATAAACGTTTTCTGTTCCGTGAAGTATAACTGGGACTTAATCAGTCTGAAATAGAATCAATCTTTGGCCAAAGTTGTAACAGAATCATGTTGCAGAATGGAGTTTTTTGGTAACACAAATCGCACATGTCCTTGTTTAACTGAAAACAGATGACATATCATCTCCTCTCATGTCTGACGATTTGGCAAGGTTGCTGGAACAATGGTCATGCACTGCTGACAGTGAACGCCTCGTGATGAGGATTAATTCTGGAAAAAGATGTGAAAGGAGAAGTTTCCTGGGTGATCCTGGGAGGTACCACGGCACGGCTGATGAACCGCCGCCACTGCTGTCCTGCAGGACAGTGGTGCTAGGGCTATGCCTGGCAGCTTCCAGGCACAGGTGATGCCTGCCAGTGTGTACAGGTTGCTTCATGGCTTCAGAAGAAGCAATGGGATAGCCACAGTTTTTTTCTAATGTTATCTGATGATGACTCTTAAAAACCCATGCCATCTGTGAGATTCAGGAAATTCAGAGTAGAGAGTGTATTTTCACCTTACAGCTGAGCCAAGCTGGGCACATGAGGCTACCAAAGCCCCCAGCCGTGCTCCCCCCAGCTTTGTGCCCACCCCACCTCTCCTGCACTGGGCCACGCATGCACAGAGTGAGCCAGTCCAGTGAGCTGCCTTGGCAGAAAATTAACCACAAAAGTGAAAAAGAACAGTTTTCCCATGGATCGATAATATGATGAGCCAGCTTCTCCTATCGTAGGACCTAGCACTACCACAGGAGTTGGGAGGGAGAGGCGGGGTGTGGGACCACCGCTTCTGGTGGGAGGTTGCTCTTGTGTCACAACTTAACTGCAATGAGGAGTTATCCTCTGGAGGAGCTGCTGCTCGTTGCAGTGCCTCTAGCAGCAATGTCAGCATGAAAACACTCTCAGCTTTCATCTCCTCCCTCAACAACAGGGGACATGCATCAGTTTCTGGCCCCACTCTGCCAAGAGGATCAGTAAAATGGGTTGGGGTGTTCCTGGGAGCCACCATGTGGTTTTGGGAATGACACAGGTGGCTGTAAGGAGCATTTTGCTCTCCTAAAAAACATCATGTACCTTGCAATGTGCAGCTTACTATTGCAATATAGGTTGTAATGTATATTGTAACAAGATGTTACAATAGTGTGAGAGGTGATTACACTTTGCATTTTGTTTTTCATCTGTACTGAAACAGGGAGAATTTTCCTTGGTCAAAAAAAGAGGCACCTCAGCTTGCTCCTGTATTGTATCGGCTGTGTTCCCATCATTTGCAGTGGTGAGAATCCATGTGGATTTGGTGCTGCAGCGCGGTATGACAGCCTGATGTAGATGTGTAAGCATGTTAGTGGAGTTTAAATGCATTGAATTAGGGACGTTAACAAGTCAGCAGTATCACTCTGCAGGTATGCTACTGCCCCCCCCCCCCCCAAGCTAGCTGTAAAACGTAAATCACAGTAATTGATATAAATATGCAATATCAGAACATCGGCTTGAGCTATTCTTGTAGAGTATCTGGCAAAAACTGGTTAACTTAATCTAGCTGGCTGTTACTGGTGAGTGACATATATCACCAGGACAAAGGGGCAATTGCATTTATTTCTTTGAGAGCCTTAAGGAAAACTATAGGAAAATTGAGAGGGAAGGTGAGACCTTCGAGCCCCTTCCAGTGTCTGAAAGGGGCTCCAGGAAAGCTGGGGAGGGACTCTGGATCAGGGAGTGGAGCCACAGGATGAGGGGGAACGGTTTTACACTGAAAGAGGGGAGATTTGGATGAGATATCAGGAAGAAATTCTTGACTGTGAGAGTGGTGAGACCCTGGCCCAGGTTGCCCAGAGAAGCTGTGGCTGCCCCATCCCTGGAGGTGTTCAAGGCCAGGTTGGACGGGGCTTGGAGCAACCTGGTCTAGTGGGAGGTGTCCCTGCCCATGGCAGGGGATTGGAACTAGATGGGCTTTCAGGTCCCTTCCAACCTAAACCAAACCTAAACCCCGGTGCACGCGGGGCAGACATCCCCTTCTGCCAGCCTGTGCATGTGAACCCCGTCTCTCAGGGAGGTGATCACACTGGAGGGATGACCCCGTCTCCTTTCGTCTTGGCCTTCTGTTGCCAGCCTGGGTGATGGGGGTCTGGCAGTTCAGTCCCCTCCGCTCCCGAGAGCTGAGTCCCAGGGCTGGTCTCCTCCAGTGTCCTAATTGCTGGCTCTGACACCATGCCTGTGGGGAAATGCGTTTGTCATGTAACAGCTCCGGCTGGAAAGGGGCTTCTCGTTTGCATTTAAAACCACAGCCTAGGAATGACTGGCTTTTATCCACCACGAGCTGGTAGCTTCAAAGGCAGATTTCTGGGGTGTGTGGCATTGCTCCTGATGGCGTCTGTGAATTTGCAGAGCTGCAAAGGCCCCGGGAATGTCACAAGGAGAAATTTCCCAACCAGTGAACCTACGTGTTGGTTTTACAATCATGAAGGAAATAATACATTTAAAAAGAATCATACGGGCTAAAACCAGCTGCGTGTCAGACCGTGCTAGGCATTGCACTGGGTAGCACAAGGAGGGAATAGCAAATTTAACTTTGCATGGAATTATGTTTGCATAATTGGCATCAGCTGTGCTCATGGGCTGGGTATTAATTAGCGCTCCCACATAAATATTCATCCCAAGTCAAGGCAGCCTGCTGGAACTAAAGTGGGAATACCCACAGCGCGGTGCAGAGCATCCTCTCAGGTGGTTGGACGCAGCGCTCCTACGCACTGACGCCCTTTCACAAGCGCTGCTGGTGTCTGAAGCCATCAGACGCGGGGTGGGGAGGAGGAGTCCCGCCGGTCCCGCACCCACTGCAGAATGAGGCCGGCGCGTGCGACAGCCTGCTGGGGTGTGCGCCTGGGGACGGGCGCCTCTTCCAGTGAGTTGCAAGTTGTTTCTTGTCTTTGTGTTTTCTTAACGTGACTAATGCTAGGAAGAAATGTGCTAAATAATATTTCTCAGTGAAATGCTTCCTTCAATTTGTACTATTTCTATAACATTGCTATTTAATAATGAGCCGCAAACATGAAACTGTTATACATATTTCATGAATGTGAATTTCATCATATGAAGGGAAATGTGAACGCTGATGTTTCCTTAGTTGTTTATGAAGATTATGTTTAGTGGTTTTTAATGGAAAAAAAACCATTCGTGAAATACTGTGAAATCTTTTGTATTTTCTCCAGTTTCTTTGTTCCTTCTAGTTCCAGGTGTTGCCTCTGTTGTACCATGTCTTTGTTTTCACATAAATAGGGAAAAACTGCCCAATATGCTGCTTATTTTAAACAAATCATCATTTGATGGTGTGTTACCTTTTCATTTATACATTTATTTAGATTTCTACCTGATTAGGTATTTAGCAGAAGGACCTCAGTGAGCATCTCTTTGTTTCATTCAAAGTTAGTAGACTTGCCTTAATGGAAATTGTTGAAACACCTGTAATAAAATGGCACCCAAAATACATTTGATTTGCTCCATTTTACTAAAATAATCTAAATTTTGCATAACCTTGAAACACAGGTTCCACACAGGTATTTATGAGTTGTCCCACCTTGTCTTTTGGCAAAGGCTGTCTCTTCCTTTGGGAACAATGTGGGATCTCTCCAGGTTTGTAGCTCAGTTCTTCCTTCCTTTGGCTACCGAAGGGTAGGACCGCCCCGGACAGTGCGGCCCCTCAGGGAGCACCTGGGCTCTGGCTGGCGCTGGAACTGTGGAGCTTCCCTGGTGCGGGAGGGCAATGGGGTGACGGTGCTCCTCGCCTGGCCTGGCCGGGGTCCGGACGCAGCCTCCACACTGTCCAACAGAGGGACATCAGGCCCCAACCCGCTGTGTCCTCTCCTGTGGGATTTATTTCACAGCTGTAAGCTGTAATCGACCCCTCCACCCAAACACACCTCGTGGAAGTAGTTTCCCGGTACCATTGCTGGGTGTGTGTCCACTGCCATCACTTGCTTTTTCCCTGCCTGGGCCATTTTTGCAGTTATTGGAAACAAAGTACTTTGGATGATCTGTTAATTGACAATGTCATTTTTTTCCAGGTTTACAGACAAAGCTAGCAAAGATAAAACTATCAAATGCAGTTCTCGCAAGGCAAAATGTTCTAGTTTCAAGGTCACATTTTAAAAACTGATCATTTAAATTAAATGTGTAAAGTCTCAAAAACTTATGCCAGAAATTTTACGGATTTATGGTGTCTGAAACCAGACCAACAGACATGTATATGATTTCTTTCTTTCCATAGAATCATTATCTGTAAGCACATTTGGCAGCCCTGTGGCGTGTGAGTGTAATTAATACTTTATATTCATGTATAATGTATATGTATGCGATCCAGCTGGGAAGAGCCTGAGCTTCTGTTGCAGCGATGTACATCATTGCAGGCACAGAAGAAGATTTTGGGCTGCGCTCCATAACTGTCCATTATTAGGCAGGGCACGGGCCATCCTTGTGTGAGCTCCCTACAGCGGCTCTCGGGTCTGAGCCTGGGGGAGCCCCGGCTCCTGCACCCAGCCTGCAGCGCCAGCCAGCCCTCTGCCCCGGCACACCTCCCAGCCCAGGGCTCCACACCGGGGAGCGTGGCTCGGCTCCGCGGAGAGGGAGGCTTTAATTCCACACTAGCATTCGGAAAAAATCCGAGTATGCTCTCCCTCGGGAAGTATTCCTGGAGAACCTGCAAATTCAACGTGCCTGATCCAACGGCGATGAGCACGGCTCTCTGAACTCGGCGGGAACAGTGCAGCCAAATAAGAAAGAAAAGAATTAGAGACAGCTTGACATTTGTCATTTGAGCACTTCCTGATTTTGCATAATGTTTATTACGGATAAGCAAAACCATCCATGGAAAGGGGATAATTAAACAAATTGCTCACATGGGAGACTTTTGGAAAAAGAGTTAATAAAATTCACATTCCTTCTATATTTTGAAAATTAAAAGGATATTCAGGTTTTAATATGTTTTCTTTAAAATTATGAACACAAATTTTCAAAAGGTCCAAGCAAAATGCTGCAAACTCATTAAAATGTGAACTCATCCAAATTGTGATACGAATATTAGGTTTTAATTTTTTTTAAGATATTCTGAAATGGTACTAAGAATATGGGTTATTTGCCAATCGTTTTAATGAAAAAAAAATCCTGCTGAAAAGAGAGATTTTATTCTTGGGTAGCCCCCAGAAGAAGAGTAATATTCATGAGTTGGTTAAGCGATTCAGTTCATATGTTCACGGTCAAACATTCCTTGCTGTTCTATTTTCCATGTTGAGGGGTGTCGGCTCTGTGCAACTGTTCTCTGGCCGCGGTTGGGGTCATAAGATGCTCTGTTGTTGTCAAGCCGCTGCCTGCCTGTGTGATTGTGTTCTGTTCTCCTTGTAGATGGAGGAGATTAAATTTAAAGACAGAGCAGTCTACGTGCTGGAGAGAGAGTTAGGGGTTCAAGCCGGGCATGCTCAGAGACTGCAGCTCCAAAAGGAGGCTTTAGATGAACAACTTTCCCAGATCAAAGAGTCTGATCGGCATCTGAGCAGCCCCAAGCGGGAACTTCCTTATGCAAGTGGTGCAGGAGACGCTTCAGATCATTCGGGAAGCCCCGTAAGCACTTTCACGTGGTTTCACCTACACAAACGAGCAGACAGAGTGACAAAATGGCACAACGTGACAGAATCTTGATGAGTGTACCCTCGAGCAACAGCTTTCCCATAGCCACGCAGGGGCAACCCCGAGGCACCGATTTCTTGCTCTCGTTCGTTAGCCAAACCTTTATGATTTAAATTCAGCCCTTGTTATGGGAGAGCTTTTGCGTTTTTGTCGTTTTGTTTCCTGGTTTGTTTGGTTTGTTTCATTAGCAGGGTGAAATTTTTCTGTTCCTTTTCTCTTCCTTTTCCTCACTGTACCATACTTCTGCCACCTGCCTTAATTTGACAGTTTGACACAATTTTGCCAACAAATGATGCAAATGCATTTCTAACCAAGTAATGTATGTGTGCTAGCTTTTGGAACTGTTATCAATGGATTTTGTGAGCGGATGTACAAGGCCAGTTTACAAAGGGAAATGGGGGAAGGTAACCGGTGCATGAAAGCGTGGGAAGTCCCGCGGTCCTCCGGGAGCACGGCTGCTAGCTGGGGTTTTTGTGCTGCTGAGTGCTCTCGCTTTCAGCAGACCAGAAAGTGGATTAAACACCTGCTAACCTATTCTCTCCTATTTCTCTTCTACAATGCAATATCCAGAAGGTTAAATTCTAGTCACCCTTTCACAGTGGCTTTTTTAATATAACTATGGCACATTTCTGCTTTTGCCTTAATTTGCTAATATTAAAAAAACCCTCAGTTAACAGACCTCATATATGTGACGTATGCAAATTTTCTTCATTGCTGATTCTCATCAAGATTTCTTTTGCAACAGCCTTAATTTTCTCAATAGAAATGTAAATACTTGTACATGAGCAAACCAACCTATTTTATTCTTTGTCCCAAGCCTCTCCTGCACCTGTTGAATGAGGAACCCTAGACCTCCCAAAGTGCCACCAGCACTACGGACACTAATTCGCTTGTTTTGATTTGTACTCAACTTCTGCCAAACATCAGAACAAGTCCTAGAGAAGGGGAAAAAGTCTGTCACATTTGTAAATAGATGTAACTTCTCTCTGATTCTGAATGAGAAAGTGTCTACCTATATTACTATTCATGTATAATTTGATTTAAGCATTTTCACTCAGATAAAGTGCTATCCCTTTGGCTTTACGAGTGACCCTTTAGAACCCCGTAAGGGCCACAGCTTTATGGAAGAGGAGCTTATGCAATGGTATAATTGCATGGATTTTCCCCACTTGTACTTCAGGATTTTTAATATTTTCTTATAACAAAGTCCTCAGAGTGGGTGATGTGTCTGAAGCACTCAGTTCAACAGCGGCATACATTGGAAACATTGCCTTAATTTTTGATAATTTCTTTTCTATTTTCAAGTTTACCATTTGTGACTTTGTATTTGCATATACATACTTCTGCATTTGCATACTTTGTTACATTTTCACTCCAAACTTTCCGTTGGTCTCATCCTGCAGCTTTCAGTGGTCAGTTAGGTTACACAGGTTACACTCTGATGTATAGTTTTTTGAAATGTTTGGATTTGGGATAAGAAAAAGTTTGAGCTTTGAAAAATATTGATATTGCGTGTACACTTATGAACAGTTATTTGCAGTTGATCTTTGTTTTAGGAACAGCAGTTGGATGAAAAGGATGCCCGGCGTTTCCAACTTAAAATTGCTGAGCTGAGTGCCATCATCAGGAAGCTGGAGGACCGGAACGCGCTGCTGTCGGAGGAGAGGAATGAGCTGGTGAGTGCAGCGGCAAAGCACGGCGATGGCTGCTTGTGAATGTGCTGCCATGGCTGTGCCTTACCCCCCAAAATATGGAGATATTTTCCCCTGTGCCATTTCGAAATCATTCCAGGAGTAGCTGGCTCCTCCTTACGCTCTGTATTTGGTGATATGCCATATTACACTCATCTTTGCTTATGTAACAACAAATTTTTAAGATAGCATTAGCTGGAATTATTTTGATTTATTTTTTAAAATAAATATATTCCCCATATGGTATGCTTGTTGCACAGACTGAATACCTCATGAAGGAGGAACGATTGGCTTCCCAATGGAAAATACCAAGAGTTTTTGATCAATTCTGCTTTGCATTAGGAGAAAATACTGCTAATGTGATAGTTATATAAAATTATTAATATGTTTAATGAAAAAGAACAGCTCTGGAGGTGTTAATTCTCTCTTTATCTTTCAGTTAAAACGTCTTAGAGAAGCTGAAAGTCAGTATAAGCCCATTTTGGACAAAAATAAACGCCTTAGTAGGAAGAATGAAGAATTGTCACACGCCTTACGTCGAATGGAAAATAAATTAAAATTTGTAACGCAAGAAAATATAGCAATGGTAAGTCTCTGTGTGCTCCAGGGAGAACATGTAATTTGGTGCTCGGAAGGCTGATGAAGTCAGATATCATCCCAAACTTGCAAGTTTGATAGGAAACCTTCCCCTTTCGGGTGCTTCCTGAGATGTTCCGTGGTGCACTACTGAGTGATTTGTGGCTTGAACATGTTTTGTTTTACATAAAATGTTTTATTTTAGCTTTAACAACAAATAGTTCTGAAGAAAAGAGATTGCGTGAGCTTTGCACATTTTGATCGCACTGCTCAGTCACTGGCTGCTCAGCTTCCACGTGACCACAAATCACCCCACTTCACCTTGGACTTTTGTACCAAAATGACCTCATAGTCCCTAGGAAATCGGCACTTGTGACTCTTCCCTTTTTTTCAATTGAATATTGTTAGTGAGCAATAGCTGGTAGCAAGTAGCTGTGGCATTGGCATGAATGCAGGAGGGCTGAGGTCACCCCGGTGGGTGCTGCAGCTCCAGGACTGCTGCAGATCAGAACTAATGAGAGGAACCCGGAGAGAAGTGACACTGGTCCCAGCTCTCTGAATTCCTTCTCCACCCAGAGTTAGCCACACAGCTCTTGGCAGACCTAAAGAGCAGATGCTGCTGAGCTGCTGCTAGCCCCTCTCTTTGGTGAGGTGGCCCCGCGTGCCTGTTGTCCTCCCAGGTGGCCACGAGCTTCACGCGGCAGTCTGAGGAGCAGGAACACCCAGTGTGTTTGCAGTCTAGTTGTATTGCCCAGCAGCAAGGGAGCAGGGTAGCTGCCAGAACAGCCATTAGATGAGATGCATCACTAGCTGATGGGGTTATTCGCTGTCCTTTGGCAAAGCCTTCTGATCATTTCCTCTTCGGCCGTGTGGTGGGTTTTTTTAGAGGCAAAGAGCTGGAACGATAAGGAGACCGAGCTCTCTAAATGACCTTGACCACAGCCAGGAAGAAAGAGAAGTTGATTTCCTGAGACTGCAAGTTATTGAACAGCAAAATATCATTGATGAACTCTCCAAGGTAAGATGTAATGCTGCCGCTCTCATGAGAGGTCGACTGAGGCCATAGCAGAACAACAGGAATCCTAAGCAGGGGGTGCCTGGGGTTCTGTGAGCTAATGGGCGTAGCTTGTGTCAGTGGAACGTGGTAGGCATTTCTATGATTAGTAGTGATTGAACTGAATATAAGTTATCTGTGGTGCAGCATTTGGAAAAATCTTTTCAATCATCTACATCGTGCTTGCATGACAGAACCGTTGCAGCACGTCCAGTGGATACACTGACGGCCGGGTCGTGCACCTGCAAGAGAAAATGTCAGAGCTCCTTTAGCTGGAGACAGCATCAGGGCTAAAGATTGCTGTGTGCAAGGAGGGTGTTCTGCAATGTTGTGTTCTCAGTCTTTGGAAAGAGCAAACACTGCAATCATAATACTCCTGAAGAAAATAGCTTCTTTTTTTTTTTTAATGTCTGTACACTTACTGACATTATTTTATTCTCTTTTATTAGACCCTGGAAACTGCTGGCTATGTGAAGAGTGTCATGGTAAGAATGAAGTTAACTTCATCCTCATCTTTGTAAGATTTAAATTGCTGTTCATGCAAAGCATGCAGGGTATAATAATATTTATTATCACTTACGTCTCCATTCAGGCAGCAAGCTAACACAGTGTTTTTCTCAGCGTAGATGTTGTGAAAGGCCTTATCGGCAGAAGTTCTCCAGAAAAAAGTGTAGTGATAGTGGAGAGGAAAGTTGCGGTGAGAGAGGAAAGCTTTTTTTTTCACCACTCGGATGACCTCAGAGGCAAAGGTCAGCGTGCTCACCCTGTCGTGACAGCCGATAGCGAGTGTCCCCATCTCTGGGACAGTTCTGCCACGTTGGGATTGCATTTTTTTTAGAGTCTGATTAGCACTAGCTTTGTCTCACCCACACTGGCACGTTCTCAGTCACTGCCCTTGCCTGACTCATCCCTTTGTTATTATCGTGATTTTGTGAAGTTAAGCCACTAATATGCGTTGATAAAATGTGTACTGTTTTGCTCTTCATTGCCAAGTGTGCAGCAAAGCTTGTGTTGCCAAGCAAGAAAAGTGTTTGATTTCCTTCTGTCACTGCTGCTGATGTTGGGGTTTGCCATTGGGCTGATGGTAGTGGCACATTATCAATTTCCCACAGTCATCGCTTCCTTTTACCAAATTATTAAAATCAAAGATTATAGATTTAGAACTTTACTCTCTGCAATCCTGGACTTTTTCTGTATTTGCAATCCAGAATAAAGACATTTTTTTCAGTACTATAAAAAATTGGCATGACTCTATGAAGAGTGTCATCATTTCCACTGAACAGAAAAATTTGCTGGCAGCAGTAAATGCCCAAACCTTTTTTCAGAGGCACAGGGAACCTTCAGATCCATAGAGAAGTCAGCTGAGACTGAAAGTGCCGAGTTCAGACAGTCCCTGAATTTTGTGTAGTTGGGCTGTTACATGTGTGCACCTTCCAGTGGGCACTAACGGTCACGGCACCGAGAGCCAAGGGCAGGAGTGGTGGCTGCCTCTCCCCCCTGGAGCCCGTCTGCCAGGGAAGAGCCACAGCACGGCCTTCGATGCGCAGGCTCGCGCGCCGAGCAGCTCTGAAACGACGCCTGAGCTGTCAGTGTGTTGTACGGGTTATAATCAGCTTTCTTTTGCTATTTTGATTTTCATGAATATAAAGAGTGATTGCTACTTGTATATGGCAAACTTGGAAGGTGTTGGAGTAAAACTAGCATTTGGCAGATGAAAGCACAGTTATTTCATTTTGAGGCAGTGGCCAGCACTGACATTACTATTTCTTGATTGCCCAGTGACTACTAATGCTGACATAGTTAATTTAAATAACAGCTCTCTGAAAACAGCTAATGTATGTATCTGATTCTTTCAGGAACGCGATAAGCTGTTAAGATATAGGAAGCAAAGAAAAAAAATGACAAGAATTCCTAAGGTAAAAAAAAAAAAAAAGCTTATATCGTGACATGCTGTTGGGCACACTGGCTTCCCAGGTTGCTCCGAGCACCTTGGAGCCACGTGCCAGGGAACATTCTCCTCAAGGGTCTGCAAACGGGTCCTAATCTTAAATTTGGGTCATGTAGTTCAAGGACATGCACAGACTGTATTGGGTTATTCAGAAAAGATCTGGTAGGGGAACTGTTTGCATTGTGCACTACGAGCATTTGCATGCTCTGCGTTTACCCTGAGCAATCCCGTGGGACTTCAGCGGCATGTGATTGTCTTCAGATGAGACAGATTTTATGAATTAACACATCTCAAAATGATCTTTTAATGGCACTGCCTGAAAACATATGTAGGTTCTAAATAATTCATTATGGAGTTTAGTAACATACAAAAATTGCTGGTTACAAGAAGCAATGGTTAGAGCTCAGGGAAAAAGAAAATGTTAGCTAATGAGTACTTGGCAGGATGTTAATATAAATATTACCACTGTACCAACATCGTAAGGTATGATGTCAGGGACCTGGGAGCAAGCTGTGCTTTACACATGAAGAATTAAAGTGGTGATAGAGCTAATGAATCTATAAATAACAAATTGTGGTCAATGTAAGATAACTCCTTAACTCCTGTCCTCCTGCAAATGGCAACCGGGCCTTTGAAGGAGAGTTACGTTTTGTCTCCGTCAAAAGTTACCCACTGCAAAT